>CM040618.1:95597258-95684636 GCA_022817965.1 Solanum lycopersicoides
TTCATCTCATTATCATAGGTAAATTTAGCAGAAAATTTAAAACTTTCTTAGCACATCATATGCTAGAACATTACTTCATATATATATATATATATATATAATATATATATATATATATGTATATATATATGTATATATATACATATATATATGTATATATATACATATATATATGTATATATGTATATATACATATATATATGTATATATATATACATATATATATATATATATGTATATATATATATATATGTATATATATGTATATATACATATATGTATATATGTATATATATATATATATGTATATATATATGTATATATACATATATATACATATATATATGTATATATATATATACATATATATATATATATATATATATATATATATATATAATATCATCATACATAGTTAAAACTCTAGTCTCGTTTGTCATCCTAGACTCAACATCATAAGAATACATTAGGGACACGGCCCTTATAACATAAAACACAAGTACATATTTATTAGACTTTACAGTAAAGACATGACTTAGGGATCCTTGGACTTAAGGATTCCTTTACTTGAGCTTGGGAATCATCTATCAAGCTCTTCATCATTTAAGACATACTTTAATGCATCCATAACCTAGACTTTGTGTAAAAAGTAGAGAAGAATGGAGTTAGTACAAGAATGCACTAAGTATGACAACCATGCAAAAACATGCATTTAAAAGGGACATTTTCTTGAAATCATACTTCATGCCTTTTTGAGTAAACCTTTATACAATAGCATTTATATCATTCACATACTTCATATAGACATATTCAAAGGTCAAATATCATATAAGATCACACATAGAATTTAAGTCACTTTTAGGGTCACTTTACAGTGAGTTATTTGCCTTAACAGTGAGCATTTTTCCTATTACAGTGAATATCTTTTCTTTAACTTCTTAACCTCTCAAGTAACCCTCTAGTGATACTTGGTGCAATGCATCATTTTAAGGCCACACGGAAACCATACTTACATTCTGTATAAGTCATCACATATCATCATAGAAGTATAATACATCAAAGACACATTTAGGCCAAGATATAAGAACATTACATTAAGCTCTAGTCATTATGCACATATACTTATTTTACTTCACATAGAACCTTATGAAACCTTACTCATAATCCATATCCAAATCTTCTAGTGCAATGTACATGTTAAGCCCCATAACCTCGCACATACTTAGTAGACCTATCATGAGACCACAAGACTTAATATATCCTTCATGACCAAAAACAATGCTATAGTCAACCACATACACTTCAATATAGGACCTTAGTCACATAGTCATATTAGAACTTCATATCATGCATATCATGCATATCATCTCATCATGTAGATACTAACACAATGTCATGCAAGAGAACCATAAACATAGGCACATGCATTAGAACACCTTTCTAGAACTTCCCTCAAGATTCACTTGTGCAATGCATAGGTGAAGTCACATACCCCCACCTACACTAAGCAACGGCCCTTAGGTTATCCTAGTTAGAGTCCTTACTTTACTTCCATTGTCCATTTTACTTTAGGGAAACTATAGCCTTAACCGACATAGACCATGTGATGCTAAACATGGAATTCGGTGTCATGAAACCCCACACCGAAAGAAGGTGGTCTACCGGCCAAAGTAGAACCAAACATGACATAGCTTTCTAGGTGAATCCACTAGCTAGTATCCTATGGTGGCAACATAGTTATGGAACTTAGAGGTACATGTGAAAACCCTCTTTATGCCAAATGGGGCATTATGATTATTCACTTTTGGAAACCTTCTTTATGCCTATTGAGGCATTGTAGTTATACACCTAATGAGGATTATGGTGATCTACCTTCCCACAATGGGAAGGGACAACCCTCACTTCAAGTTCACTTGGTGCTAAGCTAAGTTTCCTTTTTTTTTAAAAGTCTTTTATTACATTACTTTATAAAACACAGGATTTAGGAGATTCACTCCCCATATGCTTAGCTTATAGGTCATAGATAAGAAGTCCTTTCATCAACCTATATAATGTGAGAAAACCTTTCACATGGACATAGCATATTCAAGCACCTATCTAGTTTAGGATACACTTGAGCACACCTTTCAAGGCTCCTCTATTGACTAGATCTTCATACATGTGTGTGTGCATACTTATATGTGAGCAAACCTTTCACATAACACATGAATGTCACACATGCCCATATATCAATGCATAAGTGTATGTGTATAACTATATGAGTCATCCTTTCATATGAACACACCAAGACACTATACACATTCATACCTCATCATATCATATACTTTACATCATAGCATATAAGTCACATTCATAACTTGTCCATACATTCATTTTCATGTGCATAGAAACTAAATCTAGGAACTATCCTATCAAGGTACACATGTGCAATGCATAGACAAGGTCCCATACCCTTGCACATACTAGTACACCTATCAAGTGATCCTAGTTAAGGAGTACATAACATACTTCACATACATTTATCTTACATGCATAGTAGTAGACATTTAGTGAATATGAGAACTACCTTTCATTAGACATTATGACTCTTACTACATTATAAGCATGCATAATGTGTGAGTATGTGTGTACATTGGTCAACATGATCACATAGTGGCTATCAACCAACACATTGAGGCAGACACCCCCTTAGGACCATATTACACTTTCAAGCATAGACCACACAACACAATTTATCATAGGATGGAAGCTAACTTCATATTACACTTTAAGACTCCTAACATTAGCTATTCACACATTCACATAGGGGTACATGGGTAGGGGTCATCAATCCTTAACACTTCATTAATGGCAGCACCTACACATGATTCTAACATAGATATACACATGCTTATACAATAGCCCTACAACCTAGATCACAACTAGAATAGGAAAGTAGGCATAAGCTCCATATAGTGTGATCATCATAACCACACACTCATGTATTCATCAATTTGCCTTCAAGGCCATAGTCAACACATAAATAATGACAATAAAGTAAACACCGCCACCATAAGTGGACCATACCACACAATGCCATACAAGGCTTCATCAACTACAATAATATAGAAAAGTAGAGGAGAAGAGTCATTCTTACCAATTCATCAATCATTTGATCATTATTGATCAATACACCTTTTTCATCATCAATACATTATAGGGCAGTAGCTAAATATGCATTTAATCATGAAAGAAACCATGTACAAGTCGCTACAAGATCATACTACAATCTAATACAATACATCACATATATACTAGAAAGTAGAGAGTTATAGATCATCAACCAATTTCCCTAGTCTTGTTCATCAATCATATTTTATCAATAATATACATGTTAGGCAGTAGCTAAAGAGATAGAACATCATAGCTAAATCATGATTCATCCACCCTAGAACATAGATCACAACATATACATTACTCTATCAATCAATAGACTAAAAGAGCCTAGATCAATTCATACAAACCTTCTTTAATTTGATCATCAAGGATTTAAACCCACAATCCATCCATAATATTAACATTAAGGCAGTAGCTACAATGATCTTTGCATAATTGAAATCCTACACAAGTGTTCTATCATCGAGATCACTGTAAACACATAGAAGAACGTAGGCTAGTCTTATTCAAATCTTCATATATTGATCCACATGGATCATTCATCAACAATTCATCATCAATATACTTAAATAACAGTAGACATGAGCAATTCAACGTAATAGAATCACAATTCAACCAATAACAAGCCACGATCACAATGCCCATGCAAGGGCTAAATCGAGTTTGGAAAGGGACATGGGTTCACAATGCAATTGGATTGAATTTCACGTTAAAACCAATACATTATCATCAATTAATCATGATTAAGCCTTTGAAAACGTTTTGAGAAAGAACCCATGGCTAGATTGAAGAAGAAGATATTTGATCATGAAACTTCTTTGAAAACTTTGAAAAGGACTCTCTAGATGAAAGATTAACCAGAGATGAAGGATCACCATACCTTTATCTAGAAGAAAACCTCTAAAACTTGATGAATAAATCATGGGAATCCAAGCTCCAAGCTATTCTTGAGCTTCACCTTTAATGGAGGTTTCTAGAGAGAATTGGTTTTGGAGGGAAAGTCTAATTTGTGTAGAAGGAATTAGGAATGGGTTGATCGCGTTTCTTATTACTTAAATACACTCAAAAATAACCAAATAAACCTAGTAGGGTCAGGTTAGGACGTGGGGTGAATTTCCCATTCACCCCTTAAATAAAACAGTCGCACGCATGCAGTTGCAGGCAACCATCGACGGACAGCATCGACTGGGCGCCGACTGGACGACGGGGCGTCCTGCTGCTCCGTCGTTGGTGACTGCAGCTCCTTCTTGGTGGCTTCAGCTCCTGAAGTTAAGTGTCAACCTACGCCCCAAATCGACGGGGCGTCGATGGACTGACGAAGCGTGGATTGAGCTCTTCGATTAACACTGCCAAGACAGTGTCTCGACAGCATTTGGGTCCTTCTTGAGGGCCTCTTGCGGGGCCCTTAGGGAGTCGTACCCAGACGTTTCCAACGTGAATATACACCTTAACATGTTGAAGACCTTCCATGCAAGTTTCACCCAGAATGAACACGTAAAACACCTCCAAATATGCAAGACACACATGAACGTCTCAAGGGCTAACTTTCGAACGTCTTAGACGTTCTTGGACGTTTGACCTCCAAACCTCATGAAACTCAATACACTGCCTATAAACATCATTGCTAATCATATAAGGACCTCATAATCTCATGACACACACATAATCACATAAAAACACATAAGGCCCCTTAGGTGACTAGTCGTCGAACGTCTTGGTCGTTCCTTGACGTTTGACTTCCAAATGACTTCAAATCACCCAAGCATACTTTAAAACACTGAATTAACATGTTAACAAGCTTATAGGCACAAGTGAGGCTCTAGACACCGTAACTCCTTTTGGGGGTCTTACAACTAGACTTGTAGATCTTTAATTTGGTAGGTAACAGGAGACGTAACTCTTCATATTCTATAAGATATGCTTGTTTGAAGTTGGCCCTTGTATGAATATATACGAAAACTCAATTGGTGGAGAAACTTTCAAGACACATAACTTTGTGTTAGAGGTTACTTATGACTTCAATTCACATTCAGTACACTTTCTACAAAAATTGACCTCTTCATCTAGGTAACAATTGTTTCACTGGGTACTGATTTCATCAAAGAGTTCAAATCATGGCCCGAAGGTACTAGGCATCACATGAATCTAATATTGTATTAGCGTAAGAAACAAAGTGTTGCATCTCAATCCAACGCAAAATCTGAATGCATAGCTATATCACAATCTACGTGTGAAAGTATATGGTTTTATTTGAAATTGGATTAGGACACATACTAGCGAAACTCTAATATGATACTTAAGTTACTTTCCATATAGCATCAAATCTGGCGTTCTATGAGAGAACTAATACTGAGGTTGACTATCATTTTATTCATAAAAAAATTTAGGAAATTTTGAATGAAACTTTTAAGTATCTTTGTGACAATCCAAGCATAATCAATGTCTATGCTCCATCCCAGAGAGTGTTGCAGAATATTGTAACCAAATCATAGGAGTAATTGTAATTTGTGGAATGTTTCCTTTTATTCAAGTTTGATTTTAATCATTTTAATTGGTAAAAATACCTTAAATATTCATGAATAAGAAGATACTTCTCCCATTGGATGACAGTACACAATGGGTGAACTAGACAAGAAAAAAGAACAGTTACGCCATCTGAGTTTAGGAAACACGCAAAAGTTGAACACAGACGCACAAACAAGTGTGGGAGATCAGTAGAAATGACGTTACAGATGCCCTTTCTAAGTCGCAACAAAATACAACTTCAGTTGATAGACTACAACCTCTATGGAATCCTTGACAAACAAACTAAAAGTTGCAAGGCACAGACCAAACTTGAGGTGACGATTTAACACTAAGAGCCAGTGTGATGAGTTCAGTTCACACAGTGGATGAAATATATACATTAAAGGCATAATTTCACATACGCTATGTCCTATTGGGTTTATGTTCTTCCTTGACACCGATAAATGACAGCTGTTATCTTCTCTATCAAGTTTCCTCTCAGTGAACAGCCTGCTTGATGACTTTCACTGAGTTTTGGATCCGACAACACAAGCAGTTTGTGACCTCTGAGTGACACTTCCAATCAAACAGCACTGAGGGCTCTGAGTTATCACTGTATCTTCTGGCTATTCCACAAAAGCTTCACGCAAAAAACACGATCTTTATCTATAGTTCCTTCTGGCTGTTATCTCCTGCAACATTACGTGCCGCCTGAGCCTGAATGGCATACTGCCTCAGCATATCCTTGAGTTTATCCACCAACTCTAGGAACGTTGGGCGTAACTGTGGATCACTGAGGTGGACAAATCACATATTAGTTTAAATTATGTCAATAGTTATGTTCAAACAAAAGAGATCGAGAAGAAAGATACATTAATCTTGCAATTGAATTGCTTAAAACTTTAGACAGTGAGGAAAATTTTGGAGGCCATTCTATTTTTCCCTAACCATCATGAAACATACCATAGGTTTACATGTTGTGGCAGCACAGCTAGTCAAGGACACAAGCTCCAGTACAAACAGGGCAATATTCTTAATAAAGACTATTTGCTTTAATTGAACAAATCATGATGGCAGAAAGAATACGATACAAACCTATGCCAACAGCTCTCAATAATAGAAACCCACTGTGGATCAACATTCTTGGGGATATCTAGTCGCTGATTCATGAATCCTACAGCTCCAATCACCTGAAGTGTGAATCCAATAACCGTTTTCAGATGCTCAACTATATAAACACATTTCCTTTCGATTTTTTATCTTTTGGTATGTAATCGAAGTGAATTTTAGGAAGATGAAAGTACCTGCATTGAGTTGAGGTTATCCCAAGGGATCTTTTCCGTAGCAAGTTCCCATAGTACAACACCAAAACTATATATATCAGCCCTGAATATAACATGTATTTAAGAAGCAATATTGTTAATTATTCAGGAAATCTGCATTAAATTCATCATTTAAAAAGATTTAAACTCTTATTGTGGGCGTACTTCTCATCTGAAGGTTCATTGCGAAGAACTTCCGGAGCCATCCATTGTGGCTGAAACAATAATGAAGTTTGACATAAAGTCAGCCAGGCACTTGAAGTTTGAATATACAGGTCATGAACTAAAGTAACGCATATTAAGAAAAAGAGGTCCTCAGTTCAAGTTGAATACCGTTCCTTTCCCATTCTTTGTTGTTAGATATGTCTCATGCTTAAGCCGTGAAAGACCAAAGTCCCCAACCTATAGATATACAAAATGCATAGTGAGAATCTCAATACATCTAAAACCTCCAAGTGACACGTTTAGGGGTTGTCAAGGATATTCAGCAGAAAAATGATGGTCTAACCTTAACGGTCCAGTTCTTGTCCACAAGAAGATTTGAAGACTTCAGATCCCGATGAACTATAGGTGGGTTGAAATGATGAAGATAGTTCATGCCACGAGCCTGAAGAAGCAGCATATAGAAACACATTACAATTATATAACATGATTTAGCTTGGTAATATGCCAAAATCCCAGACAAATACGACATTATTGAAAAGAAATCATAATCTGAAAACATGTCCGAAGATCATGAAAAGAAAAAGTAGAAATAATGCTTTTCCAGTAGGAAATAGGATGCTACTCATGATGATATGAGAGACATAATTCTTCGAGACCCCCCTGAACTTGGCACCCTTTATTCGGTGCACACCTAAACTATTTTTGTCCTAATGAACACCCTGAACTTGACAACTATCAGCCCTGGAAGCTAACATGGCGAAGGATGTGGATACACTCTTTTAGGTCAGTGGATGAAGAAAATAAAAAAATCATCTTCCAAGAGGGTTATTTTCCAACGGTTAATTGCCAGAGTCATATACTACATTTTATCTGTTCCAATTGTGATTTTCTTTTTGCTTCTTGTACAATGCATATTTTTACCAGAATTTTAATTTATTTCTCAAAGATAGATATAAGTATTAGGAATCCCTGTTTAGGGAAATAGGGAGATCGATGATGATGTCACACATTGTATTGGTGCAGCATGGATAAAGTGGTGATTAGACACGATATGGTCCATCTTCAGCTTACCGAGGAAATGACCTTAGATAGGAGGGTATGGAGCTCACTGATAATGGTCGGAGTGTAGTAGGTAGTTCAGAGTGGTCCTATTACTAGCTTGTGCATGCATTTACTTTTGGTAATTGTTATCATCTCTGGTCTACTGTGTTTAGGAGATCGCACCTTGTTGTTGTAGCTACGATTCCTTGCATATAGTTGTTGTGGCTTTGCTATCCGTTGTCATGTTTCTCCCCACCGCCTATTTTTTTCATTTTATTACTGCTTTGATTTTCTTGAGCTGAGGATCTTTCAGAAACATCTCTCTACCTCGGAGAGGTAGTAGTACACACTGCGTACACTCTACCCTCCCATATCCCATTTTGTGGGATTTCACTGGGTATGTTGTTGTTGTGTTTCTTTCTCAATAATGGAGTTCCACCCATGCTTTTACAAACTTGTCTATGAAAAGATGTTCCGAAAATTAATGATTATAAAAAAGGTAACAAGATCTATTCTATTCTACAAAAATATCGTGTGACAGCACACGACTCTCACCTCCATAAGGTGAGATTAGTCAGGGGGCCGAGGCTATCAAATAGTATAGGTGGGTAATTAGGAAAAAAATGATTCAGGCGTGCACCAAATAAACAGAACCATATTCTATGGGGTCACAAGATATTATGCATAAGGTGAGATTAGTCAGGGGGTCAAGGCTATCAAATAGTCAAGTATAGGTGGGTAATTAGGAAAAACAATAGTTCAGGCAAGCACCAAATAAACAGTGCCACATTCTATGGGATCCCAAGATATTATGCATAATATGAGATGTTTTAGGTATTACAGATTTCATAGGAACTCACAATATCTAAAGCCATGTGAATACGTCGTCTCCATTCTAATTTGGATGCATTCCTTTGTAGTAATCTAAACAAACTTCCTCTGCATTAATAAAAAATAAAATGCTTTGTAATCATCGTAATATAGAAACATTATCACATAAAACATAAATAATTGGTTTTAAGAATTGAGAATTGACCGTGGCAAGAACTCTGTCACAATACAGAGGCGTTGAGGTGAAGTTACCGCACCCATGAAAAGAAGAATATTTGGATGTCGGAGACGTTTCATCAGTGACACCTGCAGAAAAGCAAGTGCAAAAATCTCTTAGAAATGCTTGTCGACCAAGTATAACCATAGAAAACCAATAGTCCTACTTAAGTTATAACTGAAAAGGATATATTATATCTGTCAGAAAACTCTTCTAGAAAAGACATGTTAGTCCTTCAGATGATTACGATTTATGCAAATGTTACATGAAATGTTCCCTAATAGAGTGTTTTATTATAACAACATTTTTATTAACAGGAATCCTCTAGTACAATAATAGTCAGCACCTAAGTAGACAATGAAAGCAGGAACCCAGTAGAAAATTAATCAATACAAAAATGAGAACTATAGAACCATGAAATAAATAAGACTTCTGATTTTGTTGCCTAAACTAAATATGTGTATAATATACCAAATGCCCTTAAAATCTTGTGGCCCTAAATATGTCAGGTAGAATATTGGGCGTAAAGAGTTGTTAAATATAGAAAGTGGCACTCTTTTTGAGACAGAGTAAAAGGGAAGTAAAACAAATAAATCTAAACGGAGGGAGTAACTAAAATTCAACTAGTACCTTACAAGATTTATCGACGATTATCTAGAGTCCTAAATGTAGGTCCAGCATACGGCAAAATGTGAAATTCGAACACATCATTGGAGAGGACAGAGAACAACTCTGCCAGGGTGATGAAAAATATTCTATTCATTATTCTCTTACCAATTGAAAGCCTACAGTTCTGTAAATAGTATTTTGCTGGTTTCTTCTTTTCATTGACATTTATCACCCAAAAAAATCATAATTTGCCCATGCCCGCATCCTAGACCTCATTAAAGCTACCGACTTCCAGTCAATCATGAACTAAAACTAGGGAAGAACTCGATAGTAACTCTGATATAGCTTAACTGCTCTGGAAAAACAATATCTCATACAGGAACATGTAAAATCTTTTCACAATCTATTCATGAAAAACATACTGACCTCCTGTCTGAAGGAATATATGACATCATCCGAATATTCTTGCTTGGAAAATACTTTAACCGCAACATCCTGCAAAAAAACATCACTTTTACAAAAGTAAACCAGCTGTCGTTCCACTTCTTAAAAGCAACCAATAATCTAGAATTCAAATGACATTCATAGAACGTGACAAATGGCATGTCAAACACTATTCAAATACTGGCTTAAAGCACTTCAAAGTTTTAAACATTAAATGAATAAAGCGTATAATGAGAAAAGGCAGCAATAATTAAGCCCTTCTTTCAACTAAGTGTAAACCCCCATCTAACTTGATAACTTATACAAGTGATATCTGAGAACAAGATATTTCATCATGCCACAGTATATGTTTGGAAACACTTAAACAGAAATTCTTAGGACATTCTCTAGAAAGGAAAGTCATAGAAGAGTCAGAGAACATACTGATCCAAACCACAGCCCATGATAAACAGTTCCACAAGAACCTATTGAAACATAAACGAAGGGAAAGTGAGAACGATGGAACAGAAAACATGAGAAACTCTAGTTAAACCATAAAAGACATAAATCTGATAGCTGTAACGCAAAAATGTGATCCTCATAGGGGAATGACTTATAAGCTTCGAAAATATGAAAATATGCATAGAAGTAAGTGTTGCTGAGTTTTTCCAACTTCTAATTGTTTCCCTTAACATATAAACTGCGGTAAAACAGTAAGTGACAGCATCATACATGCTTGCTAATTCCTTAGAAAAAGAAAAGGGTTCACAAACCTGATTTATCTTTGATTATCTTTGAGATTTTACCAGTAAACAAGAATTGACGTACCTTGCCCAATTTGTTCTCCGATTGTCATATCCTCCCACAAAATTTCATAATCCAAGCAGTCAGTATCAGCATCCACTTTATTAACAGCAGTACTAGTAGTGCTATCTGTACTACTAGCACTGCTTGTGCTATTAACATTAAATGACGATGACCAGGATCCCCAAGCCTCATTGGTAGCTGTACGGTTGCTTTCAATAATCTGATCATCTGGTGTTGATACTGCATTTGAACTCTTGAAATGATTCCACTCATTATCTTGGTCATTGTTTAGCCAGGGCCAAACAAATCGTGTAGCCTTTGCCTCTGATACTTCTCGCTCATTGCCTTTCCATGGCCATGATAAGTTCTTCTTAACCATCCACGCCTCTGCCTTTGAGGTTATAATCTTAGAAATCCCAGGTTTTCCCTCACTCTCATCTCCAGAATCTCTTGAGGATTTTTCTGGAGTGTGCTCCTCTTTTGCAATATTAGAAAATACCCCAAATGGAGAAAAGTGAACATCTCCCCTGGGTGTACTTGCTCCACTTGAATTTGCATCTTCCCTTTGATCCAATAGAGCAGCGTCAGAAAAGGCATGATCAGAATGGTGACTATCTCCACTTCCACCTTCCCGAAGGATGCTTCCCTCTCCAGTTTTCATTTTTGACTTAACCTTGTTGCTCATCTTTGTAGCCTATTTGAGGTTAACAATCACGTCAGCACATAGACACCTCATACAAAAAAGCAAAAATAAATTGAAAAGAAAAGAAAAAGAAAGCATGTCAAACAACTTTACACTAACCAAATTCGAAATTTTGGAGGCAATGGCAACTTGCAAAGGTTGCTGCGGATCAAGTCCAAGTGTTGCATTAGCAATGCTTCTAGGCCTACCAGAACTTTTATCAGCTTCTGTATGCTTAACGTCAGCAGATGATTCATGAAAAGGCCTCGCATCAGTTGACACGCAAATAATACCAACAAATGTACCATCATCATCATAAAGTGGGGTATCTGTTGCTACAACTAAAAACCTATCCCCCTGCTTATTCTTCACAGGAAATTGTCCAGTCCAATTCTCACCCATTTTCACTCTGTGTATAATGATTTTAGCCACAGCATGATCCTTCGAATCTGTTATCAGCTCAAGAAGATCCTGCCCAATAGCTTCAGCAGATGAATAACCATATAATTGCTCAGCACTTCGATTCCTGCACAACAGTTGCAAGCCAATAATTTATGGTTTAGTCATACATTATTAAAATTCAACAATAATAACAACCATGCATCTACTAGTTAAGCCAGTAGGACTGGTCTCATTTCTATACTCTGTACTTTCATTAAGTGTACACCTAAACTATCTTTGATCAAAATTACCACCTATACTTGGGGTTATTTGGTAGCTTTCACCCGTTGGACGACCTCAGTCCAAGGAGGTGTAATATATTTGCTGCCACGTGGACATTTATTGAAGTTCTTTTCTTTTCTTTTTTTACATATGTGGCCTGAGAATGAAGAATGCATAGTTGCAACATGATCATCAATCCATCTAAAGATGAAATAAAATAAATACACAGTAAAAAAAATTCAGAGAATTCGACAGAACAATGAATACAATTGGAATAAATAGTCATTGCATCTAATGAAAAATAAAAAAAATGCAAAGGTGAGGTAAAATATATGTAGTACATTAGAAGAAATCCACATTCGAAACAAATAACCCAAACTCCACTTGAAAATTGATTTGCCGATTTTTCATCAACCTCGAGCCCAAACGAAAATGTACCCACTCTCTTAGTCATGTTAACGTCCAGCCAATGAAAGCTACCAAATAGCCATGTGTGTGTGTGTAGTTTAGGTGTACACTGATAAAATGTGTCATGTTCAGGGGAGTGCCAAGATATTATGTGTTGTTGTTACAGATTAATCGAGGTTCTTTAATCTAGAGGTTCACTACATTTTCTATTAACATACAAATCCTTAAGAAAACTAAAAAGATCATAGCAAACACGGACTTAATGTAAACATGTAAATACAACTAAGCGACAATCCCCAAATAGTTAGCAGCTACAATATAAAGATTCAGTTTGGAAAAAATGAAGTATACAACATACATGATTTACACCTATCCAAGTCAAAAAGATATTGCTAACAAAGGTGTCCAGGCCAGATTGCACGCATCTTGACTAATTTCATGAGGTACCTACTACCGCCACCATCACGGGTACCAATTAACTCTATCCACCAAAGCTTGGACAGATTGGAAAAAATTTGTTGAAATTGGAATTAGAGAGCTCATGGTTGTGAACCCTATCCAAGACAAAACTAATGCCTACTAAGGGTGTTTCCTCTCTCCCAGGTCCTACCAAAAAAGGAAAGGCAAGCAACAAAGGTATTGCACATAGATAGGAAAAAGTATCTGCTATAACATTAAACTATACTGGTAATATAACACTATCAACTTAAATACATACTAAAACTAAGAAAAATCGAACTGAGGAGACATTTTTTCAGAAATAGCAAGTCCATTATAACTACTTACCAGTAAATTATTCGATAATTGAGATCAAATATATGCACAGCTTGGCCCATTGATTGCAATATGCTCAAATACTGTTTATCAGTAAACTTGACACCCCCGCTACTGCCGCAACGCTCAGTTTTACTACTGCTCTCTCTTTGCAAGGGTGATGAATGTCGAAAGGAAATAGACCCCTTTTTCCCCAATGGGTCATTAGAACCCCTAAGCCGAGGTGGGCGTTGTGGAGATATAGAATGAGACCTTTGCCTATGTGATGTACTATCATTTGAAACCATAAGCTTAGACATCTCCTGCTTCAACTGAGCATGTCCCGTCTCCAATTCTTGGATCTTCTTCAGCAATTCCTCCGTTGGGGGTATAGCAACTTTAGCTGAAACAGTTGGGTCTTCCATTCCAAGATTCAATTTTGAACAAAACCCACACAAAATACAATACCCAGCTTCAGATTCAGCAATGAATTTTAGTCAAACCCTCAAGATACAACATCGATCTAATATAAAATTTGACAAGAACAACAGAAGAAGTGGACTATTTTTGCATTTGTAGCTGAGAAGTGTAAGAAAATGGCAACTGGAGATACCCTTTGAGTAAGGAAAGGAAGCCTAATGGTTACTACTACTACTATTTTGTAAGGATTTTAGTGTGCTTTGTTTGTCTCTCTAAATTGATTCTGACCAATTCTTTATTCTTCGTTATGACCGCCAAAATCATCTTCTAACACCGTGGTAATAACGCGTCTCCATAACATATTACTATCTCCGTTCATTTTTATTTGTTAGAGTCTCACATCTTAAGTTTCGCGAGATAAAAATGAATATGTAGTAATGAAATATAAAGATAAACTATACAGAATGATGGTTAGAATCGATATTATTGATTGGTCAAAAAGTATCATGTCTACCACATGCATGTTGCAGAGATGAGGATGTTGAGGTAGATGTATAAAAATATCAGGAACAATAAGATTCGAAATAATATAGGAGTAGTCTCTTTGATGGATAAAATGAGAGAAGTGAGACTGAGATGATTTGGTCATGTGAAGATGAGATATCTGGATGCACCAATGAAGAGGTGTGAGAGGTTGGTTATAGAAGGTACGTACTGAGGCAGAAGTAAATCAAAAAAGTATTGAGTAGAGGTGATAAGATAAGATATGATGCGACTTTAGATTATCAACAACATGACGTTAGATATGAATGTGTGGAGAATATATATTAGGGTAAAAGATTAGTAGGTTGTGTATGATTGTCTTGCCTAGAGTGATTTATCCTGTAGTTCTTGTTTTTATATCTATCATTATTGATTACTCATTGTTTTCAATAATGTATCCTAGTATGTTGTTGTTGTTGCTTGTAATTGGCTACATTTTTTTGCACCTGGAACTGTTGTATTTGAGGTGAGGGTCTTTCAAAAATAACTTTTCTAAATTCACGAGATAGTGATAAGATCTGCGTACACATTATCCTCTTTAAATTTTATTAGTGAAATTTCACTAAATATATTATTATTGTATTATGTCCTGTTAAATGTGTGGAACAGAAGTAATTAATGTTCAAAATAAAATATTTTAAAAAATGATTAATACAAAATGACAATTAAAAACTAAAAATAATATGTAATAAATAAAAATGAAAAGGTGAGTGTATATATTTCACTCCACAATCTTTTCATCTTGTCCTTTTAGGTACAACTTTAGTACTCCCTCCGTTTTAAAAAGATTGGCCTAGTTTGATTTGAACGGAGTTTAAAAAAAAGGAAAAAAGCTTTTTAATCTTGTGGTCCTAAATTAAAGTTATGTCAAATGTACTAAAATGCCCTTGAATCTTGTGGTCTTAAACATGCCACGTGGAAAGTTAAAGTTAAAGTGTTGCCAAAAAGGAAAGGGGTCATTCTTTTTGAAACAAACTAAAAAGGAAATAGGAACATTCTTTTTGAAACGAAGGAAATACTAATGTTTATCGCTTCCATGATTAATTTATTCTCTAATTCTATTCATCTAATCTTATGATATTATTTGTAGGGAACAATTGCAATATATTTTTAAGAAAAATAAAATGAGTGATTATGTCTAGCAGATATTTTGATTGAATATTTCTAATGTATAACAAATTTAGTAGGTGTTTGGACATATGATTTGATATCATGATATGAAATTATGAGATGATATTGGTGTTTAGACATGTGATTTTACGTTGATTTCATCTCATCATTTCATATTATGAGATGGAATTTTATATTCTCCAAAAATCACGATTTGAGAATTTCAAATCGTGGTTTTGGAATTTTTCAAATACAAAATTTGGCTCACAAGTTTATATTTTGTAAAACTAACCTCACATTTATGTCTACTAACTATTTATTTAATATGTAAATAAAATATTTAGAAAAAAATAAAATAATATGTAAATAAAATTTATAATTCCTATCATTACTTTTTAATCCATTTATATCTCATTAAATGATTAGTCTCACTAACATAGTCTTTATTATTACTTCAAATCAATTTCTACTTTATCATTCATTACCAATCAAATTGACCAACAAATGACTCGAAGTAATGTTGGTTCGTCTTCTCAGTCATATAAACAAGAAATGTAAATAAAAACTAGTACACCACAACTTATATATATTTTATTTTTTCTAAATTAAATAAAGTTTGTTCAATAAATACCTTAAAGAATATCTAGTCTATTATGTGATTTTATTAAAAAAAAAGAATCTTATTTAGTAAGATTGTATAGAGAATTGAGACAATTTTAATAATTTTATAACTTATATAATTTTTATGTTGATGAGAATATATACAACATAAAAAGTTTAAATCACATTTCTAAATAAAACAGAACTTTAACTTTATGTCATAATTCAAATCATGATTTTTTATCGTACCGTCAAACATATCTTTTTAAGTTTAACAAGTATGGAATAAGTGTGGAGTTGAATTCATCAAAATTGAGATTGACCATACCTACCTAATGGGGGGAATATGTGTATAAAAAGGAAAGGATTTATTGGTAGGAGGATAAGGTTGTCAAAAAGTAGTGTCAAAGAGATATACTAAAAGGCAATTGGAGGTGAAGTTAAAGGAGGTGTGTGTCTATCTATCTAGTCTAATCACTAAAGAAGGGAAAAGGCTGTTTTTTTTTTGTTGTTGCTAAATTCATGTTGGTCGTACATTTCCATTAGTGGGGAGGCATTTTGGAGGTTCATTTTTTTTTTCTTTTTTTTTTGGTTGGGACAACATGAAATATGACTTATATTTATAAGTTTTTAAAATTATTTTAAGAATATCCAATCATATCAAACAAATATGGAGTACTTGATAATCTCAACGTATGCCAAACTTTTAGTAACGAATAGGCGATGTTCATTAGCATGTCACAAATCATAATTCAAGCATTTCTTCATTACTACACCCTTCCTCGTTTTAGGGTGCTAAATAATGATCGTCATGTTCTACTTATTATATTTTATATTCTTTTCAGAAGTGTGTTATTGTGTCTTATAATACTTTTTACGTATTTTATAAATATATAAATTTTATTTCAAAAAAATTAAAGATTTCATGCGCAAATTTTCGATTAAACTTAAACTGTTTGACTTTCGAAAAATAAAAAGTGTCACATTAATTGAGACAGAGGGAGTAATATTTATATATCCTAAAATTATAACACAATATTTTACGGATAACTTACATAAATCTCACTTCTTTAGAAATTAATTATTTAGATTCACGATAGTCTATAATATTATATTCCTTAACACATTCTGAGTCTTGGTTACGTGTATCTGCCTCTTAAAATACATGTATCAAAGATACATGTATCCAAGTTACATGTATCCAAGATACATGTAAGGCATATACATATTAATTAGTATGTCTAATTAAGGGATATAATTGAAAGTCATTCACAAAAGAGTGTGTCTAATTAAGAGATATAACTTAAAGTCATTAATTGAGGAGAAAATCACGCTTATAACAACTTTAGAAAATGTGACATATCACAACCCCTAAAATAATCAAAAGAATCAAAATCCTTCTTTTTTGGGAAATTTAGCAAAGTTTAGACTTCTTAACTCAGATTCATGAACTCTATTTAGATACATGTGTATACTTTATTAGATACATATACACTTAATCAAATACACTGACAAAAATTAGATACATATAATCTTAACTCAATAATGTGTCAGATACATGTATAAATCTTTAATATATTTTGTCAGATATACATTCACCTAATCAAATACATTGATAAAAGTTAGATATATATAAACTTAACTCAATAATTTATCAGATTCATGTCTAAATCTCTGTTTATTATTTCCACTAACAACTACTTTTTCGAACAACAATAAGCCCGTAAGTAGGAAGACGGTTAATAATCTAATTTTAAGACTTTTTTATTACGTTCATGACCACAACGATGTTTGCTTCACACTTTGATTTGTTGGTATGAGCAACATTGTGTCATGGCTATGATTTATTGTTAATGTCGCCGAAGTTGAAGGGAAGGATGAGGCGTTGAATAGAGTTGGGCATAAAATATTAAAATCTGAATTATCAAAAAAAAAAAAATTTAATTTGGTATTCACTATTGGTATTCGATAGTAAAATCTTAGAATTATGGTATTTGAGTTTTGGTTTGGAATGAAACATTAATATTCTTCGGTATTTAGTATTTCCCTATCACGCCCTGAGACACTTCTTGAGCGTAAACACGAGACCTAGGATCACGAATGACCCCAAGCTAACCTTGAGTTGGCATATAATAGCATAGTAAGATAAACTAGAACGAGAAATGTTGTCCGGAAGCTTAAAACATTAACTAACTAAAATGATGGGGGATACCCAATCTAAATCTGCATATATAATACTACAAAAAATACTGTGTTTAGCGACAAACAAAATCGGTCGCTAAATAGCTTATCCCGTCGCTATTTTGGTTTAGCGAAGGAATATTGTTCATCGCTATATTGCGCGTAGCTAACCATTTAGCGACGAAATAATTGAATTCGTGAAAAACTTAGCGACGGATTTGGGACGAAGTTATTCGTCGGCAAGCTGATTAGCAACGGAAAAATCTGTCACTATTTCTTTAATTTATGTCGTTGTTCTTGCAACTTATCTCGTCGTCTCAACATATTGGCGACCAAATTATTGTCGCTATTTCGTCACCAATTTCTTTAGCGACAAAAAAAAATTTGTTCCTCATTTTATATATTATTTCGTTGTTCCATCATATGGGACGATCAAATATTTTGTCGCTAATTTATCTCCATTCATTTAGCGACGAAAATAATTTATTGCAAATTATTAATATTTTTTTCTTTGTGTAATTAAATACACATTTTCAAACACATATTATATAATCATAAAATTAACTTAATACGTAGAAATAATATTCTACAAGATCCAAAGTACATAGCTAAGTGCAAATTATATTACCAAGTTCAAAATATTCCCAATTATAAATTTCAAGCAAAATATATAGTTGAAAGCATTTACAACAGAATCTAGCTAAAAAAATTAACTAAAAGAGAGAAGAGACCCACAATCATTCCTCAGAAACTGATGCACGATCTTCATCGATATTTGTTGCAGTTGGAGCAGAAATTACAAGTGCAATAGTTGATGGATGATTGGTAGGAGAGTATGGCTGAGATGAGGCTGGAGAAATCAAACCACGTACCTGCTCTACAAATATAGGAAGAAGTGATCAGTTAGCGAAGGAATCATTCGCACCACTAACTCATCACATTTTCTGTCGGTGTTGTTTGAGTATTTGGACATGGTACTGAGCCAGAAGAATCAGATCCAGAAGAGACACGAAAATTTGGTCCATAAAATACTTTTGCTTGAGCTCCAATATCCTTCTTTTATTTTCCCTCCCGTTGCTTGATAATATGCTTGCCATTGATCAACATCAGATTGAGTTTGTGTTGGTTCTTTATTATTTCTTGATATTTTTTCTGCAAAAGAGTGAAGATTAGTGAAATTCTTTATTGATAACAATAATAGACACATCCACACTCAACTAACAACAATGAGTTTTCATGTATTTAAAAAAAATCTGCATTTACAAAAGGTCTTAGAATAAAAATAGACATATTGTGCAAAACAACAGATAATGTCTTTCACCTAGTAAATTTTAGTAGTTTTCCTATTGTTTACCATAAGTCCCTACCTTTGAAAACAACAATATATTGACAGTTAACAACATTGGTTTTCCTTCATCCACATTAACAATTGCCGGTTGAACGAGTTAGCGAATTAAATATACATATACTGTAAAACAATTCTGAAAATTGTTTATTTTGATGATAAGCTTTTTCAGAGGAACTGTTTTCTGTTTTCTGTACAGTGCACATCCTAAGATGACTTAATGTTGGTCTGAAATTAATTTTTCATGTGCTGAGCAATAGACACCCATTGCTGAAGAAATTATGTATGTTGCAAGAAGACTTACATGTATCTTCTGTTATGGACCTAGCAACAATGACACTAGATATAGGCCACGATTGGTGGAGTCGCCAGATTTTGTGACTGGCTCAGTCCACGATTGAATTGAAAGGTGGAAAGCGAATTTCTATTGAAGGAGAAGCTTTGATTGCAAAGTCTGCTTCTAGTTTAAATGATGAGACGGAGGCTTATCTTCAACTATGGATCTAGTATATTATCTTTTTTCATAAAATATATAATTATGAACTAAAAATAAAGATAATAGAAAGGAATTTGAAAAACAAACAACATAAACGGCCAGCAAGGAGCAGTTGGAAAGCATAAAAAACATAAATGAGCTTAGGAAAAGAATCCAGAAAACTAAGGTTCAAATGGTGAACTAAAAATAAAACAGATAACTCTTTCTCTCAACCTATCTTGTGTTGTTTGTCATTCCTGTATAGACACATCGATGTGAATTTTATCATTAGAAGAAAATTTAGCAGTGGTTGTTGACAGACTTTCAGAATGCCAGAAAACAATGGCATCCCTTGAGAAATAACTACAATGTCTAGCTACTCCGATCAATTGTGTTTCAATTAAAATTAAAATCAAAATAAAAAATAACAGAAGCTAGAAAGAAATAAAGGGGAAGCACCTGCAACTTATTCCAATCAAAATCAATACCGACAATAAAAATGAAGCTCAAAAAGAGGAAATGTTTGCTAGATCGAGATAAAGCATTTTATCAAAATTTGTATAAAATAAACACAACAACAATATAAAATTAAGAAATCGAGCCCATTTTTTTTATCGACGTTAAATGTGGGCTGATAAGATATTTATTGTTTGTATTTAGCCCATTTTTTACTTCAACACCCAATCAAACATCTCCCACAAAAAAAGGTGTTCTGGTCTTTTTATACAATTTGTGTAATTAGTTATTCTTTCGTACATACTTTGTGTTTAGTTGGTTCAATAATTGATGATATAACAAAGCAAGGAGAGAATATTTTATTTCATTAAGTAAAAAGGTTAGTTAATTCATCTACTTTATTGAAAACAATGAAGAAAATATTTTCTCATTTTTGATAGTAAGTTTAATCTAGTTCTTGAGTTGGATTTTGTTTATGAGAAAGTAGAGAAATGAAGATTTTTAGGAGTTCAATAAATAATGTGACATTGTGAAATTCGGATATATATATGTATTGCTGCCCAATCAGTAAGCTAAAGCTTGTTCATTACTACAGCTTGATAAGAGTATTTTCCTTCTTAGTTCGACACAAATACTTGCTAACTGTCTATACACTACAAGATATATCTGATTTGGTTATGATTAGATATTCACATTTCTTTGGTGGTTAATATGACATTTGTCTTCAATGGTGTGGCTATTGGCTTTGCAACACTCAGAAATTAACTCGTAAGACATTGTTAGTTTAATCTGGCAAATTCAATAAATAAGAATTAGCTCTCGTAAGTCCTTCATTTTGAAGGGTTGCTGTCTTGATTTCTTCAATCAGTTGTAAACTGCTACTCGTAATGAGCATGTCATCCATATATATATGAATAAAATAGACTTACTTGAGTTTAAAGATTATACCTAAACAAATCTTCAAAGGCTTTACCTTAATTTTTTTTGAGATTCAACCAAATCTATATAAAAAAATACCAAATATGTGAAGAAAATTGAAAATGTAGAAAAAGAATACCTTCTGATTTACAAAGAAATATAAGGTTTCGGAGTAAAAATTACCTTTTGATTAACCAACAAGGATGAATCCATGCCAAGCAGTAGCGACAAGTTTTCAGCAACGATGAAGTAGCCTCAAAGCAGCAGCGAAAAGTTTCCAAAAATGATGCAATAACACTTGATTTCAAGCAATGATGAAGCAACTTCCAAGCAACAACACATGATTTCCAACAACGATGAATCAATCATTTTGTTGATACAAGAAAAAATGTGGATATTCACTTTTAGATACTGAATCGAAGAAAACACCAAATCATTGTTACAAACAGAAAATAGAGCATACGAGAGAATGAATCATAATGTTACAAATAAAAAGAAAAAGAAGTCGAGCTTATTGCGAAATTGTTGTTCTACATGCAAAAGAGAAACAAAATAGAGTTGAAATAGAGAGAACACTTACCTAAATTTCTGAAATTTCGATCTTTCACTTCACCAAACTCAACTTCTTTCAAAATCTACAAACTTTCACTTCACAGAGAAATTTCTCACTGAGTGGGTGGATAGGGGTGGGTGGGTTGGCAAGTGAATGGGAAGCGATGGGAGGTTCCTCCGTGTGAGAGACGTTTCTGACTCTCACACACTACAATTTTTACATTTCACGGCGAGTGGGTGGAAGAGATGAGAGGTTTTGTCTGTGAAAATTTGAGAAAAGGGTTAAGTTAGGAGGGAAATATTGGAGCCCTAAAATTTTTGGGTAAAATTTATCAACGATTTTAGCGGCAGATATGCGTTCTGTCGCAAAGTATTTTTATATATTTTAATAGAAATTAGCCAATAACCAAATTTTTTGTAGCAAGAAATAAAATAACACTAGTGACTGAAATTTCCGTGGTTATTTCCGTAGATAACAGATTATATATTTTGTCATTCTCCATACGTCGCTATTTTCGTAGGAAAATTAAGGCGCCAAATTTTAGCGCGCAATTTTACCGACACATTTCAATATTCGTCGCTAATCCGTCACTATTTAAGATTTCAATATTTTCTTTGATATTTTAGCAACCAAATTAGTTTTTTGTAGCTAATCCATCGTTATTTAGTGACAGAATACTATTTATCGCTGAAATCCGTCGCTAAATGCTATTTTTTGTAGTGTAAATTGTACTAAGAGTTCAATAACAACTGAAAGATCAAACTCAAATATAAAATTGAGTCTAACTATATTTAAATAAAAGGGTAACTGAAATTGAAAGACTCCAAGTAAAAAAAATATGTCTATCGTCTTCGGAAAAATGAGGACTCACCATTAATGTTGCTGAACTGGAGATAGAAAATGGATCTATGTGTGATCTAAATGCTGAGGACCTGAACCTACATCGTGAAAAGATGTAGCACAAAGTATACGTTAATACTTGAAAGGTACTGAGCATGCAAGATAGAATAAAGCTGGATAATATACATAATTGAATAAGCATAGTGAGCAATTATATAAGATGAGCATGATAAATATACAGAACAAACTAAATATGAACTAAACTGAATACAATAACCAAATTTATAACATGTTGAAACTAAATACTGGACTGTAACTGATAACCTGATCAATGCAATAGAATCTAACTGCGAAAGCTAATAATAACTGACATAAAACCACGAGGGTTATCCGTGAAGTCTGATGTATACGCCCCCATCAAAAAGACCTAATATACCTTGTTTGGGGTATAAATACACGACTGAAGTGATCACCAAATATTATGCCCATAATGGGGACTTAACCTACGTGGGCATGTAATTCTGAAACTTTGAGAGTGACTGACCCTAGTCCACTCAGTGTTAAGCCTACTCCCAACTGAATATGTAAGTAACACATTATGGCTGAATTTCTGTAATACTGAATATCTCAAAACATTGATATGCTAACTAAAAATGAACATTAATGCATGGATACTGAGACATTCTTAACTGAAACATGTATATCTGAATAAACTGACATAGCAAGTGTAGTTCATGAACTAAACGAATCTACACAACTAGGATTTTGAGTTTCATGCAAGAAGCTAAGTAACAATTCTTCAAAAACATGATAATCTGATTAGGATTAGTCTAACTGCTGAATCACAACAGTTTTCTAAAGTTAAAGCAACCCTAGGTTTAAACATTATATAGAAAATTAAGAATCTGACTGAATTTTAGGGGATTAAAGGGTGAAAGGAATCCACTAGTGAAATCCCACATACATGGTGACGAATTTCACAGAGAAATTTTTTGATTTCAAGGCTAAGATCGAAGAGAATCTTCTGATGTTCTTGAGGAAAACTGACACCTCTTTCCCCCTCTTTTGCTCTAGGTTTGAATGACTTTGACAAATGATCGATTAGGGTGTTCTGATTAAGTTGCTAGGCTCAAACTGACCAAAACCATGTAGTTTAGGGATTAAATGATGTAGTTTAGGTGTCCAACTCATAGGAAAAAAGATCAAACGGCCCCACTAAAATCTGACGAGGGCCGACCACAGGGCCTATGATGGACTATCAAGTGGGTCGTGGTCCTTGGCCAATAGCTACTGGTTTTGGGGTGGTTCAACCACGAGCCCTACCACGGACCGTGTGAAGGACCACGGACCGTGAAGGTCAGCGTGGTTCTTCACTTGGGCTGGTGGTCTGCTGGCTCAGGTCCACGGACACCACCATGACCCGTCGTCAAGACCACGGCCCGTGGAGGGCTCTGTGGTCTGACGCCTGATCTTAGTGGGTTTTGTCTGGCTTAAACGACCCACCCCACGGCTCGTAGGGTGGTTCAAGGCCCGTGAAGGGTCCCGTGATCAACTTTTTCAGGTTGGGTGTGAACCTACGGATAGGTTGATGGACCGTGGTTCCTTTTACAGTTTGTGAACCCTGTCGTGGTTCACCTGGTTTTGCTGATTTTTTGCTGAAAGTTATAAGTTTGATTTCTGAGGTGTTATATTCAGGATCACTAAATGATTTACTTAATGAAGGTCGTATATCAACATGTCTATTACTCGTTAGTATAAGTCCAGAGAGAAAGTTAAAGAATAAACACAAACAACTCAAATACATATGTCTTGTAGTTGTATCAGTTTGTTTTTCTTGATGTCTTCTTACTTGTAGAACTTCTATTATATCGTGCATTCACATTTAAAAATAGAAATAATAAGAGAAATAGTATTAACTTTGAAATTCAATCGGTTATGACTTCAATACAGTATTATCGAATACCGTATCAAATTGAGTTTAAGTTTATCGAATACCAAATTATCAAATCAAAATTTAAAAAATTTATATTTGATATCTACTTTTAACTACCAGTTACCAAATTACTAAATTCGAAATTTGAAAATTCTGAATCGAATACCGAATGCCCATCTCTTGCGTTGGCGATTCTTCATTAGTGATAGGAGTCCATAAAAAGCGGAGGACGGTGGGGGGTTGCTTCTATCGGGGTTCATTGGAGAAGAATGATGGTGTGTAGTATATTCTGCATAATTATTATTATTGTGGTTGAAAGGGGCGAATTAGTGTTAGGTTTCCCCCTGATTTTCTTACCTTATTTGAAGTTTATTTTTTCTTAAAAGAAAAGATAAAACATTACCATAAATGTTTTTACCTTTATGAAAGGAAAATATATTTCTCTTCCATATTTGATTTATTCCTTCCTTAGATGAAACGTTTGGAGATCTATAAATTGAAGGTCCCTATTCTCATAATAGAACACAATGGAATCAAAATGTAGTTGGTTAAGAGTCTTATTTATGGGGAGATGTTCTCCTAAACATATTTATGTTTTTTTTAATATTTCTTTTCAATATGTAGGTCATTTGACCAAGTCATATTAATAACATGTCGTATGTTTTTATTTGTCGTCTAATCTATCAATCATATCATGATTTGCAAATTATAAGTTCCGCATGACGCCCTAATCACCTTCATAACCCAACAAATGATATCAGAGCATGTGGTTCAACAATCATATGACCTAACAAGTGGTATCAGAGCACATGGTTTAATAATCCAATGGAATGAGGTTGAAGACAGGCTCAACGCGGTTTCAAATAATTTGCAACAAATTTGATGATAAACAAAAATTTTGTCTAGCTACATGTGGATAAGAGATTTAAACCATATTTTTAACATTTCTATTGCTGCATCTTTGAAAATAAAAATAAAATATTTTAAAACCATTTTTAACCCATATATTTTAAATTTTATTTTCAACCATGACAAGCAGCAATATGATGAAGACTGTGTGAAGAACGAATATTATCATGCATGTGAAGAAGGTGAATCAAGTTTTATTAAGAAAATCCAGCCAAAGGGAGATTTATTAGGGTTTTGCCTTGATTTTCTTACCTTATTTGAAGTTTATTTTTTTTTAAAAAAAAAGACAAAACATTACCATAAATGTTTTTACTTTTCTAAAAGAAAATATATTTTTCTTTCATACTGGATTTATCCTTTCTTAGAGGAAACGTTTGAAGATCTATAAATTAAAGATCCTTATTCTCATAACAGAACACAATAAATTTCACAATCTAGTTGTTTAAGCTTGTTTATGGGGAGATATTCTCCTAAAAATATTTATGTTTTCTTCAATGTATTGTTTTCAATATGTAGTCGTTTGACCAAACCATATTAATAATATGTCTTTATTATATTTTTATTTATCATCTAATTTATTAATCATATTATAATTTATAAATTAAAAGCTTCCGCATGACGCCTTAATCACCTTTATAACCTAACAATAGGCAAGTTCCTACTCGATTCCTCTATTACCAATCTTCTTATTTGGAGAATCACTAGTCATGAAAGTAAATTATGAAAATCCTAACTCAACGGAGTTTTACCTTAGATTTTGAAAATTAAAAAACAAAACAGAAATATGTCATAGATACATGACTTTGAATAATGACGAAATAGATACAAACAACAATTTGTAATGTCGTTCTTCCAATTATAACTTTCAGATATTTTCGGTGGAAATTATGGTGGAGAGAAGGAAGAACAAGAGAAAACGGTGGTGAAGGACGTAGGGTGTGAGGTTGATGAGAGAGAGAGGGAGAGTTGATTGACATGAAATCATTAATTTATGGTTTGCTTAATTGTGCAGATAGCTAATTTAAATTATTATTTACGAATGTGTATTTGAATGTATTTTCTCCAATTTATGATAGGAAACTCTTAATTAGTGATAAGATATGTAATGATTGATAGTATAGCTATGATTAGTGTATATAGAGATGTCAATGTGCCGAGCCGGATGCGGGGCAGGGCGGGTGTAATTAGAGTTTTTTTTAAAATTAATGGGGTGGGGACGGGTTGCGGGTATATGTGATTTTATGTGGGCTCATAATTTTAACATTTTACATATTATAAGAGCGATAGAACATTATTTTCAAGATGATTTTTTTAAAAACTACTAAAATATTCAAGATTAAATAAATGAAAATGATTCAATAAAAAACAATACAATTTCTTACATGTTTTTCAATTGACCTCTAAAAAATAAAATTTTAAGTCATTATCCTATTAAATTAATACAACTTAATAAAAAATGAATTCATTTTTATGAATTTTATTTTAAGTATCAAACTTAACAAGAAAAAAAATATTTAAAAAATTATGTGGGGCGAATTCATACAAGGCGTGAGGCTGATTGAAAATAAAAAAATTGTTATGCAGGATCGTACGACTTTGAAATTTTAAGGACTAAGCTCAACCCACACCATCTCTGCTCCATTGTCATCCCTAAGTGTACATGATAGGGGATTACATCTATACATATCTTCTTCTTTTTTTGTATTTTAATAACTTATAATAACATAATTACTAACTATTACAATTCATCAAAATTAAATTAGTTATAAAGATTTATAAGTGACCAAAAAGGAAAATTATGGTAAATTAGTAACTACAAAATTTTGGGGACATTCTTTCAAAAAATACAAAAGGACAAATTTTTTAAAATAGGTCAACGATTAAACTTTGAACAAAATAGGGGTTGAAGCATATTTAAATTTTTTTACTACAAAAAAAGGATTCATTTTGTGAGGATTTTTTAAAATTGATTTATGGGAGTTTTTGATCCACACAAAATTAATTGAGGCGGTTTTAGAAATTGTCACAATTATCTATGTCACGAGTAATTTGTGACGGTTTAATAGAACCTCCATTACGTTTGTCACAAAATGAATTTGCAATTTGTGGTAAGTCGTAACCCCTTAAATAATTTTGAACTTTAATAACTGCACTCTACAAGGTTTATAACCCTCACAATATAGTCTCAATATCTTATTTAATTCTTTAGAAAGGCTTTTACCATTTTTTTATTTTTATTTTTTTGCCCTCCCTAGGAGCTCCCACCCCTTTTGCTCTCTTGATGACTCGAACTCGCAACCCAACTCCTACCCCTTTTTCTCCCTTGGTGACTCGAACTAACAACCTTTGGGTTAGAAGTGAGGGGTGCTTACCATCCAACCAACTCCCTCTCGTCATTAAGAAACTTAAGTTCTGTCATTTATAACATAGACTACATTTAAAATATTCAAGTTAAAAAAACAGAAATCTTAATTCATGACAAATTGACACAACTAGTAACTATGTTTGATAACTTAAAGTTTAAAACTTTGTGATTTTACATCAAACAAATGTAAAAAAGGTAATATAGTAATTTGATTATAGTGATTTGAGTTCATTATTTTTATGTCACATTTTCTTTCATGACAACAACACCATATATTCTTATAACATAATAATATTTTGTTGATATAGTATTAGATGAATTTCACATTTTAATAAATTTATGTTCATTAATTTTTAGATAAAGACAAATTTATACATTCATATGTAAAAAACTCTTAACTATATAATAAATGGGTCTTAATAGAACATCATAATATTTAGAACTTGCATTGAAAGTCAAATATTAAAATTTAAATGCACAATTTAATTATATTCAGATTTTAACATCTTAATCTTATTAAAAATAGATGATACCTAAATCATCTCAAATGATTTCTCATTTTAAAGTCAAAACGTGCTACTAGTGCCTTATGGTGAAGGTTGTTATATTTTAATATTACATATTCTTGTATGACTACACATCTAACATCAACTTCTTTGAAATATTCATCTCATGAAAATATATTAACTTTACCAACATAGTGCTTATTATCATATAATTGTCATCATATAAATTTCATATTTATAATGTATACATATATACACACAAGACCTCAATAATTTTTTTATTTTAACCATTCAATTACATGTTATAGGAGTAACATGTTCATCTATTATTTCATTCTCTTGAAAGAATGAACCTAAATATCTAAATTATTTGTACTTTGATATCATAATTCAATTTACAACTTAATTTGCTCTTTTCGTGCTAATTAAACATGCAATGCATATAATCAGTTGTATTTCTAATTTTCATGATTACCTCTTTTTAAAGTGTTTTCTATATTAAAAGTTTTTTTATTTATTTTCTATTTTGTACAAGTGTAACCAATTGTAATGAATTGTGGCATTTATAAAACTTCACAATTTGATGTAGTTTGCAGAGGTTATCACAAACCTCCACAATAAAATCGCTACAAATTATAATAAATTGTGGCGTTCACAAAACCTCACAAATTGGTGCAATTTGCGGAGGTTATCACAAGTCTCTACAAAAAAAATTATACAACATGGATTAAAATAAACGCTACAAAATGATTTTATAATGGAATTTTTTAAAAACCCCACAAATAAACCTCTGCAAATTAGCCTATTTTTGTATATATATATATATATATATATATATATATATATTTTAAAAAAATACTTTCAATTTTTTGACTAAGCCATAATTTAGTTTAATTGCGAATTCTTTTTTTTTTTTTTAATTTTCACCCGGTATCTTGGAGCTCCAATTAAATCAGATCACTCTCTACAAAGCCCATTTGAGAGTGACTCTTAACCAGAGATTTTGAATTCGAGCCCTGGATATGGAGAAAATCATTTGATCTTTCTTGTTCAACATATTGCATTACTAGATGGTATATAAACTCAAATCAATTTCTCCTTATTTTGATCTCTCTGCTTCTTCTTCGGAAGAAAAGAGATCGGAGAAGATTGGTGATTTCTAATTGACAATCTTAACGACTTTTAGGAATGACAAACGAGTGAACTGGATTGAATTTTGATAAATTAAATATGGATTGAATTATAATTTATCCATATAAAATATAGATATATATAAATTTAATCAAATATAACTTGAATAAAGTAGTTCTAATCCATTTATATTATATATATATATATATATGAAAATAATAATTTTGTATATTAACTTTAATGAGAGGTGTATGTTCATATTTTTTTCCAGACCACTCATCATAAAACTTAACCAGGTCAATTCAATGCTCTTAATAGCAAAAAGGGATTTTGTTTGCGTGCACAACATTGACATGTGTGATGGAGACTTGTGTGGACAAACAACAAAAAAACATTGGCACATTATTTTTGCTGGAAAAAAAAAATTGATTTGAGAATTTCACATCATGATTTTATATTTTTTAAATATAAAATTACTTCACAAATTTATATTTTATATATAAAAAAACCCACAATTTTATAACTATCTATTTACTCTTTTTTTTTTAATAAAAATGTCAAAGAAGTGATGAAATATTCACGGAATATGAACAAAATAATATAATTACTATAGATATTGATCATATGCAATTTTATTAAAGGTAGTATACTATAACTTAGGTTCAATTTTATCACTTTATTGAATAAAAGTTCGATCAATAAATATTGTATTTTTTAGAATAGTTTTGTGATAGTGTATTATATTTTTGTCATTAAATTTTGCTTATTAGTAAAATTGTAAAAAAAAAATGGAATAAATTTTGATAGTTTTCACAATTTACAAAATTTTATAAGCAAAAAAATACAACTTAGGAATTCAAACTGCATGCATGTCCAAAAAACTACAACTTCATCTCATATGATTTCATCTCACATGTCCAAATAAATTATTATTTAGAATTTTGAAAATTAGATTTGAGGATAAATTTGTGTTTGGTTGTAGTTTTTGCAAAATAATAACTGTTGTTTATAAGTACTTTACCTAAAAAAAAGGAGGAGCATAAACTGTGATTTAACCATGAAATCTATAGTTTAAATAGATCAATTTTATAAAAATAATAATAAAATTAATTAGGATAACATTTGAAAAAAAATATAGTATTTCTTTCAATTTCAAATACAACTTAAAATTAGTGTTTACATATTTTATAATAAAATATTAATTTTCAAATAAAGTAAAAAAAGAAGAAGCGGAATAGCAACATTTAGCCTATATTAGGTACTATAACTATAATTTAAAAAAATTGAAATTCACAGATACAATTTTCTTAATTTTGTTATTCCTATGATTTGTATAAATTCAAAATTTGTATGATTTGGTTTCTGATTGTATAAATCCAGAATTTGTATATGATTACCCTAGCTATTTGTATATTATTTAATACTCATAACAAAATTACTTTGTTTGTACATTGGCAAGCGAAATATACAAACGGAGTTCTGAAAAATTCCTATATGTATAAATACATAATTTGTATATACTTACCCTATTTGTATACTTGAAACTATAGCTATATAGCCTTATTATTATGTTTGCTATTTCTAAATTTTTCTGGAAAAAAAATCCAGAAAAAGTATATTTATGACTAAACATTTTTTTTTCTGATTTCCCACTCGGTGTCCGAAATTCATATTGAAGCTTCAACTAAATTAAGATCGCGCGTTGCATGACTCATTTCGGAGGTGCGGTCCCAACAAAATTTTCTCTATACTTACTATTATACACACACTGCACCACAATCCACATTGATGGTCAAGCGGATTACTATCAAATAATGTCATTAAAAAAATTTCCACCTTACAAATAGGAAAAACAATATAATAAAACCCTCTTTTATCTTCCATATTTCTTCTCTTCATTCACCATTTACTTATCCAAATAATGTGACATCATATATAAACACATAATCAACTAATTTTTAAAAGGTTATTGAACTAGTTGGATTTTGAGGTTATCAACAAGTGCAGCTTATGTCAATGTATTTATTTATATCAAGGCTTGAGGTGGACAATGGTTAATTTAACATTTTAAAACTCTAATTTTATGGACCTTAATATTTGGATAATATTTGTCTGGGGTAGGTGTTGTATCATCTCACACACTTGCCTTAGTTGCATATATAATTCAACTAAATATTATTTTAAATCATTATGCCAAGTTGACTCTTTCATTATATTCATACAATATTTATTTAATTATACACACGAGAATAAGAAGTTTTTCATATATATTATGAGTTTAAATAAATGGAGCAGTAACTAATTTTAAAAAATCCTATTTCTATACAAAACCTAAAACATGGAATATGCCAAAAAACGTCACCTAGCAATCACAATACTGGAGAGGAACATATGTATATACTTGAAATCATATGCTAATTGACCGTCTGGATTGTAGTGGAATGATAAGTTTTAATTAGTTGAACTGGAGTTCGGAGATGGAAAATATTTACCTTTTACTAAGTTGAAATCGAACCTAAAATAAAAAATAATTAAAAAAAAATCTTTGATGATAGATGATCGAGTTCGTCAAATCAAGGATAACTATAAAGTCTCAATTGTAGCAAGTTTAGGTTGGGTAGGTGAATTATTAAAATGCAGCTACATTCTCTACCACAAACATGCTACATGAATCTCAAAGAATATGAAAGAGTTATGAAAGAGTTGTTTTTTTGTGGGGTTTAATTCATGTGGTAGTAAATCCCATGTGCCAAATTATTTGGCCACTTGGGAGCAAGCAAAAATTGGTGGAGGACAAATTTTGGTCTTTCTTTGTTAATAATATAAAGACAGTTATTTTTATTTTTTAGTGTAAATAGGATGACTTTGATTCGAATCACGCTAAATTTTTTTTTTTTTTTTTTTTACATTCTGTTAACATTAAAGAATTCCTAAAATATATACGCAGGGCTAAAATCTTTACGACAACATCAATTGTGGGCCTTCTAATGGGTTGAAATTTTTTTTTTTTTGTGAAATCTCTTCGTGTCGAAATTCGATTTAATTGTTTGTAGCATCAATCAAACCTATTTTTCTATGGAAGGAGTTCAAGTTTTTGGGAGATGGTGGCTGAAAAATGGGGAAGAATATGAATAAAGAATGACTAAATGAGTCTTTCAAAGTACTGGTATTGAGTGTATCAATGTCAACAAAAAGTGTCAAAATGACACAATGAAACATGACATGAGGTGTTAAAATGAACAAGTTCAATTGAGGTGTCTAAGTGAAAATTTTGTGTCAACTTTAGAGGGTCATCGATGGTTCAACCAACTAAGAATTGTTAAATTGCATGCATGCTAAGTATAAAAGTAGCTAGAGGCAAATTCAAAATTTAAAGCTATTATACACGCAATGATGTTCAGAATGAAGAATTCATTAAGCAAGAAGAGTCCAAATTCCAAAAATTATTTCCAGAAATAGGAAGAAAATGAGCCACCAAGTCATATAAGATTCTCAGTATGTTCATGTTACACAAATCCTAATGTTACAAAGAGTGGGAGACACCAATTCATCCAGACCATAGAAAGGATGACATTTATTCCACCTTTTATACAACAATACACTTGTTATGCTACACACAACAGCTCTGTGATCAATTAATTTGGAATCATGCTAAACATTTTCCAATTATTTGGCCATTAGCCACTTACTATGTCAAGAATTAATCTTTGGTAAAAACCATGCACCAAGGAGCAATAGCTTTCTCAACTTGACATGCTGAGAGAATACTAGTTCAGAGTTGTAAAAGACGCCAGCAAATACAAGTCGGAAAATGCTGGAAACAGCTGGTTTAATACTGTAAGAAAGATGCCGATCAATCCCCCATACTTGCTCTCTCCTGTGTCAAGTTCCATTAAAGGATCAGAGGCATCACCAGAATCTCACCAGCATGCAATTTTAAGAGATACTACAGGTTCTTCTCTTACTGTGTGCTGTAAGCTCCTAGCCAACACTCTTTGGACCTTTGCGGGTCATTGGCAGGTCAAGGATAATCATGAAATAGCATCTTTCTGATTCTCTGATATATTGGATTTCTCCATTCATAAGCTTTAACATTTTTCTACACATGCTCAGTCCTAGGCCTTCCTGAGTTACCCACCGACTGCTGTGGAACATGTCTTGAACCAATTCAGGAGGAAGCCCTTCGCCAGGGCATATAATCCTATGCCAAAAAATAGATTATTTAATAGTTAAGGTAAGTATAACTGAAACTTAACCCCTAGAACTCAATTTTCTGCTACATGGAAAGAGTTGATTCAGAAAACAAAGTGCAATCTAGGATGCTAGTAAAACACTGGCAAGATGAATATTTTGGAATAACTCAACCTCCAGGAAAGCTAATAAAGTGAGATCTAGGATACTCGTAAACACCAAAACCTGCACAAGTATTTGTTTGGGGATACATTTATATCTCCAATGAGACATGCTTGGCAGTTATTAAGTACCACATTCAAGCACCATGATAAGTGTATAATATTAGATTTCAAAACTAAAACATTAAGGCTATGCTTCAACTAATTCCTATAGCTGACTCGAAATTATAATACCTTGGTTATGAAGTCCACCAAAGTTGTTGTATATAAGGAGTTGTATTTACACAGTTCATTAGAAGCTTATACTTCTGCTGTTTCAGTTCAAAACTGGAAGAGAAACTAATAGATGAAATGTGATTTTGAAGTGGAGAAGATGCTTTTTCCTACTCTAAACACAGGAAAATTGAACTGGAAAGAAGAAAGACGTGCAATGGTAAAGTCGAGTTAAAAGAGACCAATAAACAAAAGAGATGATGCCCTGATCATTTTATCAAAGTGTATAAACTTTCACTTTATAGGTCGAAGATGCCACTGATGAGTCAAAGGAAGGCCATAGAAGAAGGAAAAAAAATGATAAATATGGATAGAAAATGAGGTATGAAAAGAGAAGGCAGGGTAAAAGCTATGCGAAAGAGAAGTGGTACAAGTCTGAAATGCACCTTTCACTTAAGTGTACTCATATGTGATAGGCTTATAGCCCCTACTCTAAATTTACATGAGGGGTGTGTTTGGTATGGAGGAAAATGTTTTCCATGGAAAATGTTTTCCTAGAAAATGTTTTCCTGGGAAACAAGTAGATTTTGAACTTATTTTCTCATGTTTGGTTGGTGAGTAGAAAATATTTCCGGAAATGATTTTTAGTGTTTGAATAATGAATGAAAAATGTTTTTAAGAGACATCTTCTATTTTTACTAGAGTTAAAAATAATTTATGAAATTAAAAATATTTTTTAAAAACAAAATTATAATTCTTTTGGGTGGTGGTGGTGGTGGGGTGGGGGTAGTGGGTTGGGGCAGGGGGAGGGGTAGGAGTGAAAAAATAAAAAGTTGAAGTTGATAGTATTTTTAAAAAACAAAATTAATTTTTTTGGGAGTTGAGGGTGGGCGGGGGGCTGGCCGGGGGATGGGGGGGGGGTAGGAGTTTAAAAATAAATTTTTGAAGTTGAAAATATTTTGAAAAAGCAAAATTAATTTTTTGGGGAGGGGGTGGGGTTTGGGGGGGGGGGCTGGCCGGTGGGGGGGTCAGGGATAGGATGAAAAAATAAAATTTTGAAATTGGATTTATTTAAAAAAAAATAGATGTTTTTCCCAAAAAAAATATAATTTGATATTGGAGGAGAGTTTTGGAAAATGTTTTCCTTAATTTTTGAAGGGAAGTCATTTTCCTTAATTTTGAGGAAAATGAGTTGATTTGGAAAACATTTTCCAAAACTTTTGTCCCAACCAAACATGGGAAAATTGGAAAACATTTCCAGAAAATGTTTTCCTTCATACCAAACACACTCGAGGTCTAAACATACATGAATTTTTTTTATACTCCCTTTAACGTTACATTAATATTCATTGGATCATATATCTCATATTCTGACATGCCTGTTGGAGCAATCAGAAATATTATCCACTAAGAAAATAACCCTGAAATAAATGACACAAGTAAGCAGCAGATGGCATTCAAGTGAGGACTGAAGACTTATTCGAGAACCATTTAAAGAATCAAGGTTGCATGAGAGGGGTGAGAGTTATCAATTAATATAGTACATCTTCCTGTAGTTACACGAAGAGAAGATTAACGAATGTACCTGAGTTCAATATGCACAACAGTTACTCCATCAGATATTGGCATCATACTTGGTCGAAGTTGGATCTCTACCCACCCGTCAGTTGATGGTGCATACCGCACCATGTTCAACAAGAAATCTGCCAAGACCTGTTGAATTCTCACTTGATCACCATGTACTGTTAATGTCTTAATTTCCTCTGGTATATCGCGGATTAACTGCACGCCTTTTTCCCTCAGCAATAACATCACTTGGCTTACAACAGCATCTATTACACTCCCAAGAAAAAAATCTTCTTTCTCAAGGGTCAGTGAACTGTTAGAAGATCAAAGGTCAGTCAAATTCTGAAAGGAAAAAGGTTGCTAATACTACATAGAATTGAAATACAGACCCATAATCCCCTCCCGCAACCTACAGAAGAACACACACAAAAAAAAGAAGGAAATAATCCCAAATAGTTAAATTTCAAATACTACAATGCAGTGTTGCCAAAAGCAAAAAGCGCAAATAAACTCTAAGGTCCGTTGGGTTTTTAACCACAAGCACAAATTAAGTGTGGCCTTTAATGAAAAAGAAATATGCAAACGAAAAAAATAAAGATATATGTATATATTTAGTCCGAGACTAATAATTAAAAGAATGAATGACAAATATGAACAAAGAAATTGAATTTTTTTACACAAAGTGAAATATCAATTCTTTAGTCTTAAGAGGCTCATTGGCAAGGGAAAGTATACCTTAGAACCTTGATGACGACAATGAAGCACACATTAAGCTAGGCGAAGCGCTAAAATTTTTTGAGTCTCGCTTCAGGGATTAAGCCCGCCTTTGAAAACATTGCTATAATACCAATTGCAGGCTATTGTTCTTTTAAAAGAAACTATCATGTTTATTACTTTTGACTATATGTTTTGAGTCGAGGTTTGTTGAAACACTCCTGAGTTACACTAGAAGATATTATATCATGAATAAATAGCTACTCCCTGTATTCCACTTCATGTGACACTCTTTTCTTTTTAGTCAGTTTTCCAAAAGAATGGAACTTTTTATATTTTGGAAACAGTTTTAACTTTAAAGTTCCCACTCTATCCTTAATGACATGCTTTTAGAGCCACATATAGTACGTTATGTATAAGGTCACATGTTCTCAAGTTCAAAAAATCTTTCTATCTTAAACTCCGCCCATGAAATAGAGAAAGTATTAGTTTAAACTTTATTGGTGGACTTCCAAAAATGTTGCCGCACCATGTCAGTTCCTCCAAAAATACATAATTTTGGAGGATCTAACATGCACCCAGCGCCATTTTTTGGAGGATTCGAGCAACATTGGTTTTGAGAGAACTTATTAGCAAGCATAATCGAATAAGAAAGACTTACCCATCCTCAATGTTTTCCAGATCAACATCCCTTATGATCTTAGACATCTGCCTCTCACAAGCAGCACTTGTCTCTAGATACTGCTTCTGATATTCTGTCAAATTTGTGGCCTCCAACAATGAATTTGTAAAGCGTATACCACTAAGAGGACTCTTTACTTCCTGACAAATGTATGCCAGCTCTTTCATCTGAGAATAACACTTCTTTTCCTGTTGCCTTTGAACTCTTAGAGCTTGCTGCAATTCGGGACTGGCTATCTGTATAAAACAGAAAGCCCCAATAGTATCACCCTCCATATTGACTCTCTTGTTTGCAGTCAAAAGAGCTTGCACATATTTCCCATTTCGGTCAAAAAAGGAAAATGGAAACTTGTCAGTATCCTGGCCTCCGATTGCATTATGCAACACGATCATGAACTTTGTCATGGCATCTGGGCCCTTGAGCCGACAACAACTTCCAAAAATTTCACCAACTAACATTTTTCCAACAATCTCCCCTCTAGACCAACCAGTGAGCTTTTCCATGGCAGTGTTCCACTCAGAGCAACAAGTGTTCTCATCTGATGCAAATATGGGAGGGATCAGAGGATTGGGGCTGTGCACAATGGCCTTGTAATCACCTTGAATGTGAATAAACTTGTCCATAACAATTTTTTCCCCAGTAACATCCTGCCCAACAAAGGAAACACCAACAATGCTGTTTGTGTAATCTCTGCTAGAGCAAGCATTAACCACCAAAAAAACAGCTTTCTCCAGTTGTTCAGCTCCAAATCTCCTCAACTTTATTTCTACATTTTTACCTTCCACGCCTGCAGTAGTATGACTACAATATTAGTTTATTTTTCTCTTTGGTTGTCTGTTGCAGGAGTTGAGTAGAAAAGGAGCAGAGTTGATGCCAATTATTTCAGTTACAAACTATGCAAGAGTCAACATACGCACACAATAGAGAGAGCAGGTTCCCTACAATCAGGAATAAACCTAAAACTGTACTGTACAAGAGATGGTTTTGGTTAGGCAAGAAAGAAGCTAACAGCTTAGTGATACTCTTGTCAGATAACCGAAGGCGAACAAGTGATCCTGAATGCTATCAGCAAGTCAATCCTCATAACCACTACTATGTACTAATCGTTTTGCAGTAAAAGTTTGCAATTTGAATGCATCCAAATGCCAGATTATGCCTAAGGGCACATTCTTTTTAAAGTGAACTTGTTCTACACAACTTCTACCAAATAAAAGCAAGGATCAAAATAAACGTCTATCAAATGGTATAAAGTAGAGCGGAATGGATATGAAGGATTCATATAGATGACCCAACTAGTTTAGAATTGAGGTGTGTAGATTGATTGACTTGGTTTTGTGCATAATACCTCTCCATTTAGTCGCACACCATGCCCTATCCCTCTACCCCCAACACACACAAAGCAAGACTGCATGCTTCAGTTGACAAATTCAACAAGATGAAGTGAACCAACAGTTTTTTCAAGTTTCGAGGATTCAGAGTAAAGAAAATCACTAGAATCCCATGATTACTTCACATTCAGCTGTCAAACACAAAGAGAAAAGATAAGATTATACCACTCATGCAGAGCAAAGAAACTCTACAACTTAAAAACTGTGCTATCATTTGGAAATGAAGAAAATAAATAGACAGGTATAACCTCTAAGAGCATTGTACAGAAGCTTCTCAGCACTCTCCTGTGATTCTTTGTACAGAAGATCATGAACCAAGGACTTCCCCGTTGCTTCTTCAACTGGTAAACCTGTCAATTCCACGACCTTTTCATTCCACCCATTTATGCGGCCATTGACATCAACACCAAATATGGGAGCTGTTGCAGTTTCGATCAATCTAACCATTTCTCTGGCAACAGAACTCAGTTCATCTATCCCTTGCAACTCCATTTCCCCAAGAGCATGCACAATAGCCTTAGAATTACTTGCCTCAGCATCCTTAAATGAATCTCGCAGAATTAGCTGCAAAGAGTGGATTGCATCCATTTCGGCATTTTCCCATGGTGAGCTCCGGCTTTTAACAACTTCCAGAAATGCCTTGAAGGAAGAACGTGGATGCATTCTCTGTCCGTCATCCTTGTCTTCAGGATGATGCTTTGCACCACCCCACTTTATTTCTTTCGCTGTGTGGGAGCGAAACCAAAACAAGAAATCTTTAGAAGTTATATAAGCGACAGCCATACCACAAACTGCATCCCCAAGTGAAGCTGCTCCGGGATACCCAGCATCAGCCAAACTGTCAGTACTTAAACCTGTTGAGTCTCCATGGTAAGCCAATAACCACTCCACAATGTCCTTTATCTGAGCTTCAGTTGGTGTGACGCCTAATGGGTAGTACTTCCCCTGGTAGTATAGAGCAGCACCATCGCACTTCACAAGGTCCATAATACTGGGGCTTTGGGTAACAATCCCCGGTGGTGAGTCTCGAAGGAGCATGTCACATAACAGTGTTTGTGTCCTTAAAACATGTTTCTCAGACAACTGTGATGCCAATTGCAACTCCATGTTCAATTGGAGTCCAAAGGCCTGCATAAGGAATTCACATGCATACCTAAGAGGAAAAGGAATGGACCGAACAGAAGTGTGGTGTCCAACAACCAAGCCCCACAGCCTCATTGAATTTCGGCCACCCCCAACAGCTTCCTCATCATTTCCATTGATAATAACTGCCAGTGTTAATGAGGCGATAGACCCCATATTTGCCATGTATTGTGCATGGCAACCATGAGGTGCTCTAAGTGTGGAACCAACTAGACATAAAGGCTGCATCAGTGATTCATCCTGAGTAACCCGCACAGGGGTAGCATGGCAGTCCACAATCATTCTCACCCTGTTCTGCTTAAACAAAAACCGTGAAGCTTGAGGAATATCAGTAGCAGGATAATGCAAACCGATATAGGGCTCTAAATCTGATCTTTTACTCTCAGCCACTACCTCTCCATGTTCATCCTCATGAAATTTATATACCATAACCCTGTCATACCCGGTTAACTCCCTGACACTCTCAACAACAGTATCACACAAAAGCTTAATGTCCCCACCAGGAAGTGATTGCAAATGAGAAATAGCCCTCACTGCAAGTTTCTGTGACTGCACTGCTCCAGCAATAGATAAAGCAGGGTCCTCAGTTCTAGCAGGCTCCAAATCAATGACAATACCTACATCAACCCTGTGCAAAATTGCATAAAAGGGCTTTCCAGAATTCTTGGAATGAATCCAAATTGGGTTGAGTAAAGTGATCTCACGTGCCCCAAATGCTCTTTCTAGCAAAACAGAGCTAGAAGGGGTAAAAAGGGTCCTAACATCAGTTCCAACAGTGAGGATCTCAGACTTGTCAAGGCTTGGAACAGATTGTGGAGTTAAACTAAGCATTTCACAGGCATTTTCACTATAAGCTATAATACGAAAACTAGCCTCATCTACAGCTATCATACAACCAAAAGGCTGAATATGACCTCCTCTTTGAATTTTAGTCAAATAAGCAGTAATTTGCCTTTCAGGCACAGATTGTGTAGTAGTTTTAACAGACTGTGAATAATCAAAAGACTCACCAGATTGTTCAAACACAGCATGAAGCCTAGCATCAGCTGTGTATTGTGCTATAGCTTTGCTTATTGAATCTTTGTAATTCATATTACTTGTACCTGAAGATTGAGCTTGACCTTGAGATGAATTATGATAGGAATGCTTTGTTCTACTTCCAGAAGCCATTTCTCTCTCCTCCACACAAAATTTTTCTTCCTATTACATAGAAAAACTTGTCAATTTCAAAACCCTAAAACAGATTACTTTTGGGAAACTCAAAAAAGATTGAATTTTTGGTTGAATACAGAAATGGGGTTGTCACAATTTTATACTACTACTAGTAGTAATTGGTGGACCTGTTTATCCAACAGTATTTTTTGTTTTTTTTCCTCTTAGAATACTTTTTTACTCTCAAATTTAAGCAAGTGCTTCAAAAATTCCATTTTTACCTTGCGTTAGACTAATACGTAAGTATGATCTTTAACTTAAATATGAAATTGTGATCTTTTAATTTTGAGTGTGCATAAATAAACACTTACGCTTATAGAAATTATATGACACCACACGTGGCTATTTTGTGTACTACATGAGGTTCTATGTGTATTATGTCTATTTGTGCAAATTTAAAATTGGAGGACATAATTATACGCTAAAGTTAAGTTAAGGCTCATGTTACGGTTGTAACTTTTACAGAAAGTATACTAAACAGAAGCTCAATTTCATGAAGTTCATATAAAATAAAATAAAAACATTTGGAATATATGGGGAGATGCCTACTAAAAGTTTCTTGAAAGATTTCCTAGAAATTTGAGGGAATATGCTAGAGAAGCAAAAAAGAAATGTAGTATGTTTGTTTGATCAGAAATGAAGGGGGAAAAAACAAAAGAGATGGGGGGTCTATTTTTTATTTGACCCTATGCTTTGATTGTGAGTGAACCTTTACTTTTGTGTTGTAAAAATAAAATAAATAAAACTTGTTAATAATTGGTCTTAATATTAAGATATGAAAACATATATGTGGATATAGTGAAATGGGAGTATGTTGTCCAATAAAAGTAGGGTTGTTTTATGTGATTGAGAATTCATGTTTTTGGAGTTGGCGACATCCACATGGGTTGATAACCATTTTAAGAAATAAATATGTTTGGGATTATTTGATAGAAGTATATAGTAATAGAAAGGATGGGGTGGGAGTGTGTAAATTTTATTGATGTTAGTTTTGTTGAATCTAAATCTATGTAAGAAAGAAAGGAAGGGAAAAAGAAGAAGATAAAAAGATGATAGTATAATGGAAATGGTGGGGGCAAAGCAAAGTGATGAGTATTCCCTTTCAAATCACATTGCCCCTCCCACGTGAAGGCTAGTACTATTATTGACACACAACCAATTCCTCCCTTTCTTCAATTATTCAAATCAAACAACACACAACATGGGTGTGTTAGCCATGAATGAACCTTCAATAAAACAAGATAGACCTTACAAATACACAAATATATGGATGCTTTATCTATTGAATCCATGCATTTCGAAACTAAAAATTAGTTTGAAGAGTTTCACGTTGGATGAAAAAAAGAAAGAAAATGAACTAATTATACAAATATTCCTATCATATTTATTAATTCTCACTATGGTTTGAAATAATTACATATTGTCTTGTTAATTAATAATTTCAAATCAAATTTTATATATATATATATATATATATATATATATATATATATTATCAGATACACTCTGAAATACATATACATAGGGAGAGAGGCGAGCGAGATAAGAGGGAGAGGAGAGAGAGAGTAAGTATATCCTAGATACATGTGAATCACACGAGATACATGTATCTTAGATTCTAGATACATTCTAAAATACATGATACATAGGGAGAGATGCAAGTGAGAGAGGCGAGTGAGAAAATCAATGTATCTAAATACATGTTATTCCACTTAGATGTAGTGTATCTAATATAAATTACACCTAATTTTGATCTCGTGTATCTCTGAATGCACAAGCGACATGTATCATAATATCGAAATCTAGCACAAATGATCATATCGAAGACTTGCGAGAACACATATTATTAGGGCCTATGCTAGTGGGATTTGTGTTGTTCTCTAAAAAAAACAAAAAACAAATGAGTCATCTCCTTATACAAGCTTGAGAAATTCTCTCCTCATGAGTTAGCTAACTTTTGGGGTTGAATTAACCCAAGATCCATTTCTTAATATGATATCAGAGGACCAAGATCCATTTCTTCTTGATACATACAATTACTAAAAATTCTTTTATGCAAGAGCAAACAGATTGAAAGAATCTCCTTGTAAAGTTGAAATCAGGTACAACAATGGAATGACTTATTTCTTTATGACATGAAAAGAGAGAAAAACAAACACTTGAGTCGTGGAACTAAGAATTGATCATAAATGATAAAACTTTTCTAGTAGGAATCTCCTTAACAACTTACAAAATCATCATAGGAGTACTTTGGAGTAGTAGAAACACTAATCTAACACATGAATAAAACACTCACACTCAACAAATGGCTAACCAAATGATTTGAATGAAAACTATAGATTGGGGGCAGGCAACTTTCTGCCTCTTGTTATGGGGACACTCATCACTTTGTGTAGAGGACATCTTCCCATGGGTGACGGTACAATGGCTGCTTCAGTCTCTTCTGGTCAAATGTGTGTCTGACATTTCAAAAGGTACACGATAATCAGAATCTAGCTATCATAAACAAGCATTACTGACGGTGAATCTAAAATGGTGATTAAAGCATCATCATGTACTTACCCTATAAGCCCAATTGAACGAGCCAGCACGAAAAGTCCATTGAGGTAACCAATCCCCACTATTTCATCAATTTCTGGCTTGGTGAACATTCCACTGCCTGCAAGGAGATCCAAGAAGAGGGATCCAATGGCACCATCAACGTTGAGGACTAGGTTGTTTGCCTTTGAGAGTGTGTAAGTTTCAACCTGAACAGCATATTCCATGTACTTAACAGAAGGGAAATTTTCCCTAGCATAACGCTGCAGTAGTTCCACTCTCTTATCTCTGTTGTCACCTCTCTTAATCCTGTAACACAAGAAGTAGATGCGGAACGTCAAATTAAGTCTAGAAGCATGCTAACCCAACAAGTTCAAAAGAATTCCAAGTACATCTTTTAATTCTACAATTCTAGGAAATAATCACGAAGCTACAATATATGCTACCTGTGGCCAATTCCTGGAACTCGAATGCCCTTCTTCTTCATACTTTCCACAAACTCATATGGAGTAAGACCCTGCAAATACAAAACATTTGAAAATATTTATTCATTTGGACTCAAAAGAAACCAGCAGGAACTGCTTCTAGACTGATGAGTGATTAGGGAATGCTCATAAATCATAAGCCTTACCTTGTCATAAGCATCCTTGAAGTAGCGGGCAGCATCATCAATAGCACCACCAAAACGCGGACCAATAGTCAGCAATCCTATTAAGAGACACATTAGTCCAGTTTTGATTGAGAACTAAAATGAACATCTAGAAACCCACAGACTGTAACGTACCAGAAACAAGGCAGGAAACCAAATCTTTTCCAGCCCTGGCAGTTACAATGGAATTGTGTGCACCAGAGACACAAGGACCATGATCAGCACATAACATGACGCAAATCTGCCATGAATCAACCATGACAAAGCATATTAAGGTTTATAAACAGAATAATTGCCGTTGACAGAGACCGATGGTTAAAAATAAGAGTTTATAGTATTGAAAGAGTGATAGAGTTGTAACTGTAAGAACCATACCTCAATAAAACGTGTGCAATAACGTGGTAAGCTACGTTTGAACCACAAGAGGGATATTACATCACCAACACCAAGTCCCTGCTCCACAATGGATGACATGGGTACGCCAGCATAGCAAGGCTCTTCACCTGTGAACAGAAATTGATATTGTAGACACAATCAGCATCATTTCCGATTCTTATTTAGCCACCAGAAAAAAAACATTAATCATTGATAGGAGACAAGTGAGACTTGCACAAGTGGTTGAGCACCTTCACCATCGACCGGTAGGTTGAGGGTTCGAGTCACAAAGGAGGTTAAGTGGGAACACTATTGATCCTCTGGGAGTAGGGTAGAAAAAAAACATTGATAAGAAATACGCAAATCCAACTATACCTCTATCGTCAGATATTGTGGAAATGATATGAGTTGGGGCCCGAACTTTCCCACTCTTAATTGCCGTGCTAAGATCCTCAGGTATTTGAGGAGGTGTAATTTCCTTTACAGGAGTAGTCTTTCCTGCTTCAACCTGCCAAAACAATACGGAGTGGTGTTATAACTAATAGCAGAGTAAAAGGCATAAAAAAGCAATCTCTGCTGAATATCAAGATACTCACTAGCTTTTCAAATGCATCTTTGATTGCTCCTTCAAAAGCTTCATACGAGGTTGGAACTATAGCTCCAGCATCTCTGAGTGCTTGATTCTTCGCTTGTGCGGACTCCATTTCACCACCACTCTTTGCCCCCTATTTGACAAAGACCATGCAAAGTTAAACTTATGTGCAAAGACTATACTGTCCAGCCTATTCTAAAAAGAAGAAAAGAGAACGAGGCAAAAAGCCGTTCCATCAAAACATCTCTCAATCTTCACGAGAGACTACAAGCAACATGTTTCTAGGAAATGTGGAAATCATGGGAAATAGAGCTCACCGCATGACCAAATTGTACTTCTGACTTGAAGAGTGTAGCACAAGTTCCACTAACCCAGGCAACAACAGGCTTATTGATTTTTCCCTGCTTCAAGGCTTCAACCAAGGAATATTCATCTCGTCCACCGAGTTCCCCCAGAACAACCACCATTTTAACCTAAGTATATCAAAAGCATGATCAAAAAGAAGTGAAGAACTAGTAATTGAAAAAGTAGTGATGGAAGCAGGAAATACATCACATCAGTTGTTTATGCCCCATTGAGCTTCTAGTTATTTCAAACCAGTGGAATTACATCAATCTTAAATCATAAATACTAAGGTGAACATTAGGAAGAAAGGCAACGACGCCACAGTGTGTGTGTGGAAAGGGATAAACTTTGACCACTTGGTTGGAATGTTAGTTTTATGATCATAAAGCTAAAAAGTGGCTTCTTTCTAGGCATGTACAATGGAGGATTAGAATTTAGAATAATTTAAACAACTAAAAACAATCGGGATATCTTAAAGCAACAAGACCGATGGCCTGCCAATAACTTGGTGGTATTTACAAGGAGAATGTAGCCTATACGAATGAATTACCTGCGGGATATTGTTGAAGCGCAAAACGTGATCAGAAAGGGTAGAGCCAGGGAAAACATCTCCACCGATTGCAATTCCTGCATTGACCAAAATTCACTCATGTTCAATTTCTCAATAAGAACAACATTAACATGGTCCAATAAGATAAATTCAGACTTCTGAATGCCCAACCTTCGTAAATTCCATCAGTGACACGAGCAATTGAATTGTATAATTCATTAGACATACCACCCTGTACATCAAGAGAAAAGTTATTATTCTTGAAACCTGAAAATGTTATTTCCAAACTATTAAGCTTCATATATTAGAGTGAGGTCATAGTTTCATGCATTGAGTTTGGTAAAAGGGATGTTTGAATGGTTGCATAGTTTAAAGTTAGGTAAAGATATGTTTCTGAAAGTAGCTTATGAATAGATCGAAGTATCTCAGAAGTATTTTCTTATCTTAATCTCACTCGAGGATACAGTAAAGGAGGAAGTAGGCGGGGACAAAATGTTGCAGGTGTAATTGATTAGAGATTATTTCTCTAATATTCATCAAAATATCAAGATGAAACCGGCTCCTAAAATCACTCACAGATTTTGACACAAAGCCCACAGATCCAGGGCGATAAAGTTTGCACTGGATAATGTTATCAATAGTTCCAGCAGTATCACCAATCTTAAAAGCACCAGCTTGAATACCTCCAACAGTAGCTGGACCAATAACCACCTGAGGAAGATCACCGTATTACAAACCATAAAATATGGAAATTAATAAAGGCAGAAAACTAGAGTGAGGTAATTATTGACACCGTAAATGCTCCGCTTGATGATCTGTTAAAAGCTCATTCTACCATTTCTTTGTTATATCTTAAAGAAAAGATAAAATCTACGGACATGGGAAGGGGGAATTCATTGACTCCAGGAGAGGCAACCATAAAATGTGAGAGAAGTAATTGGTAAATTCTTCAGCTTTTATCCATAAGATTATTCTATAGTTGATCATACATTATATTCAAAATGTAACCCCAACCCCAATAAAATGATAATGAATGTAAAGGCATAAACCTGATTGATATGACATAATAATACCTTATTATTTGCCTTTGCATAAGCAATCAGCTCTTTAGCATCTGACTCAGGAACACCTTCAGCTATAATAGCCGCAACTTTGATGGTTGGCTGTTTAAGAGCCGACATGGAGGAAGCAGCGGCACTGCAAATGAATAAGACAGTAAAGGAGAGATGCAATAACAAATCTTTTGCAGCTTCAGGTTTTCACTTCGAGAAAAAGGACAATTCAAGGAAGAAAGAACAACAACAACAACAGTGGCTAGTACCAACCTTCTGAAAGACGCAAAGTTAATGAAAACATCAGCCGTGGGATGTGCAGCACAGGCGGCTTCAATGCTGAACAAGTAAAATGTAGAATATAATCAGTAAAAGTGATAAGACACCAAATTCACAAAATAGAAACCAGTAGTACAAAGGTATGTAAAGACAACATAGTTCAAATATATCTGCAGGATTATGATATATCTAATGGTTGTAAAAGTTTCAGAACTAAGGCATTTTTCTGAGTAATTCAAGCTGTGGAAATGTGAAAACACATTTTTCTGTATCTTTTACTAACTGAAGGAATTTAAACTGAGAAAATGTAACAGCACATTTGTTTCTAAGTAATTCGATTAGAAACCATTAAGTAAAAGTTAGCACATGATATCATCACATAACTTAATTGCTAAAAATGGAAGCAGCTAGCTAAATATACATTCAGCTACACAAAAGCAAATTGCATATACTTGAAGGGACCAACAAAAAAGAAGACCACACTGAGAAAGACTACCAACGGAGAGATACAAATGAAAAGGCTCAAAATAAAATGGAAATATAACCAATGGTTGATAAAAAGAAAAAGAAGGACGCACGTTGAGTGTACTGGGATTGCAATTTCCTCCTGACCAAAGAAAAGTTTCTGGAATCCCTCAGAACCAGGATTAATAATTCCAGCAACAGATGGTGTTTCCCTCCCTGAAAATTTGAAAAGCGCAAAATTAACACTAACCAGCACATTGAAAATAACAAGATCATTGTATGCATATCTGCCCGTAAATCAATTGAGAACCAGAGGCATAGTACGAACCACAAAGGAAATCGAAATCAAGCATGCGCTGAATAGGAAGCTGCTTGTAGTTATAAAACAAAGCTTGTGTAGTCTTGGAGAAAAGTTGCCCAGTAGCCATTTTGCCAAATCAATTAAGATCTCTGCAAAGTTAGAACGTCAGCACCATTGCCATGAACAAATACTTTCTCGCATATGACACACAAACATAAGGCCAAAACAATACATCAATAGATAACTATTTCATCTTACAGCTATTCGAATGGCAACGTGTATCCAAGTACTAATACGCGAAATGGTATACCAAATTAGTTAGCTCAAAAACAAAATGGTAAATGAAGTATATTACTGAAACAGCAACATTCCAAAACAATGAACAAAAAACGATTCTTTCGTCTAAACTAGTTTGTGTAAATCATTCCTCCTGAATTCCATGAAATAAAAAGAGGCGAGTGAAGTGTAAAATATGAGCAAAGGGAAATGAGAGAAAAATGTAAAATGAATCAAATCAAGTTATACCACTAGATCTTTTAATACGTAAATCAGATCAAATGAAAAGAGTAGCAACAAGTGTTAATACAGATCTTCATATTTATAAGCGGGAGTCAGTGAAGAACAAATAAAAGCATATATATATACATACAACCTCGGAAACATCGAAACAAGAATTGAATGGTGTTTCACAGTAAAAGACACAACCCCGAATCAAGAATTGAAGAGGGGTCACCCAGATCGGGAAGATAAATTGGAAAAAAGATAAAAAAAATTCAAGAAAATGTACCTGTAGATGTGTGTGAAGAAAGAAATGGCAAGTCCCCTAACTAGTTGGAAAATGTTGTTGGCAAGAATTAGATGAATTTATCTCTATATATACACACAAGGAAACCAGTATTGTATTTATGGAATTCAAATGGGGGCTGACACACACACAAATAAATATATTATTCAATACTACTAGTAGTACCTAACCAACAAAGGCAAACAAATTAGGCATAATACATTTATGAGTATGTGCTTTAATTTGGTTTATGTTCTTTAATTTTGGGTTTTACATCATATTTTACGTATATTATATCATGTATAAAAATATTTATTTGTTTAAATTTATATAAGTTTAAGTATTTATTTGTCTACAATTAAAATTGAAGAATATAAATATGGGTGAGTGTTCGGCATTTGGTTTGGGATTATCAAATTTTGGGTTTTGCTAATTGGGCAATCGGTAGTTAAAAGTAGATATCAAATACCAAAATTTTAAATTTGATTGGGTATACCATATTGAAGTTGTAGTTGATTGTATTACAAAGTTAATATTATTTCTCCAATCATTTTTATTTATTTTTTTATGTGGGGAGACAATATAAGAAAAGATTAATAAGTAAAAAGACATAAAAAGAACAAATTAATACAACTAAAAGACATGTATTTGAATTGTTTATGTTTATTCTTTAACTTTCTCTTTTGAACTTGTACTATGACATATTGATATATGACCTTTATTAAGTAAATAGTTTGATAGTACGAAAATATCAAATGGTACTAATATCTCATACTTAATATCATAATTCTAAAATTTTACTCATAATAAATATCATATTGAATACCAAACAATAATAAATTTCAATTTAGTTCGATAATTTAATTTTTGAAATTCATGCTGCTCTAAATATAAATGTTAATTATAATTAAGTTAAAAAATATATTTATTTGTTATATCAAAAAAATTATGACGTGGAATCAGTTGTTAGTTGACCGATAATTTAATTCTCTTTTTTTTTTCAATGAAATACTAGTGTAGGGTCGCTTTGTTGAAATTTTACCCAGTCTTCTTCATCAAAGGTGGGGAAAATCTCACTAATCTCATTTTGCATTTTTTTTTTGGTGAGACTTTAATTATTAGTCTTTTGTAGTTTTTATTTCAATATCGTCAATTTTAAAAAGAAAAAAAAAGATATCAAAAGTGGAAAATTGAAAAATATCCGTTCGGTCCACTTTTTAAAAATATTATATTAAATTAATTTAATATTTTAAATTTTGATTTTTGATATTTTGTAGTATCATAAATTAGTAAGATTAGTATTTTAATTTTGACTTCCATATAAAATAATAGAGGATTATGATTTTTGTTCTTTCAGAACATATCAATTATACCATATTAATATCTTTTACATATATAGATAAATAAAAAAGTTTAAATAATTTTCTTTGTTAATCAATTGCACAAAAGAAAATTTTCAATCAAAATAAATAAGTCAAATTTTCAATAGTTAGTTTTGTGCTAATAATATTTTATTCGATATTTTATTTTATTTTCCTAAATATTGAATAACATATCAAATATCAAAATAATTAAAATATATATTAAATATTATAATATTGCAGTAAGAATAATAATTTTGGATTTTAAGAAACTTGGACAAACATGCTATTTACTCTAACCGTGATAATTATCCAAGATTATAAATAAAAGTATGCACTAAACCGTTGTGATATATTTAATGAAAACATTACCCTAAAATAGCCTTTTACAAAATTAACGAGATTTTTGACATTACACATAGTTCAAGCATGAATTACAAGTGAATAGTATAAAATACAATAACATATAAAGTGACTTTTGGTGGAAATCGGGATGAATTATAGTAATAATATGTGTATTTTATAAAATACAAATATCATGCAATGAAAAATATAATGACATGGATATAATATATTTTACTTGCGATGATATCATATTTTACTTTCGCACAATATATTTTACTATATATTATAATTCATAAAATACACAAATTACCATAATTTTTCGTAATTAAAAATAAAACTAATCACTATGAAAATTCCTTATATTTAATACCTTCTCATCCACTCAATTAGTCCTCATCAGTAGGTGTAGAGTAACATAAGATGAAAAATCAATATCAAATAACATCACATTAGTTATTATTCTAACTTTATATTAAGTGTTGTTAGGTGTCATGTGCTAACAATTTAGAAGAAAAGAAATAGTTCCAAGTCTATTAATGTCACACGGCTCAATACAACCGGAGATCTAATGCAAAATTTGAACTAGAGGTCTAAAATTTCAATAAATTTTTTATATATTAATTTTATGTTTTTTAAAAAAATTATATTTTAAAATGTAAAGTATACTTGATATATTTTTATAAATGATTTATTCGATTTATTTTTCAATTATTAGCTTTAGATGAGATTTTATCAAGTCAGCGTTGAAAAATATTTTCTTACTCGGACAATTAGTATATGATTTGTTAACATAGAATTTGATTCAAGAAGTTGATAATTTTGTATACCTCACATTTTACTATGCTTGTTGTAATGCTTGAAAATCCAAGTAGAAATAGTAAAAAAATTTACAATTCACTTTGTTCAACACGTTTCGATTATTAATTCATATATTTGATAGAATATTACTCTAATTTATTAGAAATTTAACAAAGAGAGTGTAAAAGGAGTTAAAAGAATAAAATAATGTGAATATTAACTTAGATAAGGTAAGAAAATAAAACATTTTTTCTTGATTTCTTCGATTTAAATGGGATTAAAGAGAATAAATAATATATATTTTTAAAAAATATAATTTATCATAAAAAATTATCTTTTCTATTGAAAATATTAAAACATAATTTATTATTGCTAAAAAATTGAGAGCCCCTAAAATTGGAGGTCTATGGCTAATGCTTTGTTGAAATAAACATAGAGTCGGCCCTGCACTACATAAAAAGTATCATTAGCGTCAGTTAATTCTTATTTGTCGCTAAATTAACAGTAGTATTGATTTTAATGACACTTCACTAATATCGATAAAGACTTTAACACTCTTTATTAATATCAATATTTATTATCATTAAAAATTATTTTTACTCTAGTGTGTGTTTATTTATGTTTCACAACATTGGTGTGCTTCAAGATGTTAAGGCACCAGATTTGAATTCCAGTACCCATTTTGTACCTGAATAATGTGTATCTATTATTATACTCGACTTATATTTAGTTAAACAAATTTTAAAAAAATAATTTATTGAAAATGAAAAAAATATATCACTACCCCTCAGTCTCTATTTATCTATTCCATATTTTTTTTATTTGTTATTTTTAACAAATTTTAAAAAGTAATTTTTTAATCATATTTTTAATTTATTAATATTCCGTTAATATCTTTAAAAATTATAGTCAATAAATAAATTTAAAATATATTAATTAATAAGAGTAAAAATATAAATTAAATTAATCATTATCTTCTTAATAAACGTTACGTCAAAATTTGATAAGGAGTATTAATATACTTTGAAAAAAGTGGATGGCTAAAATAAGAAGTTGTGGGGTGGGGGTGGGGGTTAGGTAGGTAGATCGGAAGGTTAGCTTCGACTGATGTTGACAAAAATTGATGGGCGTCCTAATATTTTTCAATTTTATTTATTTTTTGGCTATCTTTTTTTTACCATTCATCTTTCACTCTATTTTCTTACTACTAGTTGAGTTTTTTTCTATTTTAGATATTCACTATTTTTAACTTCCTCATGTTGGGTTTGGGCCTTTTGTCTTTTCTATGTGGATGAATAAAAAGTCTAAGGTTTTGAGTCTTTCATTTTTTCTTTGAGAAATTAACATAGATAGACATGTGTTACATATAATTGGCAACATATAATCCATATTAATTAACAAATAATAAACAGATAAAAAATTGACACATATTAGCCTAAAAGTAACTTATCAACATTTTTTATTTATTTTTAAATAATAAAATATTTGTAATATTATCTCTCTTCTAACTTCCAACCATTACTCCTTAAAACTAGCAAAAGATTATTTAGAATTATCTCACCTTTCAAATTTTTACCGTATTTTTTTAAATAATAAAAGAAAATTAATTTTATCTATCTTCTTATTTCCAACTATCTCTCCTTAAAACTAGCAAAAAATTATTCAAAACTCTGTTCTTTCAAATTATTTTGTTTTTTAAAAATAAAAAAATAATTAATATCATCTCTATTCTATCTCCAACCATTTCCTTTTAAAACTAGCAAAATATAGTTTAGAATTATATATTTTCTTAAAATTAACAAAAATATTTTGCTCATGATTATTCTTATTTCAAAAGTATTTCTATGAGTTCATTACCTGCCAATTATTTTGTCTTCGAACTCAATTCATATTCACTTACAAAATTTGTAAACATTTGTTTGCATTAGTATCTATTAATCAATATTATATAATATATTGACATACTTTTTTATTGGATACATTTGTTCGTATTCATAATAAATTGGTATGCATTTATATTTTTTTGCAGTAATATCTTTCAAACTTTACATCGGTATGCATTTATATTGGATACATTCGATCATATTCATTTATAAATTGGTATATATTTGTTTGCATTAATATGTTTCTAATTTTACATTTGTATTGTGTACACTTGTTCGTATTCATAATAAATTGGTATACATTTGTTAGTATTCATAGTAAATTGTATACATTTTTTGGTATTCATAATAAATTAGTATAAATTTATTTGCAATAATATATTTCAAATTTATATAGGTATACATTTGTATTGAATACATTCATCCATATTCATTTATAAATTGGTATACGTTTGTTTGCATTAGTAGCTTTATAATTTTACATATGTATATAGTTGCTTGCATTACTATTTTGGAATACAATCAACGAAATTCATTATAAATATAGATAATTTTCAATTATTATGTGTTTGTTTGTGTTCATTAACAAACTTAGATACATTTGTTGGAGATAAAATAAATATTCATTATCAAATCCAATCAACAAAATTCAATATTTAAAAAACTAGTCAGAAATATATTAATTAATTATTTATTAGAAATTGAGAAAATCTCAATTCAGGAAATCACAATATATTAAAAATTTTTGGGGAGGAAAACGTTACAAAAAATACAATACGACAATCTGTAAAAAGAAAATAATCTTGCATCCAACTACAAGATGAAGAATGTAGAAAGTTTCAAATTTTTGAAAAATAACCAAAACTATCAATATGAATAAAATTCATATATCATTTGAGTTATTACTTACTGTGAAGAGTTTTCGTTGTGATTGATCTTTTATGAAAATATTTTAGAGAAGAAGATAGAAATCCTAAACTTGAAAGAGGGAGAAAAAAAAAGTAAGAGAGAATTGAAGAATATAAGGAAGAATACGTAAAAAAGAATTGTTGACAAATTATAAGGAGAGAGAACAATAAAAGTAGTCATGATAACTACTAGGAAATAGAGTGAGAAAATCAGGAAAAAAATTTATTTTTTTTTTAAAAAGATGTGGCTATTTATTGCCAAATAAATATTAAGAAAAATCTTTTTTTGCTAAAAATTTAAAGTGAGCTATTTATTGTCAATAAAGTCTATATGTTGTCATACTATGCCATTTTTTCCTTTTCTTTATGGATAAAATTAAACCAAATTTGACAACACACTTTTGCCCATAAGCCCAATATTATGGTACATATGTAAGACTTTCTTTTAGATTTTATTTGAAGAGAAACACAAGAGTTTTGAGAGCAGCCATATAGAGAGAAAAGTTAGAAAGTGCAGATTTTTCGCACAAGTCATAGCAGTCATTCTCAAATCGCGATTCTCGCTTCGTTTTCTTGTCCGATTGAGCTGATTTTTGGACACCGTGCCTTTCAACATTATCTTTCATTGGGAACTGAGAGAGGGTGTTTTGGAGTCCTGTAGCTCCAGATTTTAGCTCGTGAACAATAACTGCGATTTGGGTATTTTAGTTCCTTTCGTTTCTCTAGATTTTGGAGCTATCTTGTAGTTGTGTTGCTCATTGTTTGGCACTTTGTTGGTGACCATTTTGAAGGTAATTAGTAATTCTATGTCTCATGTTACGTCAAGGGGATAACTTCGGAGCGTGACACGTCTTAGGCCCAAAATTTGAAGCCCCCCCCCCCCATTTTTTTGTAATAATAGAATTATTATGTGTATGTTTTAACAAAAAATATATTATATTTTGTCTTTCTAATAGTTTGTTCCGAAATATTAAAAAACGTTTCTTTCTTTTTAAGTTTAACTTCCACATGACATGTTTAAGATCACAAGATTAAAAAATATTTTGGTATATATATGTATCTTTAGTTTAAGATAATAGGAAACATAAAACTTTTACGATGAACAAAAGTAGATAGAATCTTTAGTAACCATTGCATTGCTGTTGACTTATATTGTAGTGACGGTACATTAGGAGCTTTCATATGGTTTTGAAAAATAAGTTTGGTGATACCATAACTTCTCATGTTGATATCGTTTCAGCAACACAACATGCATACAATTTATTCGAAAAAATCGTATGAATTCTCAGAAAGGATGACAACTTAATGAGAAGGTTAATGTGCGCGAATATTTTTTTTTTAGTGATTTCACTTCAAATAACTAGGTGTCTAACATATATTCAACTGGATATTTTCTGCGCTTATTTAAAATATCTAAGTAGCTATAAATTGACAAATAAAAGAAGGCTAGAGGAGGATGGGACTGGAGAAACCAAAGAAAAAGAACACAAAAAAGAGTAAAGAGGGAACCATTATCTTTGTTCAAAAATGTATTGCTGGCTCAAGATATTCTTCGTCTTTCCAATTTATGTTTCTTCCTTTTGTGTTCTTTTCTATAGTGAAAGTAAAAGATCCAATCTTTTCTTCCATACTTTTTCGAACGTGCCCTCCACAGAATTAAATCAGATAGGACTCTAACTGTCCATAAGAATCAAACTTGTCAATTGTCAGTTATTTTCAAAGAATTTCTTGACAAATCTTTCAGTATCACCAAAGGAAGACATGAAAATTTCGTCTAGTCTTACTGTGCAAAACAGTTTTTATATGCTTTTTAATTAGTATTTTACGTTGAACAATTAGTGATTCATTTTTATTGTTCACAACTTCAGAAAACTAGAAAGGAATATTACCTGCCATTACTGCTGTTACAGGTGTTCTTTGAGACTTCAGAGGAGAGCTTCTTCTTGCAGATGGATTGGTTAAGTTCTTGAGATTCAAATCTTTTTTTTTTACTGTTGAGAGAGGGAGATAGTACAAAAAATGAATCTTGCTATTTTTATAGTAGTATAATTTTGTAAATGTTTTTCTCATTTCAGGTTTAACTAAATTCATAAATACTTTATTTGTATGATTTATTTAATTCCACCTTAGGTAATGCGGAATAAATTATTTTATTAACAATCATACAAGTATTTTCGACCTTTTGTTTAAGTTAAAAGATTTAAAAAGAAAAGAAACAAGGAAGAGATTCTTTAAAAATAATAATTTTATTAGAAAAATAAAAAGTTATTATGTTTATTAGAAAAAAATAATATATTTTTTATTCAATAAAGTAACAACATAAACATTTTTGGAATCAAACATTAATAGTAGGGATATTTTTTAAACAAATTATTAATAGTAGGGACATTTTTTAATCAAATTGTTAAGGAAGAATATTTTCACACAATATGACATAGTTTAGGCTAACGTTAACACTTCTCTATCAAGCAAATAACTAATATAAAATTATTTAAAATAAAAAAATAAAGATTAATAAATTAAGTTAGTCAAAATAATTACTAATTAAAACTAAGGCCACTAAAATTAGAAACAAAAAAGAAAATAAAATCTTAAAAACCATGCACGGTTGAAGTTAAATTGGTTATCTACTGAGGCTGCAGATTAATTTTTTTAAAAACAAAATGTTAGTACCTAGATTCGATCCCGCATCTGGTCCTTTGACCAGTGGCACATTAACACCTTTTGATTCTTTGGGTGCCATTTATTTATGATCTAATCCATCGGTGGTCCTGTAAAGTTGACACTAACTTTCACTTAGATACTCCAACTAAACTTTGTTCATTTTAAACACCTTATGTAAGGTTCTATTGTGTCATTTTGACACTTTCTTTACAATCAGCAAAAATATATAATGTGTGTAATGCACCCGCGAATGACGTTTAAAGTGTCCAATTAAATGACGACATTTGTCATTTGTACCTAAAATCATTCTTAAATAATGATTTTTTAGAAAACTAAAATGTAGCCAGTGAATTGATGACATGTAGCATTTTTGACCACATAATTTTAAAAAAACATTTAACCAATTAACAAAAAATATTTTGCAACCTTCTCATTGACTTCTCCAAAATAACAATTTTGCAGAAACGTTGCTCCCCCCACCTCCAAACCACCACTTCTCAATCATACACCAACCCTTTTATTATATTATAGAAGTATAAAGCTAAGTCATGGATTCACATTCTTCTTAATCAATAACAAAACAGTAAAATTGAATAAAATAATTAAAATTAACTGGAAAAAAATAATAAAAAAGTACTTAAAGTGGAAGCAAAGTTTGAAGGTCACTGAAGAAAGAGGATGTAACGACCCAAAGGTACCCCTTGAAAGTTACCGGCGAAGGAAACCCCGAGAAGTCCCACACAAGCCTCTTGTATCAATCATAGCATAAAAAAATGAACAAGAATTTAAAACTTTCTTCACACACGAAGAATACTTTCATTAATACACAAGCGGAAGACTTTTAAAATCATCTACCTTTACAATGTATCATTTAAACCATCTAATACTTTGAATGTACAACACTTGGGACTAAGCCCATACAAGATTTAAAATAAAGACTAAAGGCATAAAAGAAACATGTGGGTCTTGTCCTCAAATCAATGAGGACTCACCAATACTTCTTCTTCAACCCTTAGAAGCCTATCCATCATCCATGGCATATCAAGACTTTCAATTCTCTACAGTTTAGTCAAAAAGGAAAAAGAAGGGGTTAACACATTGAATGCACTAAGTATGGAAGTCATGCAAAAACCATGAATATGGGACATTTAGTATAGAAACATGCTTTCACGATATTTTGATAAAAACCTTCATAAAAGAGTTTAAGAGACATAATCCAAGTCAACAATCACATAACATATTCAAGTAACATCAATCACATAACCATATTCACATAGACCGCCTGTTAAAGGTTATCCTAAGACCCACCTAAGTAAGATCTGAAGCGACCGCTCATACAATCCCTTCACACACACCTAGATGATTCTCAAGACTACCTAAAGTAAGTTGTTCCATTTCATCATATATCCCATAGTTCCATATTCAATAAGATAAACATTTACATCATTTAGACTCCCTACCTAAGGCTACTCTAAGACGCACCTAAAATATGAAGAGATCGCTCATACACCCTCTTCAAGCCTACCTAAGCAATCCTCAAAGCTACCCTAGATAAGTACCCTTTTTATAAAACATACTTCATTAAGAAACCATATTTTCATTAAAACCATTTTGAAATAAAACCATACATTTAAAGGAATTCACATATTGGTCTTGGAAAGACCTAGGGATCCCTCATCCTAGCATCTTCGAAGCCTACTCGTGCCATGTATAGATAGCATCCGATTCCACTACCTACACATTGTAGAACTTCTCCAGCACTAGAATACATCCACATGATGAGAATAGGCATTAACCGACATAGACCATACTATTTAGGCATGGAATTCGGAGTCTACCCTACTCCGATAGAGGGTGTTCTACTTGCTAAGGGTAGAACTAGGACACATCCCATGTAGGCACATGGTTAAGGAATATCAAGGTTTTTTTTGTACTCTAGTCTCAACTTAAGTAGAGTCACTCCCCAGGCATATTCACTCAGTGCTAGCCATGTTCTCATAGAGTAAGTTCATCACAAGAGGCATATGAAAAGGTAACATTTCTCAACCTTACAAAATCATAATATCTCTACCAATGATGGGTCCATTAGGGTTGCCACTCAATGGTCAATAAGGATAGCTCAATGACTTTCTTAGAGATGGTTTCATGCCATTCCATCCAACCCTATCCCTAAGTCCATCATTCACATGAGAAGAATACCATTACGACTTTCAACTTCAAGGATATCATAACATTCTTTCTATGTTGAAGGTTCCAAGTCATTTACCTTCTTTACTTAGTTCAATGTCATATATCACTCATACATACACATACATGATAAGGGTGCTTTAGCCTACCAAGTCAAGGGATCACATATTCACATATCTTTCATGCATCAAGAAGAGGGACTTAGGTCTACCAAATCAAGACATAATAATCATCATATCACTCATACAATGTCATTCAAGTACCAAGTAGGGACACTAAGTCTACCACACAAGATACCCTATCAACACATATAGAAACTCATCACAATCTATGATAGTCACACATAATCATTTAAACAACAACATGTTTTAACCTCACACATACATATACAACATCATCACATAAGACACTTCTAGACCTTTTATCATCATATACCATCACTTAACTAAAAAAAACATAACATTAGCATTCATACAAGATCACATACACATTACAAGAGTACTTCACTTCATACCCTCACATTATACAAGATCACACATATATTACATCGTTACATCACCTAACATAGTCATATAAGCTATATAATTTCCTACAAGATCACCTTACTTCACATAAACATCTACACATTATACCTTCATATAAGCCCTAGCATGATACTTCTTCAATTCACATAAATAATGCCGACAAGGTCATAATCATCACATAATCAACACATAAACACCGCCACCATAAGTGGACCATACCACTCAACAAAATTCATTAGCAATTCTACATCAATTCTACACAATATAGAGAGATCAAGTCAACTTACCACCTTTCCATCATCATCATCATCATTCCTTAGCCCTTCTCAATCAATTCACTTCACAAAGGCTCTTACTAGTAGACATATATACAGTTCTAAACCAACAATCTAATCATACCAATGCTTCAACAATATACAACATGAATATCATCAAATTAAGGAAGCCTATATACAATTCAATCATGATCTATACACAATTCAATAGCCTAATACAATTTACACATGAATTCACTAATATCAAGCCATGATCAATTCACCCACATTATAGCCAAATTTAGAGATTTGAGAAGATCAGGGGTTCATAGATATTTTCATTGGAAAACATCAATTATACATCAATGACATCATATCTGATTGTTTGAAAACATTTCATTAAAGAACCCATGACTTAGAGTAGAAATTGGATTTTTCATAAACTTTGAAATCTTTGAAATCACTTTGAAATTGGCTCTAAGGTGATAGCAAGAGTTATATAAAAAACTCTCATACCTTATTAGAATAAATCCAAAGAGAATTGAAGAAGAACTCCATTGAAATCCATCATCCAAGCTCCCTCTTCACCTTGAGCTCTCATGGAGTTTTTTTGGAGAAAACTTGGGAGGGAAAGGGGGAAAGGGTTTTGATTTAGGTGTTTGGGTCTAAATGAGAGTTTAATCACTTTAATACTCTTAAAATACACAAATACACCTAAAACAACTGTCCATACAATTTAAAAGACTTGGGGTAAATTTTCCAAAACACCACAAGCTTGGCCGAGTTGCAGGCAGACTTGCAGGTCCAAACCACACCCTACCAACAACGGACCATCGTCTGGTCAACTCCCTGTCATTTGGGGTTTGTGATTTGATTTAGAGGATCAAGAACTGGCAGACCTGCAGGCTCCATCGACGCCCCAAGTCGATGAGCCGTCGTTTGAACGACTGGTCGTCGTTTGGCACTGCATGCAGTCTGTCTGGCAGCTTGTGGACTTGAGTTGGGGTCCTCCTCTAGGGCCCCTTTTGGCTCCTAGATGGAGTCGTACCCGAACGTTAAATCTCTAAACATGCACATCTAGGTCTTAGGAACCTCCTCTAACAATTTCAACACCAAACAAGTCACGAAACTTGCAAAGGCAGACTAGAACACATGCAAGCACATAAGGGACTAGTCGTCTAACGTCTTGTCGTTTCTTGACGTTTGACTTCAAACTCAACCGTACTAACTTCGAAACTCATAAACACATTCATTAAGCTAGTTAACAGCCTTAAAACACAAGTGAAGCTCTAAATAAGCCTAGTTCATTTTCTTAGGATTGTTACAGAGGAAAAATCAAATACACTTCCATATTACAATAGTAAATTCCTCTAAAAAAAGAATTTCATGACTATTGCAATATTTAAATCTTGAAATAGGTCTTTTCTTAAAATTTTAAAACATTCACCATGGATGGAGTTGAGCTTGAAAATGGAGGCTAAAACGGGGAAGAAGAAGAAGAAAAAATAATTAAAAACTGATTAAGAAACTTTTCACGCGCAATAAATGAGTGGATCACACTCTCTATGATGTGTCTGTCGAAAGTGTCAAAATGACACAACGAAAACTTACGTTAGGTGTCTAAAATGAACAAAGTCTAGTTAAAAGTGTCTAAGTGAAAGTTGGTGTCAAGTTTAGGGGGTTACCGATGGGTTTGACCTTCATTTATGAACAACTTTCACATTTAGCAAACATAAAACTCATATTTGTATTCTATAGCTATATTTTGCATTGCGCTCCATAGAAAATTTTATGTTTGCTATTGAGCATCAGATTGTATAAATCGTTGGAGACATCAGATTTGTATAAAATTGCCGACAACTCTCAATTTAATTTTATGTGTTTGTATATCTGCATAAAATTTGATTTTTATACAATCGAATCGGAATAAAACGTTTGCATATAAAATCTCTCTCTCGCTTTATACAAACACAAATTATACGTTGTATTTTGTATAATTTGTGTTTGTATAAAGAGAGAGAGAGAACTCGTAGGAGAAGATTTGTATTGTATAATTATAAGTGTATAGGACTAAGATATACGTATTTGCATGTGTATATATAATTTTCTCTCGCTTTATACAAACAGAAACACAATTTATACAGTTGTATTTTAAAAAGTGAGAGAGACGAGGGAGAGACCGACGAGCGAAAATTTTAGGGAGAGAGGCGAATGGGAATAGGTTGCTACGGGTTACAACTAAATCAAACCGGGATTATAACATTTAATTTGAATCAATAGTTTGTTATTATATACAATTTTTTCTCTATTTATTTACTAGTGACAAAGTGCACAGACCCAATATATATATGTGTGCGCGCGTGTGCGTGTGCGTGTGCGTGGTGGTGGTGGGGTAGTAAACGTTCATATTGTTGTAAAAAAATCGGTTAAATATTAGTAACTTTAAAATTTTAAGTAATTTTGATTAAATAATTTTAATTATTTTTTATCTTAAAATAAATTATACATATTTGTGTAGCAGTAAATAATCTCACTCTTTTTTCTCAAACTTTATATATTTGCGGACATTGTTCTTTATTTTCTAAAATTGAAGGACATATATAAAAATCATTGTTAATTCATATGGTTGTTTTTTTCGTAAATCAGGTAAGTTGTGCGAAATTTAAGTATTGTTGCATTACTAATTTATGGAACACTAATTTTTAAATTTGTTTAATTCTTAAAATAATATCTACAATGTTAATTCCTATATAATTTGTCTCTTAACGAAGTTATCCATAAGTATGAGCCTAGTTATTTTGACGCCCTAATTTAAAAAAAAAGTACATTATAATTTAAGTCTTTAAAATTTTATGAGTATAATAGAATTTTTTTTATTTTAATTTATTTGTCTAATTTTAAGTATGGGTAACGCTAAATGGCCAAAAAATTTTGTTAGAATTTGGTTAGAAATTTAAAAAATTTATAATATTTTTTTTATTTTATAATATCCTGATTTATTTTCTTCATTTTAACTAAAAAATATTAAAGTTAGATAGGTAAAAATATTCAAAAAGGTAAAATAACACGGGTAAAATTACTATTTTGACCGACTCATTCTTAAAAATTAGAATAATTTGAATTTGATTGCCCACAAAAATATTTCATTATGTTTATTAAATTTCCAATAACATTGTGGAAATTTATTTAGTACACTGATTTTTTCTTACTTTTTTGGATAAAATTTATTCTATCCATACAATCAATTAGTGCTAATATAAAGACAAATTACTTTAAAATTGAAGTAGAACCCATAAAACTGAAGATAAAGTTAAGGGACAACATTACAATAACCTTTTATTAAAACTGAATTAGGGACATACTTTGTCAAAGTGCATAGAGGAATGAAATAGGAGTCTGACTGTTTTGTCTGACTTGAAAAAAGGTACATGGTCAATAACACAAAGTACAATAAATTTGTAGCAAAATAATTACCAAATATCAAAAATACCCCTATGCCAAACAGGCATGTTGACGGAAAGGAGCTTGGTGCAAACTCCCTCTTATATAATCAGAGAAAATAAGAGAATACACCTAATAATAATATCATTTCAACCAAACATTTTAGTGGTGCCTTTTGATTATTTAATAGGTGAAACTAATAAGCATAGTGTAATATATATTTATAGGGGTATTTTTTTTTTTTGTTCCAACTTATTCAAATTCCGAAATACTAATAGTTTAAATGTCAGGAAAAAAAAAAGAGAGGATGAACTAGTATGTCAATAAAATTAATCAATAATTTTTATGAAATAATAAAATAAAAAGAATATTATTGAGAAAGCTTATTATTTCACTTCGAGGAATGATTATTTAATGAATGAGAATTTCTTGAGGGAATTTAGCTTAATCCAAAGTAATTTATCCTAACTTTTCTTAAAAATACAAAAAAACATTCACAATAATATATAATATATATTTGTAACAATAATTAAATAGATGGCATGATTCATTTGTGCATGTAAATATGCTGGAAATAGTAATTTTATATCTAAAAAAAGTCATGCACAATTATAGAAGACAATTTATATTAGCCTTAATGATCTCCATTATGAGAATTTGAGATATATTGATGATTTCAACCGTTAAAATTTGGGTGAGTGATAATTACGACGGCTTGAATTGTGATATTATGTTTCTATTGAAATAAATTATTTTCGTGTTATTTTAAGTAAAAATTACATAAATCTCATAGTGTTAACAACTAATTACATTGCATCTATATTCTTTCCCAAATTACAAAAAAAATCCTTATTATAAGTATCAGAAAATTTGCAGATATATAGCTCACAGATTACAAATGATATATTATAACTTAATGAGAGAGATGTATCCGAGAGGGATAAGGATATATCCGAGAGGGTGGACGTATCTAAGAGGGAAGGATGTATCCGAGAGGGGATAGAGATGTAATAAGAAGAGATAGAGATGTATTCAAGAAGGGATAGATGTATCCGAGAGGCGATTTTTGTAAATAAAAAATTAATGATAGAGAATTTGAGAGATAATGATAAAATAAGATGTGTATTTATGTAATTTTTCGGAGAGGGGATAGAGATGTATCCGTGAGAGGGTGGATGTATCCGAGAGGGGATGGGTGTATCCGAGAGGGGAGGAATGTATCTGAGAGGAGATATAAATATAACTGAGAAGGGATAGAGATGTATTCAAGAGAGGATATGGATGTATCCGATAAGCGATTTTTGTAAAAAAAAATTAATGATAGAAAATTTAAGAGATTATATGATAAAATAAGATGTGTATTTACGTAATTTTTCCTAATTTTAAAGAAAAAGCAATAAATATTGTAATAATTTGCTATTTACCTATTTATTAAGTTTTTTTAGCTTATATATTGTGCGTACTCAAAGAAAAGAAGAGAAACATTTACACTGTTTTAGCTTGGAAAGACAGATTTTTGTGATTCAGGTATAAACAATCGAGGTCAACATTTAATTGTTATCATCAAATCCATATACCATTTGCGTCACATCTCATCTCTTTAAATCAAAGGTTTAGACGCCTATCCCAAACTGGTGGATATGTCAATTGAGATTGTCTAAATACCAATTGAGCTCAACTCGAAAGATTAACATACTGAAATAACACAATAGGAGAGAACAAAAAGAAAACTTAGATGACTCATATCCTCCCAAGGATTTGATGTGGACATCAATGCATCAATCCACAGGATTCTATTTGACATTTCTCTTTTACTTGTGAGACTATTAACTAAGCTCTAATACTATTGTAACGACCCAAACTACCGAATTGTGTGGACACTTATTCTACTCTAACTAGATAGACAAACATTTACCACTCTTTCCTCACATAATAGAAAATCATTAAATGAAAAGCATTTGAATCAAAGTAAAACAAATGTGAGAACAATTCATTCATCTCTTACAAAATCATTAACAACTCCTAAAAACCTAGTCTATTCATGTACAAGAGATTCTAACATGGTAAGAACAAAAGAAGGATAAATAACATAAAAACATACACAACTTTCACTCGAGGATGGAGTAGGTAGAAGTGATGATGAGTACTTGTTGTTCACACACTTCAAACAACCAGAAACAAACCTACACCAACAAAAGGTCAAAAGGTGTGACAAATGTAATATCAGTACACCATATTGACACCAATTTCGTCCCTTATTTCTTGTAATTCATCTCATTAAGATTCTAAATTATTAATAAGTCGAATACTTTATACTTCACGACTATTTTGGTTTATTACTAATGTTATCGTAATTATCTATTAGATATTTTTAATACTATTGCTCTAACCTTTATTATTTTTATGATTATCATAATTTAATTATCATTTTCACTATTTTAAAATTACATTTCTATCATTAATATTACTACTACTACTACTTTATTGCCGTCTTCTTTAAAATTAATTGTCATAATTTTACTTTAAGTTTCTAAAAGGGATAATGCACAAGTACCCCCTTAACCAATGCCCGAAATCTCAGAGACACACTTATACTATACTAAGGTCCTATTACCCCCTGAACTTATTTTATTAATAATTTTCTACCCCTTTTCGGTCTACGTGGCACTATCTTGTGGGCCCAATGCTAATTGACTTTTTTGTTCAAGCTAGTGCCACGTAGGACGAAAAGGGGTAGAAAATTACTTATAAAATAAGTTCAGGGGGGTAATAGGATCTTAGTATAGTATAAGTGTGTCTCTGGAATTTCGGATATAGGTTGAGGGGGTACTTGTGCATTATCCCATTCTAAAATACTAAACGTCTTATGTATCCTATATTAGATTAGTTATTTTATGTACTGTCACAAAATATGAAAGATTTGAGTATAAATTGATAACTATAAATAGTTTTATCGTTGTAGATTGAGTATATAGATTAGAAATATAATATTGAGTACTATTTTTTTCTGAAAGTATAAATTAAATGTATAGTTTTGAATGAATTTGATAGAATAAATTGAAAGAAATTTGTATAGAAGTGTGTTTAGTAATCTGTAAAGAAAGTTATTTAGAATTTTGACGAATTGTATGAAAAGTGTTTTAAGTTGATATTAAATTTAAAATTTTATTGTATATATAAGTTTTGTCATTTGTGTATAAATTCGTGTGATAGGAATGAACTATTTGGTATGAGAAATGTATAAATCTGGTATGAATGATGATCGTGTGTATGAAATGTATATTATGTGGTATGAAAGGTGGAAAATTATTCTTTTATGTAATTTGTTTTGTAGTGTACTTTCTGAATGATATTTGTATGAATAAATAATGACGAGTGTGTATAATTTTGTTGTTAGTATTTGTATGAATAAATAATGACGAGTGTGTATAATGATTTTTATGGATGAAATTTGTATCCAACACATGTTTTTTTACTTTTGTTTTATTTAAAACTAAACAAGGAAATATATTAATTTTCATATGGAAGAAATTATTATAGTGGCATGATCATGGTATGAATAATTGATGAATTTTGGCATGAAAAACTATGAAACTGTGAATAAACTTGAACGTTGAAAGGGGTTTGCTTATGTGAAATTCGAGAGGTTTAAAGTTACATGCAGTACATGTCATTGAGAGTGTCACAACAGGAAGACATCCATGATCAAATTACCCTGCACCAAAAAAAATTATAAATTGTTTTGATTCAGTGTGTCTTTTGAGCTAATGAATTATAATCATAGCATTTATTATGAGCACGGTAAAATCTATTTTTATGTATTCATTGTTTTTTAAATATATAGTGAACAATTTATTAAGTAATGCTAGTATGCAATTGTATCCATTTGATATGCAATTCAAGTCACACAAATACTAGTTATTGTAATTTTCAATCGGTATTCTTTTGATATTCACTTGGTGTCTGACTTGAAAAAAAAATATAAAATAAAATGTAATTGAGGTGGATACAACATATTATGATCATTGTTTTACATTGTGAGCTTCATTCATCCAAATTTATACAAGATGGATACCAACTTCATATATTTATATTTTTTTATTTTTATCTTAAACTCTCAAGTTAAAATATCAAATGTATACAAAGTGAATACCAATTTAATGTCATTCTTATTTTTCAATTTGGTGATCAAGTAGATGTTGACACTCAATTGACCCTTCCGAAATAATTAATTAACGAGATTCTTAATTATGAACGATTTAAAATAAGTAGACTTTATAGAATTCAAAATGTTTTTAGTTATTTTAAATCAATCTCGTCACTTTTGATAATTTTAAAATAATATATGTATATAACATACTTTATGACTTTGAAAATCGTCTTGAAAAGATTTTATCTTGATTGAATATTAGATTTCGTTATATAATAATTTATATTTTCATATACTTTTAGTTTGTATTTGAGTTAACTATTTTATTTCGTTGATATTGAGAAGCTTGTTGGCTAATTGCGTTGATTCGTTTTATTTTTATTTAGTTGAGCTCGCTAGGTAAATTCATTTTTTGGGTCATGCTCTCAATACAATGGACCAGATGCATTTCGCTTGGGCCTTGTTTTTTTCATTTTCAGCAGCCTAAACATTTTAGGAAAATTTTTCAATATGTCAATATTTTGACATTTAATAGGATTCATTATCAATACTTTCAATATTTAGTAAAAATGTCAAAAATTTAAGTTTATTGTGTATCTTATTAAAGTCTTTATTATTTGTTTTAATTGAAAGAATACAATTTTTAAAAACAAAAAGGATATATTTAGGGGAGAGAAAAATTATTAGAAGGAACAATTGCTTAAAAGTCTCACTAGTTAAAAAATTTCAAAACTAAATACTAATCAATCTTCTCCATAGCTGATGAATTCGCTCATTATCGATTTTCAATATATTTTGATTAAAAATGAATTCAAATCCATAAATACATATTCAACAAAGATTTTTATTGAATTTGATAATGAATACCAAAATACAAAATAACACTTAAAATTTGAATACATAATATAACATACCATTCAATTTATGTAAATAATAAAAAACTGAAACTATACACTAGGATTCAGAGTACAATAACCAAACAACAACTCAAACTTTCAAAAGTTTACAAAATACAACATGCAAAATAGATTCAAAATACAGAATGTGACAAATCACACCGATCAGACCATTCAATTTCTTTATTGAATACAAAGGTGTAACTACACAAACATATTTTGAATATAAATAACCAACAACAATTCTGATATCGTTATGATTATGAAATATAACATAATTAACTGATTCAGCGTACAATAAAATTAGGCAACTAAAGAAACATAAATAACAGAATACATAAATGTGTAAAAATAAAGGATGAAATTTGTCATTAACATGTACAGGTTTGAAGATGTGATCCACCAAATGTGAAAGAATGTGAGCATGCACTTTATACCCTCTGATGTATTTACTTATAATATTCTCTTCATCAAATAGCAAACATCACTATTCAAATATGCATACTTCTCCCAAATCGATGAAATTTTGGATGAATATACACGATCGACGGTTATATATTTATAACTGCTTGCACCTTCATACTTGGCTTTCTTTCGCTAATAATAGAAAAATAACATTGATATGCTGAAAAAATGATAAATAATGATTAACTAATAAAAATTATTATTAATGAAAAAAAGATCTAACTCTTACATAGTGAGTCACTCAGCAACAGTCCTTTGGAGGACAACTTGTAAAATCAATTTTTATTGCCTATAAGATCAACACCAAAATTTAATTGGCACTGAAATGCCTTCTTTCTTGTGTCGATTTTGGTCATGCTGCCTAAAAAAATACAAAATGAAAAAAATACAGAAATAAGAATGAATACAATGTTAATCCATAAATATAGATTCAACAAATATGTATATTGAATTTGCTAAATGAATACCAAAATACAACATAACACTATTTGTTAAAAATCAAAACAAATGTATAAAAAATATTGTATCTTTACTGTATTGAATATGATAATATGAACAAGACTCACAATGTCAATAACTAGAAAATGATACATAAAGCATAATGAACATGACCGCATGTAAAACAACACAACCAAAATAAATATACGATAAGAATACAAAACAAACTAATAATAAGGAATGAATATAATCTGGTATAGCATCACAACACAATTGCGATAAATATACCACAATGAACAAAAATTCATCGAATAAAAATTGTAAATATATTCTTGATTCTCTGAATACCTACAAATGTGAAAAATAAGAAAGCGATGGTTTCAAATGTGGTACATTATCAGAACTAACAAAAATATCCCCAGGATACAAAAATTCATCAAATTTGAAAATACAAAATACATCATAGACATTTCCAAATCTATTCAATATCTGTACAAATATTAAATGGATTTTGAATAAAAAAAAATTAGATCAAATGCAGTCTAACATAAAGTTATTGAAAAAATTGATTATTTAACAACTTCAACTGAACATGTAAATTACAGAACATGCAAAAATATATAAATACCTCTTAACCAACTATTTGATCTTCATCGTTATGAATTTGAGGAAAGTTTTGCACACCGATTAAATCCTGCAATTGTTCCCATCGTATATCCTCCATCAATTTAGTAACGGATTCTACATTTCGCTATTTCTTGAGTAATACATAGATTAAAGAATGAGAATTCATTAGAATTTTGATGATTTAGTGGGTTACCTCTAGTAAGTCTCTTAAATTCATCCATTGGAGAATGTTTTTAGGTTATCAAACCCTAAAAAGGCTTTAAACTACAGACAACAAATCAGAATGATTTAAACAATAATAAAATCAGAAAACAAAAAAATATATGATAAAGATGAATACCTTAATCAATGGGATTGTTGAGAATCCAATTTGAAACCAAAAATGAGGGATGAGTGAAATTAGAAATCTGAAAAATGGGGTAAGAGTGATATTGGGAATTTGGAAATAGGAGAGAATTGAATTTATAAATTTTAGAGAGAGAATAAATTTCTTTTTAAAATTTGATAAGAAACGTGTAACAAAATGTGAGGGAAATTAGGATACATTCTTTTTTAAAAATAATGATATTTTTGACATATTTGCTAATATTTTTAAAGTAGGGAGATTTTCACTAAATATGTTAATTATTTTGACTAGTTTGCTAAATTTTTTATTCCGGAGCCCACCCCTAAATTTGATCCAGCCCGAAAATTTCCAAAAATATCTCTCAGCCCATTATTTCCTGACCCGACCCCTTTTTCTTCCTAAACTTCACGCTAACACAACATCGTGTAACCACGACAAAACCAACGCGAGCGAACAGAGAGATAACGGCGTCTTCACGCCTGTTCCGAGCGATCCTTTCTACGCGAGACACGCAACGACGAGTTAACAAAAGGCCAAGAGACGTCTCTGTGTCCTTCCCAGACGGCGTCAACATACAAAATTAGCGTACAATAGTACGCTGCAGTTCTTGTCGCTTTCCTTCAACGTTCCCTTCGCGTCTGCTTTCTCAACAGCAAAAAAAAGCACGCGATTCGCCCATATAGTGTGGGATTGCACCACGTCGAGGGACAAGGACGACAAATCGATCAAGATTGTCGATTCCCCTTTCCTTTTCTGGAATGGAGTTGAAGTCTCAGGAAAAGGTGTCTACTCCAAATTGGTGAAAGTCTCTAGAGGTTTGAATTTGGAATTGGGCCTCCTCTCATCCGAATTTTGTTGATTTCCCCCCTCTTTTCGAAAAACCCTAGCCCTTTGCTTTATATAATCGCTACTGGTCCGTCATAAGGGATTTTTTTTTTCGGAGAAAGACTTTTGAGTTAAAATTTAGTTTTGGGAATTTCTCGCTCTTTACAAAGCAGAGAGCCTTTTTTTTGTGTGTGAGGGGGAATTTTTGGAGATAAAAAATATACGGATACTCATAGCGATTTTAAGCAAACAATTCCTCAATTTTCGATGGAGATTCTGGGTTTCGTTTGGGATTCTCCGCTACTGCCCGTGTCTGCGTATTGTGTGGATCCGTTCGTCGTGCGTCCTTGCTCGCCATAGTCCCAGTTGCCGCCCCCGGAGAAGGTAGTATCTACCCCTTTATTTACTTCTCATTTCGATTTCGAGCAAATGTCGTGATGAATCTGTCTGTGTTGGGTTTCATGTGACTTGCATCTTTTTTTCTTTCTCTCGTTTCGAATTCGAATATCTATGCCTTGTCGTCTTCACTAGGAGGTCAAGGGTACTGTTATGTTGCTCTTGTTTCATTTCGACTAGGGGTATATATTATCTTGTTGTTATCTTAAGTTTAGGGTCTTTATTTGTGTTGTTTTGAATCCCATGCTCTTATCGCCTCGACTTTCATGCCTCTAATATATTAATATTTTGGACTCGATGATTCATTTCGTTTCTTTAAATTTGGTTGAGCTTTTGTTACTCTCGTCGAAATAGTTAGGATATCCATACAATTTATATTTGAACTATGTCGATGGTGTTGTTCATCGTTCCCCATTGTCCCCATTTATTGTTGTATATTTCCGACAAGTCTAGTTTGATCTTGTATTATTCATCCATGTTTCTTGAATGCTCGAGTAAGGTCCGCAACTAATTGGCTTTCCGTTCATGCTATTATATGTACATGTCATGATTATTTTTCTAGACGGAATAGGCTTCCTATCCTTTGTTGGCATCTAAATACTCATGCTAATTTGACTTACTGCTTACCCCAGCCATCCATTTGAATGGCATTGCCTCTATCGTTAGACCGTCGAATTTTCTCTAATGAAGGATGTCTCTTAAAGACATTCCAAATACTATTTCCATCCAAATCATGTGAATCACATCTAGTAGTAGCATGCTTCAGACTTGGGGTTCTGTTTGGCGTTTATGAGCTAAGTTCTTCGTGTTTCAAAATATATACACCTATCTATATATATGCATATTTATATGGTGCAAAGGCCGAATTTGTTTTTGATGTTGCTTGCTAGTTAGGACTTGGAAATCGTCAGATGTTGCAATCCTCTTTCATTTCGGGGGGTATATTTTCAGTTTAGTATAATGCTTTAAAAAAACCCATCTCCTAATCCTTGAATCCCAATATGCGTTAGTATAAGTGCATGCCGCTGTCGATTTCCTAAGTTATGGTTTGTTATTTTGGGGCAATATTGGTTTTCCTTGCATTTGGTCTCAAAGTGCCTAAATAACCTTTTTTAGGGTCATGTTGATTTACTTCTTCGTATCTCAATTACTAATTTCGTCTTCTTTTTCTTTTGTCGCACGACCGCCTCCGAGTCCTTGGAGACTCCTCTTCCTTTAGGGTCATGTTGATTTACTTCTTCGTATCTCAATTACTAATTTCGTCTTCTTTTTCTTTTGTCGCACGACCGCCTCCGAGTCCTTGGAGACTCCTCTTCCTCGCATTTCATTGATTGAACCTTAGAGGCCAATTATTTTTCTTCATCGAGTCAGCCATTTGGGAAATTCAGGAAGCCGGTGTACAGGTTGAAAGCAACAAATGTGTTGCTGGAGATTATTTTTTTTAGCCCCAAAAAATCAAAAATAGGTTGATATACCAGCTGGATACACTGATATACAAACAGAATATACAAATACACAGGTCGAAAACGTACCAATACAGGGGAAAAACACAGAAAATGCAAAAATCCTAACAAATTGCAGGTTTGGGGGTCCAAAATCGGCAGTTTACAGGATGTATACATCTGATATACATTTGATATATATCATTGCAAATAGGGACAAAAAGAGGGTCAAAAGCCCACAAAACTTGAGGAATTGACACAAATAGACAAATGTTCAATACAATTGGCAACATATAGCCCAATATTAATTAGCAATTAATAAACAGATAAAAAATTGGCACATATTAGCTTGAAAGTAACTTATCAACATTTTTTCTTTATTTTTAAATAATAAAAGATTTGTAATATCATATCGCTTCTAACTTTCAACTATTACTCCTTAAAACTAGCAAAAGATTATTTAGAATTATCTCACCTTTCAAATTTTTACGTATTTTTTGAAATAATAAAAGAAAATTAATTTCATCTCTCTTCTAACTTTCAACTATTTGTCCTTAAAACTGGCAGAAGATTATTCAAAACTCTCTTCTATCAAATTATTTTGTATTTTTAAAAATAAAAAAATAATTAATACCATCTCTATTCTATCTCCAACCATTTTCACTTAAAGCTAGCAAAATATAGTTTAGAGTTGTATCTTTTTCTGAAAATTAACAAATAATATTTTGATCATGATTATTCTTATTTCAAAGGTATTCCTATGAGTTCATTACCTGCCAATTATTTTGCCTTTGAACTCAATTCATATTCACTTAACAAATTTGTATACATTTGTTTGGGTTAGTATCTATTAATCAATATTTATATAATAGATTGACATACATTTGTATTTGATACATTTGTTCCTATTCATGATAAATTGGTATATATTTATATTTTTTTGAAGTAATATCTTTCAAATTTTACATAGGTATACATTTATAGTGGATACATTCGTTCATATTCATTTATAAATTAATTGTTTGCACTAATATGTTTCTAATTTTAGATTTGTATTGTATATATTTGTTCGTATTCATAATAAATCGGTATACATTTGTTCGTATTCATAATAAATTGGTATACATTTGTTCGTATTCATAATAAATCGGTATACATTTGTTCGTATTCATAATAAATTGGTATACATTCGTTTCGTATTCATGATAAATTGGTATACATTTATTTGTAATAATATCTTTCAAATTTACATAGATATACATTTTTATTGGACACATTCGTCCATATTCATTTATAAATTGGTATACATTTGTTTGCATTAGTATCGTTATAATTTTACATATTTATATAGTTGCTTGCATTACTATTTTGGAATGCAATCAACAAAATTCATTAATAAATTTAGATAATTTAAAATTATTATGTGTTCGTTTGTATTCATTAACAAACTTAGATACATTTGTTGGAGACAAAATAAATATTAATTATCAAATCCAATCAACAAAATTCAATATTTTAAAAATTTATCAGAAATATATTAATTAATTATTTATTAGAAATTGAGAAAATCTCAATTCAAGAGATCACGATATATTGAAATTTTGGGGGAGGAAAACGTTGTAAAAAATACAAAGACGACAATTGTTAAAAAGAAAAAATCTTGCATTCAATTACAAGATAGAGAATGTAGAAAACAATTTTTTGAAAAATAATTCAGACAATCAATATAAATAAAATTCATATGATTTGAGTTATTGTAAGTAATAACTTGAAAGAGGGAGAAAAAAAAGAAAAGAAAGAGAGAATTGAAGAATATAATGAACAATACGTAAAAAAAAAATAAAAAAAAAATTATTGACAAATTATAAAGAGAGAGGAAAAAAGAATAATAAAAGCAGACATGATAACTACTAGGAAATAGAGTGAGAAAATCAGGGGTAAAATTTTATTTTTTTAAAAAAAGATGTGGCTATTTAATGTCAAATAAATATTAAAAAAATCTTTTTTTGCTAAAAAGTTAAAAGTTGGTTATTTATTGTCAATAAAGTCTATAGGTTGTTATACTGTGTCATTTTTTCACAAAAGTTCCACAGGTCCAGCAGATTTTGGGCCCAAATCCATGTGGGATAAATTTTAGAGTTAAAACAGGTAGGCCCAAAGCCCAATTTAGTGGATTTTGGGCAATTGACCCAAGCTCAAATCTTCCTTTCCCCTCCTTTTCTATTTATGTATTATTAAATTGACTAACTCTTTTTTAGTTGAATTTATTATTTCCCGGGGATAGCCATTTCTTTATGTATTCGATATATATAAATATTTATTTTACCTATATCACTATAAGAAAACTGTTAATTACATGGAGATTTTCCCCATTTTCCTGGGAATTGAATGAAAATTCGCAGGAATCTTATTTTCCTACAAATTTCCATATTAATTTCTAGGAAAATTCCCATGTAATTAATAATTTTTTTGTAGTGTATTTTATTACTTAGTTTGTTTTATCGATTTGGTTATCACTTGTGTTTATTCCCTTAAGATAATCCCCTTTAGTTACTTTTCCATAAAAATAATAATAACAATAATAATGTTAATAATAATAATAAGTAGGTAAATAGATAAAAAATTGAATTTACCTTACTTAGTCGATATTTGAAAATTGTTTGAAAGGTCTTTTATTCAAATCGCCGGTCAACCGCGAGTTAGCGGGCATTCCGAGGGCCTAACACCTTCTCGGAATGTATATTTGAACTTCGAACCTTTTTGGATCGACTTTTATTTGTTTAAATCTTTCAAAAATAATGATAAGGTTTTTCTTGATTTTTACTAAAAAATCAAGTGGCGACTCTATTAATTCGAAAAGTCGATTTCTCTTAAATCATAAGATTAATTGATTTTTTGAAACTTAGTCATTTTTACTATTATATATATATTTTTTAAGTAAAACAGTAGATACAATGTAAGCCAAAATACCAACATCACTTAATGAATTGTTCATTATTTTTCAAATATGGTGAACAATTGATTAAATAATGCTAGTATGTAATTGGTATCCATTTAGTATGCAATTAAAGTTACATAGATACTAGTTAGTGTAATTTTCAATTTGTATTCTTTTGGTATCCACCTGGTGTCCGACATGAAAAAAAATATAAAATAATATGTAACTTTAATTGGTGTCCATTTGATTTCGAACTATAATCCAGCAAAAATAGAAACAACAAGACGTATTTAATATTTCAAACCAAGTTATCCAAATTAAAACTAGTTAATGATCTATTCCATTGATATGCATTCTGTATACAATTGGTATATCGCTGGAAGATTATAAGAAACAAACGTAAAATTAGTTATGTGTTATTGACTTGATATCCATTTGAAACTAGTTAATAACTGACTTGAAGAAAACAATGCATATTTTATATCATTTAATACTTAAAACTGTATAAAAAATAAATATATATCATTCTGCAATCAACTATCTCAAATTTTATCGATGTAGTCTTGGTGTAGGATAATTGCTGGTATCTGGAGCATGTCATTTTGCTATGCGGGATTCATCAAATTTGCTAGTAACAATCTCAGTTACTTCATTTTCACTGATCGCGCCATCATCGTTCTTAGTTTTATCGCATTGCCATCAACCTAGTTGGAGAAATTGAAAAAGAAACCTTCTTTCTATTAAATGATAGATATTATAAGAAAATTTCAATTTCATACCAACATTGTAATAATTTATTAAAAAAATGGGTGATTTAAAAAACTACAATCAATTCACATAATTGGACCACTGATATTTTGATAAAAATAATACACAACTTAAGACAACTTTCATACCAACAATAAATCAATTTCATACCAATATTAAAACACATTTCATACCATATTCATGAATCATATATTAAGTCAGCTATCCTACCAATATTATTCATGTTTCATGTCAGATTAGTATACATAATAAGAATAATTTAAAAAAAATAAATAGATTTCCTCTAATCTGTGTGTACCAACTTCATACAAGATTTAAACAAATTTCACACCAAATATAAGTAATACATCATATCATTTTTATACCAAATTTTATATCAATTCATGCCAACATTAATCAAAATTCATATCATATTCATAAATCGTATATTAAGTCAGATTTCATACCAATAATATGCATAATATAACAAAAAAAAATCTACTAAATTTATTTAACCATATCTCATGAAGTAAAAAACCCAATTAACTTTTGGAGGACACAACACACATTCAACAGTACTTTCCAAGAGTCTAAACAACATAAGGTTTCAAGAACATCTTTACCTCCAATCTACACTACCCATGGTTGCAAATCTCCCAAAAACATTAACAAAATCATTAAAGATTCGATTTTAATCATTCCTCACGAGAACTCAAATCAGCAAAATCCAGAAAGAATCAACCTCAAAACACCTCTGATTCACCTCCATGAAAACGGTAAAATAAATTTTCTTGCAATACGATTATCAAACGGGGTTTCTCCAAAATACTAAAATTATCGAACATTACAACTTAGAGATCCGCCCTTTTGTTTTAATGGCATGGATAATATATTTCTCCTAATAAGTTTTTAGATGTTGAAAGATCAACTTCAATGGAGTATGTATGAAAGAGATAAAAGATGAATTTCTATTTTTTAACGTGGATTGACGCATGATGAGGGATTTAGGTGGGTGTAGGGGTGTGATTTGCAACTGTAAAAAAGGAACAGTAATCAATGTAAATTTATATATTTGTGTAAGAGATAATCATGGAATATTCTTTATTTAAATATTTTAACAACAATTTAAGGTTCAATAATCAATGTAAATTTCCATAATTGTGTAAGAGATAATTATGGGTATTCTTTATTTAAATAGTTTAATAATGATATAAGATTATAAAAAAATACTTATTTAATAAAGTAAAATTTAATTAATTTATAAATAATTAGTGATATGTTATAACCAGTAATTAAATTGTTATAAGCAAGAATTTTTAAAAGTAGATTTAAAACTTATAATATTGACTCTTAAATGTGTATATGGAGTGATTTTTCCTTAAATTAGAAGCTCAAAATAATTAATTTAAAATAGGGAAAATGCCATCAGATTTACACCCAAATTCTTGGCCCAAACATAGCATCTCAACTATCCAATTCACTTAACATCTCAAACTAGGGTGTCAAAAATGAACCCAAACATAGGTAACCGGTTCAATTAATTCAGAATTTTAAGGGTTGAGCTCAAGATAATTTGGATTGGGTTCAATCTCAATCCATTCAAGTCTATCCCATTTTAAGAGAATTCCCATTTGAGTCCAATTCAATCTCCAATTTCAACCCGTTTTAGAACTCTTAATTAAGATATTTTCCTATATTTAAGGTATGAATTATTATCTATTTAATATATTTTAGGTTTTATCTATCCATTTATTACTTTATTTTTATAAAAAACCTTGAGTTGAAATTCAAATTTTGATTATAAAAGTTAAATATCATTATGTCAAAATTATTGAGATTAAGCGGGTCAATTTGGGCGGTTCAAGACCCAACTCGTTTTTAGTCCATTTGAGCCCAAAGTAAACTTGGGGGGACAAGACCCTACCCGATATCTATTTCAACCCATTTTAATATCTCCAATTTCAACTCAACCCGCCCATTTCATAACCCTATTCAAACCCTTCTAAAACTTATTCCTAATCACTTCAGCCGCAACACACCCCTATTTTTCCATTTTCATTTCTACACAGGAATCCAACAAAGTACAACCATGGACGGTCCTTATTTGAGCTATATTTGTGCAAGAAGGCTCTCCCTCCACGCGCGTCTCAATGGATCTTTTACATTTCATGATTCACAGGAATCTTTGTCACGATTCGATCAATTGGACTGTGCAGGGACCTTCTCTAACATCTAAATTGAAGAACCCTTATAAAATAATAAAATAAAAAGAATATTTTAGAGAAAGTGTATTATTTCTCTTGTGGGGTAATCATTTCATGAATGAGAATTTCTTGAGAGAAATTAAATTGATCCAACGTAATTAATCCTAAGTTTTCTACAAAAAATATTTAAAAAAATAAAAAAACATTCACAATCATATTTTAAAATATTTATAACAATAACTAAATAGATGGTTCATGAAATGTATCTGTTCACAACAAATTTTTGTAGGGCTAAAAATTATCTATACTAAAAAATAAATAAAAGAAAATGTGTTTTTTATTGATGAATCGTCTAAGTACAATTCTATTGTACTCTTGACTCTTTTCTCCTGATATTTCTCTGTGATGCGAGCACTGTTAGTAGTTTATTTCTCGAATATAGGATGATATAGACCTCTTTGAAATGTGTTTGATCTCTGAGAACGTCGAAAAACACTTTGCCATTTCAAGCAAATCTCCATGAAGAACTCTATTGACCAATCCTTCAAAGAACTCTTTAGTTGATGTTGTGAATATCTTCAATGCTTGTTGAATATTTGTTAGTGTTTGCAGATTCCTTGCTGAAGTGTTTTTCTTTATCCCCTTCAATGTCATGTCTATCCCCTATTTATTCCAATTAAATTTGTGTGTCTACAAATGCCCCTACTTCAAGGCCTGTCTGCAAATGCCCCTCTATTTGTATCCTTTGTTGGATATAAATAGAGGGATTTTCTCTCATTTTCGGCATCGAATCCTTGCTTTGCATATTGCATATTTGCATATTTTTCTTACAAAATAAACTAGAGTTTGTGCGTGTTTCATTCCCGCGTTTTGCGTTCGTCGAATTTATCGATGTTTGAGATACCGCTGTTTCATTAATAGTTTATCCCTTTTTTCTTGAGAGGAAATAATCCATAACCCCGGGTACATTGATGTGATTAAATTCCTTTTGGACACAGTAGGTTCTATGGACTCAGATAGTTCTTTTCTTTTCATCTTTTATTTCTTGTTATAGCGAAGAGCACTAACAATCTCGATATCTTATCAAGAAGATGTAGTCGCTTGTTTTTGGCAAGGAATATGTGGTGCACCTACATTTCTGATCGAAGATTTGGCAGAAAACAATTTAGTGCGGCAACCACCTTTTCAGTCGAGGATTTGGCAAACAACCATTTGGTGCTTCACCTTCCAGTTTCATTGTGGTGTTGGTTGACACAATTTTCTGCTTTAATTTTCATTGGAGCTTTGGTGAGAGACCACTTGGAGAATCCACCTTCCTTGAGGTGTTGGCAGAGACAACTTGCAACCTTCCTTATCATTGAGGCCTTGGCAAGATTAACCTTTGAAGTATCCCTTTTTGACCCTTGGCAAGCAAGTTGACATCACATCTTCCTTTGCAACTTCGCGAGAGAGACACTTGGAGCACCTTTTTTTTTCATCCCCGACTAGAAAGCACATGAAGCAAGCATGGCGAGAGAAATACTATTAGGAATTTGTTTTTTCAACTGCAGTTACTTTTATTTTTACTGCTTTATATTAAATAAGACTTAGTCAATTAGTTTTTACCCATCTATTCCTATATTTAGGAGTAAGTGAGTTAGGATTATGCTAGTAGTGAGTTACTCACTAGTGCTTTCTGTTTTTCATTCCAGTCTTATAAATGTAATCTGAAGATATTAATAAAAATGTTCGTCTACCAATATTCTTCTTGACTTCTCTACTTTCTAATAACTCATACTTCTAAAATTTATCAACAATTGATATCTAGAGATTTTTTATCTTGCGGGATCTGTGGGTATTTCCGTGAGTGATTGTTTCAAGTGACTCAAGCACCACAACCAGAAATAACAAAAAATTAAAAATGGAAGAAAGCTCAAGTTTTTCGGTAATGACACCTCCTGTCTTCAATGGTGAAAATTTTCACATGTGGGCAGTGAGGATGTAAGATTATATCGAAGCTTTAGATCTTTGGGAGGCAATCGAGGAAGACTATGGCGTTCTTCCGCTACATGGAAACCAACAATGGCTCATCTCAAAAATCAAAAGGACAAGAAAACCAAAAAATCTAAGGGAAAGTCATGTCTTTTTTCAGCAGTCTCTTCAACAATTTTCACTCGCATCACGTCTCTAAAATCAGCAAAAGCCATCTGGGATTATCTCAAGGCAGAATATGAAGGAGATGATCGTATCAAAGGTATGCAAGTGCTGAATCTCATTAGTGACTTTGAGTTACAGAAGATGAAAGAATTGGAAACTACTCTGACAAGCTTATGAGCATAGCAAACATAGTAAGATTACTTGATTCTAGTTAAGAGACTTTCGTATTGTTGAAAAGATTCTGGTTAATGTACCTGAAAGATTGGAAGCCACTATTACCACTTTGAAGAACACCTAGGATCTGTCAAAAATCACTTTGGCATAATTATTGAATTCCTTGCAGGCTTAAGAACAAGAAGAGTTATTATATAGAGAGGGAGAATTGGCGGCTAAACATGAAGAGAGTGATGATACAAAAAAGAAAAACAATAAGAAGAACCAGCCAACAAATGGAGAAGGTGCAGCTTGCTACAACAACAAAAGCAAAACAAGTAGGTTTACAAGAAACTATCCTCCTAGTAAGCATTGTGGAAAGAATGAGCACGCGCCGTATAAGTATTGGAAAAGGTCGGATGCTAGATGCAGTAAATGCAACCAACTCTGGCATGAAGCAATTATCTACAAGAGTAAATTGCAGTAGCAAGACGTAGACGCCCAGGTTGTAAATGAATTATGAATCCACAATTAGGACTTATTTAGGGCTTTATTTTAATAGATATAGTGTCATCAAATGCTTATTTTGGGCCAATAACTGATGTAAATTCTTGAATTTCAGGTATTTAGATTGAGGAACAAAACATGGACACTATTGAGCAAAAAGGAACACGACAGCGGAAAGAACGAGAAAAGAATGCCTGACAATCGCCTAATCCATTGGTCGAGTCGCCGAATATCCAATAGCCCGCCTAAAGTTCTAGTGTGCCAAGCCCTGAGGGAGAAAATCAAGTCGCCTATAGAAAGGTTCAATCGGCACGTCGTCAAACGGTTCCGTGATGCAGTGCTAATATCGCCCAAAGTTACAGAACTTAAGGATGCTGAAGGCCAAAGCGAAAAGGTGATGAAATCGACCAAAGATCTGATCTCCGAATGGATCGGCGATCCCAACTTATTGCGCCCAATGGTCATTTGCAACACATTTTTTGGCGACTACAAATACATGTTTGGATTTTTAGTTTAATATCTATTTTATGAGATTTGAGGGATTTGATTAGATTTTAGGAGAGCTTAGAACTGAGAGTATTGAGACAATATTTTCCTTAGCTTTGAAGATTTCCATTTCTGAGAAATTGGAAGTGGATGTTGAAGATTCTTCATCTTATACCTTGGTAAAGACGAAACTAATCTTACCTAGTTGATGGAAACACAATTTGGTAACGATTTTTTATCTCTTTATGATGTATAGCTAAAACCCCAATTTTGGGGTGTGATTATGTGATTATGGGTTGATTTAGTTGCTGGTGTTGTTATTTGATAGTGTGAATGCTGTTTAAAAGTGATTTCATTCATTAATTGTAGCTTAATCTAAAGGTTGTTGTTGCAAATACAACTCTACCTTTGTGTTTTTGGCCTACTGGAGAGAGATGTTTTAAAACCAAGATTACTGAATTGATGGTCTGTGGGTATTGGGTTGTCCTCGAGAGAGTGAATGAACCAAAGCGAAGACTATTCTTAATTGCTGCTTATTGGTGTTCGAGAGAAACCAATTGATTCAGGATAAATTGTCCGAGAGAAAGTTTATCCCACTAAAGTCTAGCTCAGTCATTGATTTACAACAATTTACTATCTATTGCACTATCCAGTTGTTACCTTAGACCATAATCCAATCACATCCCAAGAACCCCTCTCCTTACTTGTTCCTTAGTGTTATTTGCTGTTGTACTTGATAATCATCCTTGTTATTTGATACTTGTATCATCAAGCTTGAATAAGCTTTTATTCATAATGTTTTTACCTGTGATTGACTTGAGTAGATTTGTACTTGGCTCTTGATTCTCAAATACGTACCACTCCCCGTGGGATTCGACCCCAACTCACTTGGTTGAGTTATATTACTGACTAACGATCATAGTTTAATAATGATATAAGATTATAAAAAATACTTATTTAATAAAGTAAAATTTAATTAATTTATAAATAATAATATGAACCAGTAATTAAATTGTTATAAGCAAGAATTTTTAAAAGTAGATTTAAAACTTATAATATTGACTCTTAAATGTGTATATGGAGTGATTTTTCCTTAAATTAGAAGCTCAAAATAATTAATTTAAATAGGGAAAATGCCATCAGATTTACACCCAAATTCTTGGCCCAAACATAGCATCTCAACTATCCATTCACTTAACATCTCAAACTAGGGTGTCAAAAATGAACCCAAACATAGGTAACCGGTTCAATTAATTCAGAATTTTAAGGGTTGAGCTCAAGATAATTTGGATTGGGTTCAATCTCAATCCATTCAAGTCTATCCCATTTTAAGAGAATTCCCATTTGAGTCCAATTCAATCTCCAATTTCAACCCGTTTTAGAACTCTTAATTAAGATATTTTCCTATATTTTAAGGTATGAATTATTATCTATTTAATATATTTTAGGTTTTATCTATCCATTTTTACTTTATTTTTTATAAAAAACCTTGAGTTGAAATTCAATTTTGATTATAAAAGTTATATCATTATGTCAAAATTATTGAGATTAAGCGGGTCAATTTGGGCGGTCAAGACCCAACTCGTTTTTAGTCCATTTGAGCCAAAGTAAACTTGGGGGGACAAGACCCTACCCGATATCTATTCAACCCATTTTAATATCTCCAATTTCAACTCAACCCGCCCATTTCATAACCCTATTCAAACCTTCTAAAACTTATTCCTAATCACTTCAGCCGCAACACACCCCTATTTTTCCATTTTCATTTCTACACAGGAATCCAACAAAGTACAACCATGGACGGTCTTATTTGAGCTATATTTGTGCAAGAGAGCTCTCCCTCCACGCGCGTCTCAATGGATCTTTTACATTTCATGATTCACAGGAATCTTTGTCACGATTCGATCAATTGGACTGTGCAGGGACCTTCTCTAACATCTAAATTGAAGAACCCTTATAAAATAATAAAATAAAAAGAATATTTAGAGAAAGTGTATTATTTCTTCTTGTGGGGTAATCATTTCATGAATGAGAATTTCTTGAGAGAAATTAAATTGATCCAACGTAATTAATCCTAAGTTTTCTACAAAAAATATTTAAAAAAATAAAAAAACATTCACAATCATATTTTAAAATATTTATAAACAATAACTAAATAGATGGTTCATGAAATGTATCTGTTCACACAAATTTTTGTAGGGCTAAAAATTATCTATACTAAAAATAAATAAAAGAAATGTGTTTTTTATTGATGAATCGTCTAAGTACAATTCTATTGTACTCTTGACTTCTTTCTCCTGATATTTCTCTGTGATGCGAGACGTGTTAGTAGTTTATTTCTCGAATATAGGATGATATAGACCTCTTTGAAATGTGTTTGATCTCTGAGAACGTCGAAAAACACTTTGCCATTTCAAGATCTCCATGAAGAACTCATGACCAAATCCTTCAAAAAGAACTCTTTAGTTGATGTTGTGAATATCTTCAATGCTTGTTGAATATTTGTTAGTGTTTGCAGATTCCTTGCTGAAGTGTTTTCTTTATCCCTTCAATGTCATGTCTATCCCTATTTTTTCCAATTAAATTTGTGTGCTACAAATGCCCCTACTTCAAGGCCTGTCTGCAAATGCCCTCTATTTGTATCCTTTGTTGGATATAAATAGAGGGATTTTCTCTCATTTTCGGCATCGAATCCTTGCTTGCATATTGAATATTTGCATATTTTTCTTACAAAATAAACTAGAGTTTGTGCGTGTTTCATTCCCGCGCGTTTTGCGTTCGTCGAATTTATCGATGTTTGAGATACCGCTGTTTCATTAATAGTTTATCCCTTTTTTCTTGAGAGGAAATAATCCATAACCCCGGGTACATTGATGTGATTAAATTCCTTTTTGACACAGTAGGTCTATGGACTCAGATAGTTCTTTTCTTTTCATCTTTTATTTCTTGTTATTAGCGAAGAGCACTAACAATCTCGATATCTTATCAAGAAGATGTAGTCGCTTTGTTTTGGCAAGGAATATGTGGTGCACCTACATTTCTGATCGAAGATTTGGCAGAAACAATTTAGTGCGGCAACCACCTTTTCAGTCGAGGATTTGGCAAACAACCATTTGGTGCTTCACCTTCCAGTTTCATTGTGGTGTTGGTTGACACAATTTTCTGCTTTAATTTTCATTGGAGCTTTGGTGAGAGACCACTTGGAGAATCCACCTTCCTTGAGGTGTTGGCAGAGAACAACTTGCAACCTTCCTTATCATTGAGGCCTTGGCAAGATTTAACCTTTGAAGTATCCCTTTTTGACCTTGGCAAGCAAGTTGACATCACATCTTCCTTTGCAACTTCGCGAGAGAGACACTTGGAGCACCTTTTTTTTTCATCCCCGACTAGAAAGCACATGAAGCAAGCATGGCGAGAGAAATACATTAGGAATTTGTTTTTTCAACTGCAGTTACTTTTATTTTTACTCTTTATATAAATAAGACTTAGTCAATTAGTTTTTTACCCATCTATTCCTATATTTAGGAGTAAGTGAGTTAGGATTATGCTAGTAGTGAGTTACTCACTAGTGCTTTCTGTTTTTCATTCCAGTCTTATAATTGTAATCTGAAGATATTAATAAAAATGTTCGTCTACCAATATTCTTCTTGACTTCTCTACTTTCTAATAACTCATACTTCTAAAATTTATCAACAATTGATATCTAGAGATTTTTTATCTTGCGGGATCTGTGGGTATTTCCGTGAGTGATTGTTTCAAGTGACTCAAGCACCACAACCAGAAATAACAAAAAATTAAAAATGGAAGAAAGCTCAAGTTTTTCGGTAATGACACCTCCTGTCTTCAATGGTGAAAATTTTCACATGTGGGCAGTGAGGATGTAAGATTATATCGAAGCCTTTAGATCTTTGGGAGGCAATCGAGGAAGACTATGGCGTTCTTCCGCTACATGGAAACCAACAATGGCTCATCTCAAAAATCAAAAGGACAAGAAAACCAAAAAATCTAAGGGAAAGTCATGTCTTTTTTCAGCAGTCTCTTCAACAATTTTCACTCGCATCACGTCTCTAAAATCAGCAAAAGCCATCTGGGATTATCTCAAGGCAGAATATGAAGGAGATGATCGTATCAAAGGTATGCAAGTGCTGAATCTCATTAGTGACTTTGAGTTACAGAAGATGAAAGAATGGAAACTACTCTGACAAGCTTATGAGCATAGCAAACATAGTAAGATACTTGATTCTAGTTAAGAGACTTTCGTATTGTTGAAAAGATTCTGGTTAATGTACCTGAAAGATTGGAAGCCATATTACCACTTTGAAGAACACCTAGGATCTGTCAAAAATCACTTTGGCATAATTATTGAATTCCTTGCAGGCTTAAGACAAGAGAGTTATGAGAGAATATGGAATTAGAGAGGGAGATTGGCGGCCAAACATGAAGAGAGTGGATGATAAAAAAAGAAAAACAATAAGAAGAACCAGCCAACAAATGGAGAAGGTGCAGCTTGCTACAACAACAAAAGCAAAGCAGGTAGGTTTAAAAGAACTATCCTCCTTGTAGCATTGTGGAAAGAAATGGGCACGCGCCGTATAAGTATTGAAGAGTCGGATGCTAGATGCAGTAAATGCAACCAACTCTGGCAAGAAGCAATTATCTGCAAGAGTAAATTGCAGCAGCAAGACGCAGACGCCAGGTTGTAAATGAATCATGAATCCACAATTAGGACTTATTTAGGGATTTATTTTAATAGATTTAGTGTCATCAAATGCTTATTTTGGCCAAATACTGATGTAAATGCTTGAATGGTATTTAGATTGAGGAAACAAAACATGGACACTATTGAGCAAAAAGGAACACGACAGCTGAAAGATCGAAGAAAAGAATGCCTGACAATCGCCTAATCCATTGGGCGAGTCGCCGAATATCCAATAGCCCTCCTAAAGTTCTAAGTGTGCCAAGCCCTGAGGGAGAAAATCAAGTCGGCGATAGAAAGGATTAATCGGCGTGTTGTCAAACGGTTCCGCGATGCAGTGCTAATATCGCCCAAAGTACAGAATTTAAGGATGTGAAGTCCAAAGCGAAAAGGTGATGAAATCGACCAAAGATCTGATCTCCGAATGGATCGGCGATCCCAACTTATTGCGCCCAATGGTTATTTGCAACAAATTTTTGGCGACTATAAGAGAG
>CM040618.1:95684661-95701428 GCA_022817965.1 Solanum lycopersicoides
TACATGTTTGGATTTTTAGTTTAATATCTATTTTATGAGATTTGAAGGATTTGATTAGATTTTAGGAGAGCTTAGAACTAAGAGTATTGAGACAATATTTTCCTTAGCTTTGAAGATTTTCATTTCTGAGAAATTGGAAGTGGATGTTGAAGATTCTTCATCTTATACCTTTGTAAAGACGAAACTAATCTTACCTAGTTGATGGAAACACAATTTGATAATGATTTTTATCTCTTTATGATGTATAGCTAAAACCCCAATCTTGGGGTGTGATTATGGGTTGATTTAGTTGCTGGTGTTGTTATTTGATAGTGTGAATGCTGTTTAAAAGTGATTTCATTCATTAATTGTAGCTTCATCTAAAGGTTGTTGTTGCAAATACAACTCTACCTTTGTGTTTTTGGCCTACTGGAGAGAGATGTTTTAAAACCAAGATTACTGAATTGATGGTCTGTGGATATTGGGTTGTCCTCGAGAGAGTGAATGAACCAAAGCGAAGACTATTTGCTTATTGGTGTTCGAGAGAAACCAATTGATTCTATCATAAATTGTTCGAGAGAAAGTTTATCCCCACTAAAGTCTAGCTCAGTCATTGATTTACAACAATTTACTATCTATTGCACTATCCAGTTGTTACCTTAGCCCATAATCCAATCACATCCGAAGAACCCGTCTCCTTACTTGTTCCTTAGTGTTATTTTCTTGAATCATGCTTTTATTCATAAATGTTTTTACCTGTTATTGACTTGAGTATATTTGTACTTGGCTCTTGATTCTCAAATACGTACCACTCCCCGTGGGATTCGACCCCAACTCACATAGTTGGGTTATATTACTGACTAACGATCGTTGGCACTTAGTATTGGATGAAGTGTCCTGATACATGAAATCAATGAAGAAGAAGAGGATCAACTCTTTGTGGCATCGTGTTATGCAAGCAATGTTTCAACTAAGGCATGGATGATTGATAGCGGATGCACAAACCATATGACTCATTACAGAGAGCTCTTTAAAGACTTGAAACTTGCTGGAGTTACAAAAGTCAGAATAGGTCATGGAGGTTATATTCCGGCAAAAGGAATGGGAACTATTACGATTGAAACACAATCACGTACTAAGGCAATTTTCAATGTTCTTGGTACCATATTTAGATCAAAACTTGTTAAGTGTTGGTCAGTTATTAGAAAAAGATTTCAAATTGTATTTAGAAAATAAACATTGCTTGATCAAGGAAGCCTTAGGACATGACTTGCTTAAAGTCAAAATGAGAGGCAAACATTTCTCATTAAATCCATTGGAGAAAGAACAAGTGGTGTATTCGACAAGAGAAAATGCTTCCGAGTTATGGCATAAGAGACTCAGACACTATCATTATCAAGGGCTTCTCAAAGTGCAAGAATTGGTGATAGTCGAGAACCTTTCTAAACTGGGAGCGAGTTCTAAAAATTGTCGGGCTTGTCAATTTGGAAAAAAAAGTAGGCTTTCATTCCCAAAGGCAACTTGGAGAGCAACAAGAAAGTTGCAGCTGGTTCACACCGATATTGGAGGACCCCAAAGGAGTCCTTCACTTAAAGTTATTCTTTACTATGTAATTTTCATTGATGATCTGACCCGAATGTGCTGGATTTATTTTTTAAAGTAAAAATCGTAGATCAAGAGCATTTTTTGGAAGTTGAAATCGAAGTTGGAAAATGAAATTTGCCGCAAAATTCAGATTTTACGATCTGACAATGGCAAGGAGTACACTTCTCATCAGTTTGATCTATTTTTTGAAGAAGGAGGGATCAAACGTCAACTTACTGCTCCTTATACTCCAGAACAAAATGGAGTTAGTGAGAGAATAAACAAATTTATCATGGAGATGGCAAGATGTATGTTGCACGAAAAGAATTTGCCAAAGATATTTTGGGCAAAGGCAACAAATACAAATGTGTTCGTACAAAATCGACTTTCCTCAAAAGTTGTGAAAGATCAAACTCCTGTTGAAGCATGGTATGGATCCAAGTCTCCGCTGCATTTTCTTAAAGTGTTTGATTGTCTTTGTTTTACCTATGTACCTCAGGTCAAATGGGATAAACTTGATAAGAAGGCTGCACATGCATTTTTATTGGGTACATGAATGTTTCAAATTCGTATAAAATCTTTCAACCTGAAGGTGAGAAGATGGTTATTAGCAGAGATGTCCACTTCATGGAGAATAAAGAATGGGATTGGGATGACTCAAGGAATTCCGTCCAGAAAACAAGATCATGGTTAAGTGAAAGGGACGATGATCCACCAAATAGGGGAACTCGATTGCTCTCTGACATATATGAGAGATGCAATGTTGCGATTCGTGAACCTGCTAACCCTAAAGATGCTCTCAAAGACTCCAAGTGAAGAAATGCAATGAAGGAGGAGCTGTTTATGATCGAAAAACTGATACGTCACAGCTTGTTGATAACCTCAAGGAAGAAAAGTAATTGGGGTAAAGTGGGTGTTCGAACCAAGCTAAATGCTGATGGTTCAATCAACAAGCATAAATAAAGGCTTGTAGTTAAGGGTTATGCACAGATATTTGGTGTAGATTATTCTAACACTTTTGCTCCAGTTGCTAGGCTTGACACGATCAAATTGCTTATGACTGTTTCTGCACAACGTGGCTGGAAAGTGCATAAGATGGATGTTAAATCAACATTTCTTAATGGGATTCTTGAAGAAGAAATTAATGTTGAGCAACCTGAAGGGTTTGTTATAGATGGAAAGGAAGATAAAGTCTATTGACTACATAAAACTCTTTATGGCTTAAAACAGGCACCAAGAGCTTGGTAAAGTCGAATAGATGATTATTTGCTCGGTCTCGATTTTGAAAAGAGTCTTTCACAATTCACACTGTATGTTAAACATAATAGCAGTGAGATTTTTGTTGTTTCTCTTTATGTGGACGAGCTTTTGATTACACGGAGCAGTGAAAAGCTAACTGATGAGTTGAAGCAAGATATGATGCAAGCTTTTGAAATGTCTAATCTTGGTCTTATGTCATATTTCCTTAGAATGGAGATTACACAAGGAAAAGATGAGTTTTTCATTTGCCCGAGTACGCAATTCTCAAGAAATTCAAAATGAAAAATCCAAAGAGAGTAGTACTCCCATGAACCAAAAAGAGAAACTAAGTAAAGATGATGGAACCGAAAAGGTGGATGAGACATACTTCAGAAGTTTCATTGGGTTTTTAATGTATTTTAAAACAACAAGACCCGATTTATTGTGTGATGTTAGTGTTTTATCAAGATTCATGCATTGTCCTAGTGAAGTGCATTTGCAGGCAGCCAAAAGACTTGTGCGATACATCATAGGAACCATCACCCATGGGGTCAAGTTTAAGAAGATTCAACCTGTGAAGTTTTGTGTGTATTCTGACAGTAATTGGGCCAATTATGAGGATGATGCAAAGAGTACTTCAGGGTATTGTTTTAGTCTTGGTTTTGGAATTTTCTCATGGGATTGTAAGAAACAAGATATTGTAGCTCAATCTACTGCTGAGTTTGTGGTAGCTGCAACAATAGTAAATCAAGCATTGTGGCTGAAGAAAATTTTGGTTGATTTTCATATGGAACCGACTGAAAGCATCAAACTATTCGTGGACAATGAAGCAACAATAACTATATCTCACAATCCTCTATTTCATGGAAGAATTAACCACTTCAAAATCAAGTTCTTTTTGTTGAGAGAAGTGCAAAAAGATGGAGATATAGCTCTTGTCTACTGCAAGACGGAAGAACAATTGGTTGATATATTCACTAAGCCTTTACCAGCAAGTTTCAACTTCTCAGACAGAAAATTGGTGTTTGCAGTTTCCAAAGCAAGGAGGAGTGTTAGGAATTTGCTTTTTCAACTGTAGTTACTTTTATTTTTACTGCTTTATATTAGATAAGACTTAGTCAATTAGTTGTTATCCATCTATTCATATTCTTTAGGAGTAAGTTAGTGAGTTAGGAATATATATGCTAGTAGTGGGTTTACTGCTTTCTGTTTTTCATTCCAGTCTTATAAATGTAATATGAAGACATTAATAAAAATGTTCTTCTACCAATATTCTTCTTGACTTCTCTGCTTTCTAATAACTCATGTTACTTCTAAAATTACCAACAAATACCAATGACCCAAGAACCCGATGAATTCTTTGAAGCTATTTAGGTTGTGTTGCTGGAAATTTCTTTGTTTATCATTCAAGATGAAGAGGGATCAAAATTTCTTGTTGTTGATGATTTCTCTATGGCCCATTGCAGAGTACGATATCATGTTCTATATCGGTTTCTAATTCTGAAATGTCTGTTTCGCAGCTTTGTTAGAAAATTCGTAACGTGGAGTAGAAAATTTGAAATCACGAGTTTCTTATTTTGTTAGTAAGACAACTCAACTAAATAGAACATGTCTAAAAATCACATGGAGAATGAGATTTTTCTCAATAACATCTACATAAGCTTCTATGTTGTACAAAGGATTCACCAAGGAATTCGTAAGCTGTAAAGATTCATCAAAGAAATTTACATAAACTCTCCATTTCACACGAGTGTGTTTAGCTATTAATCTGCGACATCACTTGGTTTTATCGAATTGAGAGACGTAGCCTCCATCGCGTCTCAAAAAAAAAAACTTAGAGAAAAAAATACTCCAACTACTTTCTCAGGTAACTTCAAAGTTTGTTCAACGGTCCAGATTTGCGCGTTTGTACTGTAAAAGCCATATATCATTGTAGAAAAATCAAAAGACATTTCATTTTTCTGATACTAGAAACATGGAACTACAACATAGCAAAGATTTGCAGCCAAATTCCTCTTCCATTGCTACAATATTGATTTTTAGTATTGAGCCTGTTTTTGATGGTCTAGATTTGCGTGTCTGTAGTTCAAAATTCATATCTCATTGTACAAAATACAAAATCGCAAGCCGTTTGATTTTTCTGAAACTAGAAACATGGAACTAATAGCAAAGATTTGAAGCCAAATTCCGCGTCTATTGCTATAGTTTTGCTTTTCAATATTGAACACAACTTCAGATTTTTTTGTCTTTTGATTTCTCCAGTTTGTATATTCATCAAGGTAACTCTCTATTTATTGTTATTTTTTAAAAACATATTTTCTCTCTTCATCTCCAACAATGACTTTTTTCAACGACCGTGAAACGCCATACCATTGCCTTGAGATCGTGGATGATAAACAAAGCTCAAGTTCCAAAGCTCTCATCTTGAAAGTTCACCCTCCGGTGATCGACGATCAAAACAAAGGATGTCATGTACAATTTCTCGGGTAAAGTTATAACTGAAAAAGTAGTCCTGTTAAAATCCTCCACCCATCAAAACGTTGTTGCTTCTATCCCCCCTCGCCGTGGTGAGAACCTTAGCAGTTGCCGCGCTCCTCCTTCTTGTTTAGGTGAAGTTTGCTACACGTTTGGATTTTGGGAATGGGTAGAAGATGTGCTTGTCCGCAACAAAACACTTGATGCTATATTTGCTTCGTTGTTCACATATGACCATAATGAGAATTTGCTCCAGACATTTTGTGAAAATTGGCGTCCATCCACCAACATAGAGATCGTGTTGGTGAGATGGACGACAATTTTCAGAAAAGACCCGGAGAACATTCTCATTATGGTCATATGTGAACATCAAAGAAAAGATAGCATCATAAGTTTTGTTGATTTCCAAAACCTCCTTGTTGCAGGCAAGCACATTTTCTACCTATTCCCAATATCCAGACATGTAGCGAACTTCACCTAAACTAGAAGGAGGATCATGCCAACTGGTAAGGTTCTCATCACGACGAAGAGGACTAGAAGCAACAATATTTTGATGGGTGGAGGACTTCATGAGGAGAACTTTTTCAATCACAACTTTGCTAGAGAAGTTGTACATGACATTCTTCGTTTCTGTCATCGACCATTCTATGATGGGAATGTCCATTAGCTTTTTAACAAGCGAGAAGTCACCAATCACCAGAGGATGAACTTTCAAGATGAGAACTTAGGCATGAGAATTTTGTTTGTTATCCATGATCTCAAGGCAAGGGCATGTCATTTCGCAATCGTTGAAACAAGTCATTACTGGAAATAAAGAGAAAAAAAATTGTTCAAAAAATAATAATAACAATAAACAAAGACCCACCTTGGTGAAAACGCAAGTTGGAGAAATCAAGAAATGAAAACATCTGAAGTTGAGTCCAATATTTGAAAATAAAACTGTAGTGATGGAAGAGGAATTTGGATGCAAATCTTTGCTTCATTATAGGTCCATGTTTCTAGTTTCACAAAAATCAAACGACTTGCCATTTCAATTTTTTTACAATGAGATATGAAGTTTACACTACAAGTGCGCAAATCTGGACCATAAACAATGGGTTAGCTGAACCAACTTTGAAGTTATCTAAGAAAGTGTAGAGAGTATTTTTGCTCTAAGTTTCTGAGATATGATGGAGGCTATGTCTCTCGATTTGACAAAACCAAGTGATGTAACGGCTCAACAATTAAATACACTCGTGGGAAATATAGAAGCTTATGTAGAAATCTTTGATGAATCTTTACATCTTACGAATTTCTTGGTGAGTCTTTTGTACAATGGAGAAGTATATGTAGAAGTTCTTGTGAAATTCTCATTCGCATTACCATTTTGAGAAAGATTTCGTTAGAGAAAATTTTCATCAGAATCCTTGACTTACTCATCAAAGGAGTTACCATCTTGAGAGAAATCTTTTTTGATCCCTTTTGAGTACCAAAGGAAAGTTAATATTTTATTTTTGGGTTCAAAAGTTCTAAGCAATTTTTTTTCTCTGATGACAGAAGGTCACGTTAAGGAATTGTGATCACTTGTGTCCTTCTATTTCAAAAATACATATAGAGGGTTCACATTGTTGTCGAGCCAGAATAATTTTATTTTTTAAAAAAAGAAATAAATTATTATTCGGGATCACTACAAGAAGTAATTTGTCACCTAGATGAAGTATTTTCACCCGGTGAAAATGTACAGAAGGATTTTAATGGAAAACAACTCTCAAGAAGTGGACTAGCAAAAAAGACATTTTCCAACAAAAAATTTGGTTGCCATATATTGGATATTGTTGCCAAAAGTACTTTTAGCAACAATAAAAAAGTTGTTGCTTGTTGTTGCAATAAACGGTGATGCAAAAGTTTTTGCAACAATGAAATATATTGTTCCAAAAACTAACTAGCGCAACAAAAAAAATTGTTGCCTTACATTCGTAGAGTTGTGGCTAAAGAATATTTTTGCAACAAAATCTAATGTTGCCCAAAATTATTTTTTTTTTACCAACAATATTAGTTGTTGCAAAACTTGGCAAAAAAATTAGTTAGTCATCTGTTAAAAAAGTTTTTCGCAACAATATGTTTTATTGCAATAAGTCAAAAAAGATTTCATACACCTTTAGCAACAATTAGTGAGTAGTCGCAACATAAGCAATACACTTCTTTTAAATGTACACAAATATTTAAATTAAAAATTATATAAAATTGTAAAAGTCAATACATAAGATTAACGTACCGCATGTTTATTACTTTAGATAAAAAAACAAAATACTTGTAAAGAAAATATAAGCAAGGTTATTATGTTCTAATCCTACTAGTAAAGTAATATGAAAAAATCTACTTCCAGCAGTACATGTTTTGTAGCAGTGTTGAATTATATGCATATTCTTCCTGCAAATAAAAGATAAATATAATTATATTTTAATAAATAAGGTATAACTTACACAAATATAAATCAAATTTAACAATTAATCCTGGTAGAGAACTTTACTAAAAAGGAGAATTAATCTGAGGTTAACTTACCCAATTGTATTCACAAGACTTGCAAAATTAGTTTCATTCAAACAAGTTGAATTGTAAAAACGTTGAAAATTGTAGCAGAAAGGTCACTTTAATATATATAGTACAAATACATAACATAATTTGTTGTATAAAGAAAGGATACGAAAACGAGGAAGTAACAGAGATATAAAATGAGAGTGAAAAATAAATAACTTGGTCTTGTAAGAGTTATGTATTCTTTGATAGGGTATCCCATATAGGGAAGCAAAATATTTTATAAATGCTGGATTTTCCTTAGAAGAAATGTCCTTCAAAATCTAGGTATACCTTTAACTACAAAGAAGTTGAGTATTCTTTGGTGGTAACTTTCAAACCAGAAGATATATCATTAAAGACATCTCTTCCTAGATAAAATCATCATATGTTCAAAGAACTCAATTTGATCCAATCAATTACTTTTGAAATGCAAGTTATACCACTAATGCTACGAGAGTTGCAAACTAGGTGTCATCAGATACTCAAATTAGTGTGATAATTCATTGTCCTTAGATATTTCTAGATATGAAGACAGTGATTACTGTAGACTATAAAAAGGAAATTCCAAGTTATACATGTAGCATGCAGTTGCAATGCAACTTCCAGAAGTCAAAAAGCCTTCACTATAACTCCTTTCTACACCTACACATGAAGTGGCAGTAACATCTTCATGAGGCAAAGTCCAAAAAAAAGGACAAGCACTAGGAAAGATATGTCAACATTTTCTGGAAAACGAATCCGAGCAAGACCTTCACCTAGGCATATTAAACTCTCTGTCTGTATTGGTATGATTGTAATCACCTCTAAAAGATTACATATCAAATACCATATAGTAGTACTTAGTTATGAAAATATTTGAACAGTGCATAAAATATTCTGCACAGTATCTTTCACAATACAAATATGACAATGAAATTTATAAATTGATTGATTCAAAAACAGACCTTTTTACTGCTGCAAGAGAATTCCTCTTTTCTCATCTCCACATAACCTCTAGTCATTCTTCAGCTGCTTAATCAGATAATTGTCAATGTATATTTTTAGCATAGCTCAAGTATGAAGCCAATGTTTAAAGGTCAATCACTTCTTGTTCAGAGTTCTGCAGAGATTGAAAATTAAGTTACATAACAAAGTAATACTCTTTACCAAGCTACTAAATTGGAAAGTTCAAGGAAACAAAATAACAACCTTAGGATTCTCAAAGTGTAAAGTAACTATGTACTTTGCAAGGCGCTTGTCCATCTACTCGTCCGCTTTGTCTAGAATTAAATATACCAAATCAAATCTAGAAACATACAAAGAATAGTCAGAGATGCCACCAGTTTAAGCACCAAGTGACTGATATCCAATTCTGGATGTAGATCAACAACCAGTAATATTATGCTAAAAGGAACAGATGAGACATCAAACAACTGCATGTTATCACTTAGCAGTGTTTGCACAATTATACCTAGACAACAGGGTAGGTGGAAGGTGTATATTATCAACGAAAGATAATCGGAAATTGTAACGGGAGCCAATTGAATTTGCACACGTCAACACTAAAATCCTAGCATTAAGTGAAGCGATAATTCCAGCCTTTGCGATGGAAATAGTTCGTTGCTCCATCACCTAAAGAGAAATAATAAAAAAAGATGAATAAAAAATATTTTAATTGCTATGATGGCAATATTACTGTTATTTTAACCTTGTAAATCAAAATATGATTAAATGTTTAGGAATAAATAGGAGCTTGGAGTCTCACCTCATGTAACATACTCCTGCACTGTCAAACAATTTGTCAAACTCGTAATACAATAAAATTCCTCTGTACTCAAGACCAGGGCGCCACTCTCAAGGACCTGTGAAGTAAATTGTTGAATCAAATTTTGGCAGTTGCAAAAATGTTGTCAAAAGTCCAATCAAAAGAGCAATAAGCAGTTAACATAATGTTTCACCACTCTCAGATATGTGTCAAATCCTTCAGAAGCTATATAGTTTTGGATGATCGACATGGGTGCAATATTTTGGGAGGGTCCAAGCAAAATAACAAAGAATTATGTTCTCTCGTGGTTTCGTTTTAAGAAAAATAACATAAGTGATTTTACCAAATAATTTAGAACTTGTGTGGCAATTTTGAAAAATTTACCCAAAAAAGACTACAAGAACATATTTATAACAGAGTACATAACTAGCTAAGGCAAGTAAATATTGTACCTACCATGAAGCATACACTTGATGCTTGCTCAGAAAACATTTACAACTACAACTAGCATGTATTTAAAATATGTAATATATATTATATTCAATTCTTCTTTTCTGCAATATATAAAGCTAACATAGGATAACAAACACTAACAAAAATTAACGGCATGCAATTTACTCAATTTACTCTCTATCATTTCTCCAACAATTAAACCATTCCCGGAATTTGAAATGGGGAATAGAAGCTCTAAACTTTGAATGCCTAATAGCATTGATAAAAGAATTATAATTCATACTAAAATGATCAACAGTAAAAGAAGCATGTAAGTTTCTTTGTAAGAAAAAAGGAGCACTTACCGACCAAATCAAGTCAAGAAACTATCAGATGTAATGTTAAGCCCAACTGTAGAGACAACGAAACAATTATCAATTTATTAAAATACAAAGTGAACAAGAGGAACCAAATTAAAAAATATAGAAACAAAAGGGTAAGAGAGATTGAGAAACTAGTTTTATAATTTATTTATTAGAAGACAGAATTGTAATCGAATCACCACCGTACTTTGAGATGGAAAATCAAGAACATAAATATTGGAACCACCATGTAACTTTTTCTTTATAGTACGTTGCGTACTGTGCAACTGCTTGATGATGAATGAATTGAGCAAACTTCGTTGATTGGCGGCTCATGTTGTTGTTGGTGTCCATCACTACTACACTGGAAAACAACACCAACAACAAAAGGGGCCACCAATAACCTACGAAAAACAAATTTTCTAAGCTCTAGGCAATGTATTGAATTGTTCTGTCATTGTAAAGCAAAGCAATAAACAAAGAGAATCACAAACACGACTATCAAGTAAATAGAAACAAAAGTACTAAGTAACTTCTAATTTTATTATTCTAGGGGAAACTATGAAATTGTACTTTTAATATCCCAATGAAAAAATAAATAGATTCAACTAAAATCCTAACCCTCGCCTTCCCCCACAATATAATTTTACAAAGTATAATTTTAAGAAAACAAACTTTTTATCTTATACTCCATTGTAATTTTTGTAGCCATATACAAATATGAATCCTTACACTTCTAAACTAAAGAAATAAGAAAATACCCGACATTCATTTCCACCAGAGCACACAAATTCACAGAGCAAATTGCCAACATTAATATGCAAGCAATAAATCACATAAAGAAAAAAAAATTGACAACAACAACAAAGCAAAAAATAGATACGAAATTGAAAGGCATGAAAGAATTATTCGCTCACATGGGTCAATTTTCTCAGATTAATGTAAGTACCTTCTTTCATGTTTCTACAAAATTAAACGAATAAGAAATTAATCGAAGTTGTTTATCAGAAACAATTGAAATTAGACGGAATGAACTTTATCAATTGGAGCCCTAACTTTTGTTTTAGGGAAGTTGACTTTGTTCAAAACTCTGATTGGCATTTTGATGGAATTGGAAGAAAAGCGACAAGAGAAAACCTAAAGTCCGATGAAAATAAGGAGGAAAATCGAGTAAAAAGGGGAAGAAAAATGAGGGAAATTTTTCCCGCTTTTGCTTTGGCTAAAACTTATGAAAGAGGTCAGTTTTTATTATTATCAGATAAAGAATATATAAAGTAGTTGTGTCAAAGTGTAACTATTTAACAACAATAAAATACTATTATTGCTATTCTCTCCGTTTAAAAAAGGATGATCTAGTTTGACTTGGAACGGAGTTTAAGAAAAGAAAGAAGACTTTTTAATCTTGTGTTTCTAAATTAAAGTTATGTGAAATGTACCAAAATATCCTTTAATCTTGTGGTCTTAAACATGCTACGTGGAAAGTTAAAGTTAAAGTGTTGCCAAAAAAGGAAAGGGGTTATTCTTTTTGAAACAGACTAAAAAGGAAATAGGGTCATTTTTTTTTAAACGGAGGGAGTAATATATTTATATTAATATTTAAATTATTTTATTAACTCATAATATATGCAACAAGATTAAAAGGTCTGACAACAATAAAAAGTTCGTTGTTAAAAGTTAAATCATTTGCCAACAATAAAATTGAGTTGTTGCAAATTATTTTATTTAGCAACAATATTATATTTGTTGGTAAAAAGTTGTTGCCATTTCTATACTTTCTTGTAGTAACAAGAACCTTTGAAGTCTCAAAATGAAAACACATTAACGAATACTTCAAGTCTAGTCGTTCAGTTCGGCAAATCAAATCTAAACGTTGACAAGTCTAAAAAAATGGAAACACATGAATACTTCAAGTCTTGTCGTCAAGTTTGGTAAGCCTTCACATCGACAGGTCTCAAAAAAATGAAAACACATTCATGAATAGTTCAAATCTCATCGTCAAGTTTCGGCAAGCCTTCTCGTCGACAAGTCTCGAAGCAAGGGGTATTTGAATAGGCATAGATCTTATTAAATTGAATTTATACGAAATTCGGATTAAATTCATATTCATTTGGGTTCAATAATTAATTTGGGCTTTAAAAAGTAAATAAATCCATTTTTATTAAGCTCAAATCCAAATTTTATTCCACCTTAAATCCCAAACTCATGTCACATATCATAATCACTAGGCTTTCAAGACCAACAAGGTGACGCCACGTGTAAACATGATGTGGTAATCCCTATAAAATTCAGGAACCAATCACAATCTTCCAACTATCAAAATGACATTTTTGATCAATAATAAGCAACTTTGTCCATCCTCTACAACTATAAAAAGAGATAGACATGACATTCAATAGGATCTAGAAAAACACCAACATCAACTACAAAGTTACTCCCGAGATTTGAAACGACGAAGTGCTTTTCGCCGTTTTCGAAGATCAAACACATCTCAACAAGGTCTGCATCATATGTTACAGACAACCCTCAATTCACGAAGAAATATTACTCTCTTGATTCTTCCCTCCTAAACTTTTCGGGATTCAAGAGCCTTCAATAGAATACAATTCTCGAATTATTGGATGATATAGACCTCCTTAAGATGTGTTTGATCACTAGAAACGTCGGAAAACACTTCATCTTTTCAAGTCAATCTTCGCAAAAAACTCAGTTGACCACTCCTTCGAAGAACTATGTACTTGATATTGTAGCTTTCTTTCATCTTTGTTGGATGATTGTTGAAGAGTTTTAAGAATGCCCTTGAGTGTCATGTCTATCCCGTATTTACAATTGTAAGGGGTTCACAAAGTTTTTATGACTAGCTAAAAGATATCATTTTGACACTTGATAAGTTGTGATTAGTTCTTGAATTTGACTACAAGAAAGATGGTGTTTCCCAACAAAAATAATTTTAACACTTGATAAGTTGTGATTAGTTCTTGAATTTGAATACAAGAAAGATGGTGTTTCCCCCCCAAAAAAAGTTGTTGCCATATATTAAATGTTGTTGCCAAAAGTGATTTTGACAACAATAAAAAAGTTGTTGCATGTTGTTGCAATAAACGCCGACGGAAAAAGTTTACGCTACAACAGAAAATATTGTTGCCAAAAACAAACTTAACGTAACAAAAATAATATGTCGCCTTAAATAATAATTCGTTGGTGTGGCCTATGAAACTTGTTTCCAACAAAAATTATCGTTGCAAAATATTATATTTTGCCAACAACGTTAATTGGCTAGTTGCTTCAAAAACTTGCATGATAAACAGTTGATAATCTCTTGTGCAATCTTTTAGCAACAAGTTTTATTGACACTAACCATAGCTTTTTTTCACACCTTTAGCAAGAAATGGTGATAGTTACTACACACAGAATACATATTTATTTTTTTACAAAAAATTATAGCTGATCAATATATAAATTAAAATCTATATATATTTGCAAATATTAATACATGCCATTTATGTACTAAATATTTACAACTTCAAAAAACTAGCTACTCCTAAACTTATGTTTTTACTTGCAAGACCAATAAAATAATATAAGCAAGGTCTTTACATTCTAATCGGAACAGTAATCTAAAAATATTTATTTCAATAGCTTTGCAGTACATGAACCATTTCGTCAATAATGTTGATGTCTACATATTCATCCTGCAATAAATAAATAAATATGAACACATTTTGATAACGTTAAGTATGCAAGTGTTGATGTACAAGGCAAAAGAGGGAACGACATAATTTTAGTGTACTTAGAGAACACTGCAACTATCATATCACTTGAAGCTTACATTCTATAAAATGGTTGGGTAGAAACATTCAGCTAAAGAAAATATTGCAACCCAAGTTCCAAAAGTATCAAATCAAGAGAAGTAATGCTGAATAAACAGAAGCTTGAAATCATTTAAAACTTCCTCACAAAAGTAAAATATTTGCCCAAACAAAGCTGCATCAATAATTACTAAATACATCTAGTAGTTAATTATTTCTCCTTATTGGCTCTTGTAATATCTCTAATACTTAAAGCTAAGTTTATCATAGAGTGCTAGTTCTAAGGCCTTATCTAGTAATGAAAAAAACATTATGTACAACTATTAAAAAAATTGTAATCAAGATCTAAACTTAAAAGATATAAAGCTACATATAAGTATCTAAAAGTTTATTCAAGTTGTAAGCTTTTGTACTTATATATTGCTGCAACAATGAATTTGAGGCACCAGGTATAGTTGCTGCAAACTCTTGCTATTATTTTTACATTTTTTTAATCATTTAAATTTCGCATTCAAAACTCTTAAACTATTTGATATGTTCACTTAAAAGCAAACGGAATTAAGTAAGAGACTCTTTTTTGAAAATGCCAGTGCAAATAAACTGCGTGGAAGTATTTCTGGAAATAAATGAGGAAAATTTAGTGACTTAGGGGTTGAAGAGAGTTGGTTCTTGTTAAGCAGCAGGTGGTATGTCTATAGAAACTAACACACATGTGTGCTCTAAGTTAGTTTCAGATAATTTAAAACAGTGCAAAATAAGACTTGTTAAATTAGCATTTATACATACAACCAAGATAAGAATGACTTCGAGGCATACAACTACAAAGTAATAATGACTTAAAAATTTACCACAAAATATAACAAAGCAAGTAACATGTCATCCATAAGACTTGTAGCCTTGCCTCATCTAAACTACTTGAATTAGAAATGATATTAAAAATTGGGGCATGAAGTCCATTATGTTAAATATGTCACAATTAAAGTAAAGTATAACACATAGTGATACTACTTACCTAGCAAGCATTAGAATGAAACACCAACCTGATAACAAGTTTGTTATCGTATCTATTGAAGTGTCAATCTGATAATATATTTGCACATAAAAGACTTATGAATGTGAAAATATGATATAGTAAAATAATGAATCAAATCGAATTACGTCTATTTATCGGTTTTAATATTCCATTCTTCAGTTGGTTCTTGGCACTTATTGTATAGAAAGCTAAAATTAAATTCCGAACCTTTGAAAGAATCAAAACAAATTGTGCATTATCACACTCTCAACATATTCACTTTATATTATCATCATTGCAATAGTAGGCATAGTTATTGGAATAATTTTCACTAGAAGAACAAAAAAGATAGACATTAAGCAAGCCCTTCAACTACATACCTTTACTATCTATCCCAACAGTTTATTTACTGTAACAAATTATTATAAAATTGATAAAAAAATTCTATATTATAACTGAACCTTGAATATTAGATATATACCAACAACTAGAAAAGATTCCTTATGGACCAATTTTTCATTCAATAGTGATTTGATGCAGAAAAAATTGTTTTGTTTTTTCTTGTGCAAATTAATTTGTCAAGATTGACAATAATTATTCTGACAATAAACTCAAAATTATTCTGTCAAAGTCATATTCAAATACCCGTAAAATTCAAAATAAAATTAAACATTTTCTAGTCCAAAAAATTCAAACTTGTATCCTAAGGAGAAAAGAACTTGATAGATTCTTTGAAAGATCAGCCACGAATCAAAAACAAAAACTGATAACAAAATCATACGCAAGAAATCACCATACCAATTACAAGAAGAGATATCAGTGAAATACTGAAAAGATAACACCTAGCTAGATCTCTTTTGGTAAAAAAAAAAAAAAGAACCAAAACCCGCTAAAAATTGAGAAAATAAAAATGGATTTTGCCGCATTCTGTTTTGGAAGGAAACTGAATAGTATTATTAATTCTATATTTTCTTGTAGTGCCACATCATTTGGACATGTGACATTACCTTGATCGTCTTGATCCCTAGTCAATGTGACAAGTGACATGAGTTTGAATTTCAAGGTGGAATAGACCTTGGACTTGAACTTAATAAAATAAAAAGTTGTTCATTTTTTAAAGCCTAAGTTAATATCATTCAACCCATAATGAATATGGATTTTTAATCCAAATTTCATATGAATTTAATACAATAAAATTATGTGTCTATAATATCATTCGAGCATGTAAATTATGCTAAAAATAATAATTTTATATCTCAAAAAAAAAATTCAATCTTCTCATGAACAGATATAGAAGACAATGATATACCCTTAATGATATTCATTATGAAAATATATTGATGATTCAACCTTCGAGATTGGGTTACTGTCAATCACAATGTTTTGAATTGTGATATTAAGGTTCTATTGAAATAAATTATTGTCATATCATAATTTTAATTAAAAAAAATGGGTGCAATAAAGACAGTAATAAATTGTTATTAGCCTATTTAGCTAGTCTTTAAGCTTATTCTGCATTTTCAGAGAAAAATAAAGAGACATTTACCGTGTTTTAACTTCGAAAGACAATTTTTTTTT
>CM040618.1:95702428-95726584 GCA_022817965.1 Solanum lycopersicoides
AATTCAAGGGTGAGACATATTGTTCGAGCTTCCATGGAATGCTCTTTAGTCTATGTACACCACTTTCTGACATAGAACTTGCTTTAGTTAGTTGATAGTTTGTTAGTAATCTCTTGTTAGATATGGATATTGTTATAGTTTGGTACATTGACTTTCATATTCTAAGTTTATCTTCTGCATTGTTAGTTAGTTATTAGATCTTTATTTAGTAATTGAATTGTACCTTTAGTTATTTAACTTGCTTCCGTAACTTAAATACCTTATTTTTATATTTCTTTCTTTAGTTGGTTATTAGTAGTGGTTCTCCCACTGAGTTGAAGTGTGGGTGACAATCACGATGGTCTGGGTCGTGACAATATAAAGCTTGTAAAATAGTGTAAAACAACTTAGTTCTTTAAACAATTATAATAACAAACTAAACTTTACTTTTATAATAAGGTAATATAGTTTATGTGCGAGATTCTCTAACCGACAACCACCACTATGAGCCTAAGTGGTGATACAACATCTTTTCCACGCTGCCGAAGTGTCCTATACTTTGCCGTCGCATAGAACTACTTAACTTAGTGGATCCACTAGCTTAACCTAAGTGATCATCTAAAAAGTATGATGTTCGGTGCTCAATACTACTCCTAAAAATATACTTAGCTCTTGTGTTTTTAAAAGAACTCTTTTCTTTAGTTTGAGATAATTACTCAAATCTTAGCTCAAAGGCTTTCTTGGAATTGATGTTCCCTTTCTTGCTCAAATGTGACAACATTTATAAACTCTTAGGGAATACTTAGTTCCCTTATAACTTTTTGAGTAATGAACTCAACTCTTTACTCTTTACCTAACTTGAAACTTAAGTCTTAAAAACAAAGTTAAAATATTGCTAAGGACTCGTAAAAATATTTAAGAACTTTGCTTTGACTTGCTTCTTAACTTTTAGACTTGACTCTTAACTACTTTGACTTTGATCTTAACTTTCCTTGAATTTGAGGTTATGGATTGAAGGTTGAAATTTCATATTTATGGATGATTTCTGTATGTTTAGAAGTCATTTCGAGTAGTTAGGTACATTACGAAAAATGGGTGTAAAACGCCAATTTAGGCGCATCTGGGGCGCGTTGCACCATTCCCAAAGTTCACAAGCCCCATTGGGCGCACTGCAGGCGCGCTGCCTAAGGCCTTATGGCGCAGATGGGGCGCGCTGCGCCTGCTTTGCTCACGTGAAGCCTGTCGAAAATCTCCTCTCGTTTTTTGACCTTAAATCGTTCCAATTCAATTTCTTTTCTCAAATTCACCCTAGATTTATGTACCCACATCATATAAACAAGGATCTAACCCAAAGAACTCAACAAACAACACTCTATACCTTAAGAAATTCATAATTTCAACTCATATTCAAGAGTGAATGTGATTCAAGAACAACCAACAAGAACATTCAAAATCCAATCGTTTTAGAACTAGATTACACTGAATCAAACATTCTTGAAACGTTGGTGAACAACCCAAATGTTATGATAGACCCATATACCTTTTTAGGAATCACCCTCGACGAAGTCCACACTCGAGTTTGAAAGTTTCTTGGTGATTCTTGATTTTTCTCTTCTTTTCTCTCTTCTCCCCGCCCTACCGTAAATTCTCTTTTTTTCTAAGCTGAGCAAAGTCTTGTTTTACCCTAATAAATTCCTAAAAATGAAATAAGAAATATAATTAAGGAAAAGACTAGTTTGCCCTTTCATAATCCAGATGGGGCTTTCCTTAATCCAACATGTCAACTTCCGAAAGGCATGACTCCCTCATAAGATATCAAAATCGTGTAAACTCGGAGGCGTTGGAAAGATCATTACAAGATCTTTGAACTCTATGCAGAATTACATCTAACTCGTCATATGCTAGAAGTTATGACCGTTTGAAAATGACCAAAACTCATTTTCCTAATTAGACAAATTTTCCAGATTTCCTTATTCTTTAAAAAAAAAGGTATTTTAAGATTTTAAACTCTTCTTTCTAGTTGTGAGATGTTACACTTTTCTTATTTGGGTCTCTGATACGCTCAAACTTAACAATATTTTTGGAGACTCTCAGAAGGAAAGTCAAGGAAAGTCTCTGACAGTCATGACGGTTAAGCAGGACGGACTGTCGTGGGCACGACGGTCCGTCGTAGAGGTCCGTAGTGGGACACTTAGAAAAAGTTTGGAGACCCTTAGGAATAGGGTCTCTGACAAATATGACGGTTGTGCAGGACGGACATGACGGTCCGTCGTAGAGGTCCGTCATTGGACACTTAGAGAAAATTTTGAGACCCTAAGGAGTGGGGTCTATGACAACCATGACGGTTGTGCAGGACGGACCGTCGAGGGTACGACGGTCCGTCGTAAATGTCCGTCATTAGACACTTAGAGAAAAATTTTAGACCCTTAGGAGTGGGGTCTCTGACAACCGACGGACCGTCGAGGGTATGACGGTCCGTGGTAGAGGTCCGTCAGTGGACACTTGGAGAAAATAACTGGGGGATTGGTGGGACGGACCCCATGACAGTCCGTCGTGGGCACGATGGTCCGTCATGGGCACGACGTTCCATCGACGGGGTCTCGTTCTGTCCTTCAGTGACAGAACTGAGGATGCCTCAATCGTCCCCTAAAATTTCAATTGAAAAGACTACATATCAACCTACACTTTCTAACCCAAATACCCGGCAAACTAGAAATTCTAAGGCACTAATTTCTCGAGTTTTAACATGCCAATTTGGAGGACTATCAACCTAGGTCAGAACAAGTTTCAGAAACATATTCCCCCCTTTTTGATGTAGTTAACACACCACCCACAACAATTTTACTAAGGCACGTAGGATGAGCGGGGTGAGTTCTTTAGCAAGCAATAGGGGTCAAAAATCAAAGACCCAACATTCAAAAACAGGCCTGTAGAATGTGAAAACAATATGAAATGTAAATGGTTAGAGATTCAGAAGCACATACCTGAGAATTGGAGAAGATGAAGAACCGGGTGAGGCACACAACTATGAAGATAAGCAGAAGAACAGTAGACTCCGACCAGCAGAATACTTTGAAGAAGCAGGAGAATGGGAGAAGGAAGATTAGGGGAATTCGGGAAGGGATGGTGAATCAGGAGTTTGGGAAGATAAGGAGAGTGGGAGGGAGTTGAAAAGAGAGGAAATGGGAGAAATATGGAAAGAAACGGTTGAAATGAAGGTTTAAAAGTTTAAAACTTTTAATATTCGCCGGTCGGGTCGGGTCGGGTTGCTGGGTATTGATGCAATGAGTCCCCGTCGATGGTCCGTCACAGGTGTGACGGTCCGTCGTGGGTACCATCATGGGTGCCCTAATTTACAAGAAATAGAAAAACTTACCTGGCACGACGGATTCTTGCGACGGTCCGTCGCAGGCGTGACGGTCCGTCGATGGATCCGTCAATGAGTGTTTCAGACCAATTTTCTGCAGATTTTTCTGGTGATGTGCTACCTGCAAATTTAACACCCATTAAGCTATTCTTTATGTATTTAACTGGACACTTAGTGGAACGGACCCTAAACTACGCTCTAGCCAACACTTCTAACAAAACGAAAAACAAAAAAAAATGACTATTACTAGAAAGTTATAAAAAAAAACTATAGTTGGCTTAGAGGATACATATTGGGTTGCCTCCCAACCAGCGCTTGATTTAACGTCGCGGCACGACGGAGGACACTCGATTACTCAGACTTCTTCAAGATGGTATGCCTCGATCACTTCATTCGCTGATTCAGCATGCCCCAGATAGATTTTGATTCGTTGTCCGTTCACCTTAAACCGCACACCCTCCTTGTTTTCCAACTCAACCGCTCCGTGATAGAATAGTTGGGTGATCAAGTAAGGGCCAGTCCATTTGGACTTGACCTTGCCCGGAAATAAGCGCAACCTAGAATTGAATAAAAGCACCAAATCCCCAACCATAAAATCGCGTTTCTCAATCTTTTGGTCATGGTATTTCTTCATCTTTTCTTTGTAGAGGGCTGAACTTTCATAAGCTTTTAGGCAAAATTCATCGAGTTCATTCAACCCATTTAACCTCTGTTCTGCAGCTTCATTCCAATCCATTTTCAACTTCTTCATAGCCCACATGGCTTTATGCTCTAATTCAACCGGTAGGTGACAAGCTTTCCCATATACAAGTTGGTATGGGGACATACCTATGGGAGTCTTATATGCTGTCCGGTAGGCCCAAAGAGCATCATCAAGCCTCCTTGACCAGTCCGTTCTACTAGCGTTTACTATTTTTGACAAAATCTGCTTGATCTCCCGATTTGACACCTCGACTTGCCCACTAGTTTGAGGATGGTAAGGAGTGGCCACATTATGGTGAACCCCATATTTCTCCAATAATCCCTTAAACAACTTGTTGCAGAAGTGGGATCCCCCATCACTAATAATTGCCCTTGGGTTACCAAATCGAGAAAATATATTCTTTTTCAAGAACGCGGTGACACTCTTCCCTTCATTATTTGCGAGGGCGACAGCTTTCACCCATTTAGACACATAATCAACCGCTACTAGAATGTACTTCATCCCATGAGAACTCACAAAAGACCCCATAAAGTCAATACCCCAAACATCAAATAACTCAATCACAAGAATGGGATTTAAAGGGAGCTCTTGCTTTCTTGAAATGCCGCCATCTCGTTGGCATCTATCACATGCTTTGGCGAACTCATGAGCATCTTGATGAATAGTTGGCCAATAGTAGCCACATTGTAAGATCTTATGAGCGGTTGGGATACCACTATGATGTCCACCTACGGGTGAAGAATGACATGCCTCCAAGACACTCAACATCTCAACTTCTGGCATACAACGCCGAATAACCCCATCGTCACAACTCCTATATAAGTATGGTTCATCCCAAAAGAACTTCTTCACATCGTACATGAACTTTTTCCTTTGATGAAAGGACAAGTCCGGTGGAACAATATCGCTAGCCAGATAATTCGCAAAATCTGCGAACCATGGAATCAAGTCTTGAGAGGCAGCCAATACATGCTCATCGGGGAAGGTATCATCAATCTCATCTTATCCCCAACTCTCTCATTGCTTCATCTTCTAAACGGGACAAGTGATCAGCAACTTGATTCTCGGTCCCTTTTCTATCTCTCACCTCAAAGTCAAATTCTTGCAATAGTAATACCCAACGAATCAACCTCGGTTTCGCATCCTTCTTTGCCATCAAATATCTCAAAGCAGAATGGTCAGTATGCACTATAACTCTAGTACCTAGCAAATAGGAGCGAAATTTTTCAAAAGCAAAGACTACTGCAAGGAGCTCTTGCTCAGTCACTGTGTAGTTCTTTGGGCTTCATTGAGGGCTTTACTAGCATAGTAAATGGGATGAAGGATTTTGTCCCTTCTTTGTCCCAATACCACACCAAGAGCAACCCCACTAGCATCGCACATCACCTCAAATGGACTGCTCCAATCCGGAGAAATAATGATAGGTGCAGACACCAACTTTTCTTTTAACTCGCCGAATGCTTTAAGACAGGATTCATCAAAATAAAATTTACACTCTTTCTCCAGCAGTTTGCACAACGGATGCGCAATTTTTGAAAAATCTTTGATGAACCTCCGGTAAAAACCTGCATGCCCAAGAAAGCTTCTCACACCTTTTACAGAGATAGGTGGGGGAAGTCTCTATTACCTCGACTTTAGCTCGATCAACCTCTATACCCTTCTCTGAAATGCGATGACCCAAAACAATACCTTCTTTCACCATGAAGTGGCATTTTTCCCAATTTAGTACTAAATTGCAGTCTTCACACCTCTTAAGAACCTCAGATAAATGACTCAAACACCGCTCGAATGAGTCACCAACCACAGAAAAATCATCCATGAACACCTCAATAGTATCCTCCACCATATCGGAGAATATCGACATCATACATCTCTGAAAGTGGCGGGTGCATTGCACAACCCAAACGGCATTCTCTTGAACGCAAAGGTCCCATATGGACAAGTAAAGGTGTTTTCTCTTGATCTTCTGGTGCAATAGAAATCTGATTATACCCCGAATAACCATCAAGAAAACAGTACCACCCTTTTCCGGCAAGTCTATCCAACATCTGATCCATGAAGGGCATAGGAAAATGGTCTTTTTCGGTCCATGCATTTAATTTCCGGTAATCCATACACACCCTCCATCCAGTCACCGGTCTCATTGGAACAAGTTCATTTTTTCATTGGGGACCACAGTCATTCCCCCTTTCTTAGGTACACACTGAACAGGGCATACCCAACTACTATCGCGATCGGATATATTACTCCGGCATCCAACCACTTAATGATTTCCTTCTTCACGACCTCTTGCATAGGTGGATTTAAGCGTCTCTGGTGCTCAATACTTGGCTTATGATCGGGCATGAGTTGGATTTTATGAGAACAAATACCAGGAGGGATCCCAATAATGTCCGCAATAGTCCACCCAATCGCTCTTTTGAACCTTTTTAACACTTTCACCAAACTCTCAACTTGTTGTACATTCAGGTCTGATGCAATGATTACTGGCAAAGTGTCACCATTTCCTAAGAATTCATACCTCAGATGAGGCGGTAGAGCTTTTAGTTCTAACTTTGGAGCCTCCTCTATAGATGGTTTCGCGGGTGGAGACTCGCGATTCTTCATATCTAACTCATATTTCTTCGGTTTAAACCGAACATCACCTCGATCAAGAGCCGCGACCAATGACCCATACTCTTCAATGCAATCGCTATCAAAATTCATTATCACTGCCGCTAGTGCTTCTATACCTAGACGTTCTTCTATTTGTAATTCAGATGACTTTTCAACTTTGTAGGATATGACAGATACCGATTGGAGCTCACCACTCTGCCTCATGGACCTACAAATGTTGAAGGTCACTTCTTCATTGTTCAACAGAAATTTCATCTGCCCTTTTCCATATCAACTAAGGCTCTACCTGTAGCAAGGAATGGCCTCCCAAGAATAATAGGCATCTCAAAATCGACTTCACAATCAAGAATAACAAAATCGGCCGGAAATATGAATGACTCCACTTTTACTAGCACATCGTGGAGTATCCCAATAGGCCTTTTTACTGTTCGATCGGCCATCAGTAGCCGCATCGCAGTGGGCTTTGGGTCACCCAAACCCAACTTCTTGTAAATCGAGAGAGGCATGAGATTTATGCTTGCCCCAAGATCACATAATGCTTTCGCAAAATGTAATAACCCGATTGTACAAGGAATAGTGAAAGCACCCGGATCTTCTTTCTTTTGCACTAGAGATCTTGTAGCAATAGCACTACAATGCTGCATTCTATCATCATCCTCAAAAGTGACCGATCTTTTCTTCGTAACCAGATCTTTCATAAACTTGGCGTAACCGGGCATTTGTTCCAGAGCTTCTACCAAAGGGACATTGATGGAAAGTTGTTTCAACATCGTTATAAAACGCCGATATTTACCATCCTCGGTCTTTTTCACTAGTCTTTGAGGGAAGGGGGTGGTGGTCTAGGCATGGGAGTCACCTTTTTGGCACTTCAACATCTTTTCCCTTTTGTCTTCTAACTCACCACTAACCTCCACCACCTTATCATTATCTCTTATCACCTTTTCCACATCAGACGGCATAGGTGGGTCAATGGTTTGCTTACCACCCCGAGTAGTGATTGCCATACAGTGTCCATCATTTTTGGATTTTGGACAGTGTTGCTAGGGAGAGTGCCCGGTTGCCGTGTGTTCACAGTCGCAGATAATTGGGCCATTTGCAACTCAAGCTGCTTAATCGATATTGCATGTGTATCGACTTTCTGCCCAATACCCGCTAAATCACTTCTTAACTCTTTAGTGTGCTCATCACTAGCATCGAACCTCCTCATCATTTTGTGCAACATATCCTCAACTCGCGCCATACTACCTCCACCATCCCTAGGAGCAACTTCACGATTTTGAGGAGGAACATAGGGCCCACTCCTATCATTTCTGTTACCATAGTTACCCCTGTTGAAGTTGTTGTCGCGGTTGTAATTTCCATCTCGGACATAATGACCCTCGCGGTTATAATTACCATAGTTTCGACCTTGGTTTCCTTGACCTTGGCGCCAATTCTCCTGATTGGAGCCTTGGGCATTCGGTCGGAAACCCCCCGTCTGCTCATTCACCGCATAGGAGTCCTCCTCATAATAATATTCATCATTTGTGGTGGTGGTTTAGACAAGTAGTTCACTGCATTTATCTTTTCTGCACCCCAGTGACAGGTTTTAATACCAACCCAAGCTCAGTCCTCATCTGAGCCATCTCTTCACGAATCTCGTCTGTGGCTGGGTTGTGTGCGGATTGCACTGCGAAAGTGTTTCTTCCAGTATCTGACTTCCTAGTACTCCAAGCTTTATTATTCCGGGAGATTTTCTCTAACTTTTCAGCAATCTCGGCATAAGGACACTCCCCATAAGAACCACCCGCTATAGTATCCAATACCGCTTTATTATTATCATCCTGTCCCCGATAGAAGTATTCTTTCAGTGACTCATCATCAATGCGGTGATTGGGGACACTTCTCAAAAATGAAGTGAACCTATCCCAAGAACTGCTAACTGACTCTCCTGGTAATGCCACAAAGTTGTTCACTCTGTCTTTGTGATTTAGTTTCTTAGAGACCGGGTAGTAACGTGCTAAGAAAGCGTCCCTTAGTTGATTCCAAGTGAAAATTGAGTTATAAGGGAGCTCAGTAAACCAAATAGCAGCCTCTCCCGTCAGTGAGAGAGGAAATACTCTTAGCCCTATTACATCCATATTCAAATCGGGCCTCCCTACACAACTTTTGCACACTGCCCTTACCTTAGCAATGTGGGCATGTGGGTCCTCAGAAGGTAGCCCTGAAAACAAACCTCTAGCAGTGAGCATTTGCATCAGACTACTAGTTACCACAAAGGTGTGGCCGTGTGGTAGAGGGGGCAAGACAAGTGGCCCATCAGAGTCTGCGATGTTATCATAACCTCTGTAGTACTCTTGAGGACGTGGAGCGGGGTTTTGTCCCCTTTGTTCATCTTCACCACGATTTTCGGGTAATAACCGACCATGAGCATCAACTGGAGCTGGAATGTTCTGGTTGGGATCATCATCGTTAATACCCAAGTTTCGATTCATAATGCGTAGTGTACGCTCTAATTCGTGGTCGTAGGGAAACAAGGGTTCTCTTCCACTCCGCGTATTTGGCATACAAGGAAGTTAGTTCTGCAAGAAACAAAGACAACAGAAAAAGTAAAATTAGGAAAATATTGACTAAACTTTAGTAATAAGTTTAAGTTAATAAGCTAGTTTCCCCGGCAGCGGCGCCAAAATTTGATACGCTCAAACTTAACAATATTTTTGGAGACTCTCAGAAGGAAAGTCTATTACAGTCATGACGGTTAAGCAGGACGGACCGTCGTGGGCACGACGGTCCGTCGTAGAGGTCCGTAGTGGGACACTTAGAAAAAGTTTGGAGACCCTTAGGAATAGGGTCTCTGACAAACATGACGATTGTGCAGGACGGACCGTCGTGGGCACGACGGTCCGTCGTAGAGGTCCGTCATTGGACACTTAGAGAAAATTTTGAGACCCTAAGGAGTGGGGTCTATGACAACCATGACGGTTGTGCCGGACGGACCGTCGAGGGTACGACCGTCCGTCGTAAATGTCCGTCATTGGACACTTAGAGAAAAATTTTAGACAACCGTGACGGTTGTGCAGGACGGACCGTCGTGGCTATGACGGTCCGTCGTGAGGCTTCCATAGTCCCACACTTAGTCAGACTTCCCCATCTTTCTTCAGCAGCTACTCTCTTCTCACTACGGTGCCACCTACGGACCGCCACAGTCGCGACGGACCGTCGTGAGCTCCGTAGGTGGTCACTTCTGCAATTCCTGCTCACAACCTCTGCGTTCTCCTTTGGACAGATTTCCTGAAAATAAAGAGAAACCTACATCAAAAATCAATACAAAAGGGCTTTGGACACACACTATACTTAAGGAAAAAGCATTAAAAGTACCGTAAAACCACGGTACATCAGTCTCTTAATTATTATTATTTTAAAAAACTCTTTATAACTAAATTAATCATAAGCAAACAAAAAAATATTAATTTCATGAGCTCATAGAGTGAGGTGAAGTTTAAACCAAAATACATCGCAACAAATTCATGGGATTAAGAGTGATTTTATAGATACGAAGATCAAAGTTGTGAGATTTTATTGATATAAAGATCTAAGTTGAGTGACTTTCTTATACAAAACAAAGTTTAATGACTTTGCTAGATAAATTCTTAAAATTTAGTGATCTTTAGAAATATTGACTCTAAGAAAAAGCAATTTGTTTTCACCACTGAACTCATTGCAAAGAGAAAGATTAAAAAAAAGAATTTTCTCTCCCAAATCCCATTTCCTCTCTTCGAGAAATTGGAGTGATTACACTTTAATTAAAATAAATATCTTCTTTAATTTCTCAATAAAATAATATCTTCTCCCCTAAACGATCATTCATCATCATTTTGTTTTTATTATTGCATGATGATTATAAATTTGGGCAACTACACAACTCGATTAAGGATGTTAAAATCAAAAGATAAATGAAGGCAAGAATATATTAGTGTTTGTTATAATGTTCTCATACTTTAATTAACCACACAAAAAGTACACTATATAAAAAATAAATTTTAGCGGCAATTAATTAACGATAATAATTCAATTACCTCTATGTATGTATTTTGAGCGGCAATGATCACACTTTGTAGATGTCCCTAAAGGCTTTAGATACATTGAATTTGATGATTTTGAACTGATGTCATGCTTAGAAATTTATTTTGAAACTGAAGTGCAGACATATCTACTTATAATTAAATTCTTACTAGCAAGATTAGATCAAAGGAGATGACAAAATTTGGATTGATCAAGGAGAATCTTTTGCCTGATAAGTTCGATATATAAAGTATTTTCTTAGAGTAAATATAAAGAATAACTTTAATTAACCTTTGATGTGAAAAAAAACTAGACAAAACATATTCAGTAAGCAAAATAAACTACAGCCTTTTTGACAAAGCAAGAAATTAGAGTTGGAAGTATAACCCTTTTGTCGTTTTCAATATGAGACTCTCCTCTCAATGTTATTTTCCATAAAAGCCAATTCACTTTCTTTCTAGCCATGGCTAAAAATGAGTAAGAGGAGGAGAACTTTATTTATTAGGATATGTGGGATGAAATGGATTTATTATTCTTATTGTTGTTGTGTGTTTCTTTGCTAAGAATTGTCTTCTATATATAGGGTACGAATAAATTGTTAAATAATTTGAATTAGAGAATACTTAGTCGTCATGGGTACTATTTTGGCATAAAAATAAATGACGGTAGATTTGATATCAAATTAGATTTATCATCTTGTGAACAATACAGTTATAACTCTAGTCTTATGTTTGAACAAATTTTTTTGATTCAAAATTTTCTTATTAGAAAAATAATTTAATTGATTTAGCTTTAAGCAAGTATTATCTATATAAAAATATTATGACCAAAGAGTATTAACAATTGTTTTTTAAAGATATTCTGAAAATTTGTATGTTTTAATTTATGAATGTAAAGTGATAAATACTGAAACAAGTAAAATTTTGAAATGTTGGCCAAAAAAATTTAAATATTAGTTTTAAAAATATTTGAATAATATGATAAAAAATTATTTCATTATTAATAAAATTCAAATATTTATTGAATATTAAATGAAGATATTTGTATGATTAATTCCATTGCAATGCTTATAAAAGCATATTATAATTTTTTCCAATTTTGGAAGAAACCATATTTAGTACAAATTTTATATTTCTTTAATTATATTTAAAATTAAATCATGCTCAAATTTTAATTTTGTTACATTAAAAAAATTTAAATCAGTTTCAAGGCAAATCAGTTCATAAATACTTGCACAAGACACTTACCAAACTAATGTGATTACACATATTGAGAAATAACAAAGAATTTTGTTTCATTTTAAAAATAGTATTCAATTATAATAAAATAAAATCATTCTCAAATTTTAATTTTGTTACATTAAAAATTTTCTAAATTTGTTTCGAGCAAAAGCAATTCAAAAAATAATTGCACAAAACACTTACAAAACTAATGTGTTCACACATATTGATGGAAAAAAGTGAATTTTGTTTCATTTTAAGAATAATATTCAATTATATTAAACATTAAGAAAGAATTCAAAATTAGTTTCGAGCAAAAACAATATATAAAATAATTGCACAAGATACTTGTCATATTTATGTGTTCACACATATTGAGGAAAGAAAAGAGAATTTTGTTTCATTTAAAGAATAGTATTCAACTATATTTAAAATCAAATCATTCTAAAAATTGTTTTTATTGCATTAAAAAAAATTCAAATTAGTTTTGAGCAAAAGCAATACTTACAAAATATTATAATTAAAATCTAGTTGAATCTTCTATCTTTAACCATATACGAAAAGGAAGTTAATATCTTCGAAGGTCACTCAACTTTGAAAATTTATCTAATAAAATCATTTAACTTTGTTTTGTATCAATAAATCACTCAACTTACACATTTGTATCAACAAAATCACTCTTAATGCTTTTTTGACTTGTCCACCACAAAATACCCTTAAATTAATGTGAATTTCGTAATCTTCTTTATTTTATTTTCTTGCACAATTCTGGTCAAAGCTAACGAATTGACTAAATAAATTAACTTTTTACAAACATAAAAATCAAAACAGTTCTATTCATACTAACTAAATATTGTTCACGTTAATAATTTGACAATCTGTAACAAGATCCAATTCCATCAACAAAGACCATCCCCAAGACAAGCCAAACAAGTTCTTATATGTTATTCTTTATTTTAATCCCAACACAATTTAGCTAAACTTCACAATATTTTTTCTTTTCTTATTTGGGTCTCTTAATTATTTTTCAAAAAGAAAATACTCTTTATAACTAAATTAATCATAAGGAAACAAAAAAAATTAATTCCATTGTAACATCTCATAACACGAAATAGCTAAGAATAAGCTATGAACTAAAAATAATCACTTTTGGAAAGGAAGGGGAAAATTTGAAAAATTTCCTAAGTTAAGAAAGTGAATTTTGGTCATTTTCAATTGGTCATAACTTCTAGATCGGAATGTGTTAGATCTAGTTCTTGATATGTTGGAAAGCCCGTACAGAGATCTATCCAACGCCGCCAATTTTGCGCATTTTTGATATCGTATGAGGGATATATGCTTATCAAAAATTGGGTTGTTGGATTGAGGAAGGCCCCAATTCGGATTTAAGGAAGGGAAAACTAGTCTTTTCACCCATTTATTTCCTATTTTGTTTTAGAGATTTATTTGGGGTAATTTTAGTTCAGATTAAAAAATTAACTTTACGCTTAGGACTTGTAGAAAAGAGAAGAGAAGAAGGAAAAAGGGGGAAAGATCAAGGACTCGCCAAGAACGCCAAGGAATTTTGACTAGAATTCGTCAGGGATGATCCCTATCAAGGTATGTGTGATCTTTTGTGTTAGATTAATCCATACACACACCAAACTTGTTTCACTTCACTGGTTTTAGAACTGTTTACATGTTAATAAGTGAATTCTTGATGAATCTTATCAAATCCCTATTTGTTGAGTTGTTTGAATACCCATTGATGTTGATTCGTAATTTCAGAGTTGTTTTCAATTTTGATATGCTTATTATTGAAGGTATTGATGATCCTAAGGGTTTGGAATAGAACTATGGAGGTTTAGGCGATTTAGGATCAAAAACGAGAGAAGAATGACGTTCTGGCGTATGTGGGTAACACCTAGCGCAGCGCGCCCCATCTGCGCCAGAAGGCCTGGGGTGGCGCGCTTGCAGTGCGCCAGAAAGGTGCCTCAGACCAACTGGTCTAGAGGCGCGCCCGGAATGTCCCCAAATCGGCTCTTTCGTCCAATTTCGTAGTTTAGCTTTTTAAAGTTCTTTTATGGTATATTAACACTCTCCAATGATTCTAATTACTTCAAAAGATTTCTAAACAACTAGAAATCATCAAAGAACACAAATCATAACCTTGAATCCATAATCCAATTCAAGGAAAGTTAAGATCAAAGTCAAAGAAATTAAGCTTCAAGTCTAAAGTTAAGAAGCTAGTCCAAAGCAAAGTTCTTAAAGGTTTTCAAGAGTATATATAAAACGTTTGAACTTCGTTTTAAGGCTAAAGTTTCAAGTTAAAGTAAAGAGTAAAAAAAAATGTTAAAGTGTTTTCTTCAAGAAATATAAGGGAACTAAGTATTCCCTAAGAGTTGATTTAAGACTCAAGTTTCAAGTTAAGATAAGAGTAAACGTTGAGTTCATTTCTCAAAATCTATCAGGGAATTAATTATTCTCTAAAAGTATATAAATGTTTTCACATTTAAGTTAATAGGAAACTAAGATTTCCCAAAAGAGTTTTGAACAAGAAAAGGGAACATTGATTCCAAGAGAGTTTTTAAAGCTAAGTGTTGAGCAATTATCTCAACCCAAAGGAAGGAAGTTGTTTTTAAAAGCATGAGCTAAAGTATATTTTGGAAGTATAATCGAGCACCGATGTGGGAATGATAGTTGATATTAACTAAAGTCTCCATGAAAACCATGTAGCCATCCTGGGGATTAAAGGGTCATACTTTTTAGATGATCACGTAAGTTAAGCTAGTGGATTCACTAAGTCAAGTAGTTCTATGCGACGACAAAGTATAGGAAAGTTCTGTCAGTGTGGGCAAGAAGTTATATCACCACTTAGGCTCATAATGGTGGTTGTCGGTTAGAGAATCTCCCACAGAAACTATGTTACTTCATATATCAAGTAAAGTTGAGTTTATTATTGCATTTTCTTTAACGAACAAAGTGTTCACATTGTTTTATAAGCTCTTATATATTGCATGTGTCTTATTGCTTTATATTAATAAAGTTATTCATGAGCTGAGCTGAGCCAAGGTAAGTGTTTCTTCTTATTCTTTTCAAGCTTAAGTTTGTTAGCATTCCAACTCGCATACTCGTACATTCAATATACTGATGTCATTTGGTCTGCATCGTATCATGATACAGACGCAGGTAACCATGATCAGCATCATCCAGCGCCTCGTTGATCAAGTTGAGCACTCGGAGTCAGTGGTGAGCCTCCTTGTATTACGGAGGACACATTTACATGTTTTTTATTATTTCTTTTATAAGATGTTGTGTGGTCTGTTCCAACATCCATCTTCGTATGGTAGAGGCTTCATAAATAGATAGATAGGCAGACAATTTGGTTTTGAGTCTCTCTTTATTTGCATTACAGATATTCAATTGTGAGACTTAAGTGACATTTTGGCCAAGACCTTTTATTTCAAGTAATCTTTATGAGAATGTTTCTCGTTTTATATTGAGTTAAGTCTTTTAATGAGTTAAGTAATCCAGGCCAAGGGTCCTCTCAAGGCCAGCAATGGTCATTGGGTGTCGGCCATGTCTAGGGTGTAGGCTTGGGCGTGAAAAACTTGGTATTAGAGCATAGAGCTTAAGAATCCTAGGGAGTTATAAAGTTGTGCCTGTGGAGTTCCAATTATCGGTGTGAAGCACGCCACATCTATAATTAGGAGGCTACAACATTTAGGAAATTCCTCACTTCTTTCATATTCTTTTTGTGCGTTAGAGTTTATCTCTAAAGAGCTTCTCCCTAATTCGTGCTTGCACGTGTTTTAGAGCATCATGCCTTCACGAAGAGCAGCGAGAGGTTTTCCAGCTAGAAGGAATTTTAAGGATCCAGAGGTACCTAATGCGCCAAACGTGCAACCTCAAGGAGAAGTCTCAAATGTTTAATTACGTGAGGCTATTCGGATGCTAAGCCAAGCAGTGACTAACCAAGTTGGGCAACAACGAGGAGCTCAAAAAGAAGAGGCTGATACCTCGAGTATTCGTGAATTTCTGAGAATGAATCCTCCTAGTTTCACCGGTTCGAGCACTATTGAGGATCTGGAAAAAAAAATTGTGGAAGAGTTAAATAAGGTTTTTGATGTGATGCATGTTGTTGATGCTGAAAGGGTTGAGCTAGCTGCATATCAACTGAAGAATGTGTCTAGGACTTGGTTAATCAGTGGAAGGAGGGCAGAGATGAGAAATGCACCACGTTCGAGTTGGGATTGCTTTGAAGAAGCTTTCTTAGGGCATTTTTTCCCCAAAAACTGAAAGAGGCTAAGGTATGAGAGTTTCGCACACTGAAATAGGACTCCTTGAGTGTACATGAGTACTGGTTGAAGTTCACACAGCTGTCCCTCTATGCTCATGAAATGGTTAAGGATATGAGGACCAGAATGAGCTTGTTTGACGCTGGCTTGGGTCGTGCATCAAGCAAAGAGGGCAAAGTTGCAATGCTGATAAGCGACATGGACATATCCAGGTTGATGGTTTTTGTGCAGCAGGTCGAATAGGAGAAGTTGAGGGACACAGAAGAGTATAGAAACAAGAAAGCTAAGACTGGGATGAATTTGGACAGCAGAAAGGTGGATCGAATCGGCAAAAATTCCAGAAACAATATGGGCCTGCACCATCATCTGCACCCAGAAACAAAGGTGAGCATCATGGACAGAATTTGAAGAACTTCAGAGCTAGACCAGCACAGTCTCAAGGCAGTATGGAACAAGGAGGTAGCTGGGCTCCTGCATGTGCTAAATGTGGTAGAACCCACCCAGGTAAATGTCGTGATGGCCAGATAGGTTGCTTGAACTGTGGTCAAGAGAAGGGCTGGCAAGGGATGGGACGAAGGGGGACGGGACGGGACGGGGGACGGGGAGGGGATTTGGACCGGGACCGGGATTGGGGGGACAGAAATAGGTCCCATCCCGTCCCACTATATATACGGGATGGGATGGGATTTGGGGGGACGGGACGGGACGGGAGATTTTTTTTGTTTTTAAATACTTATATATTTGTATTGAAATTATATTTCTTTAGCTAATAAATTTTAAATTTAACTTTTAATTTTCAAATTTCAAGTTTCAACTTTAAAGTTTTAAATTTCAAATTTGAGAAGTTAAATTTGTATTTTAAATATTTTAAAGTAATGTAAACTTGAAATTTCAAATGTCAAAGTTACAAGTTTAAATTAAGTATTTTAAAGTTAGTTTAGTACTTTAGCATATATTTAATTGTATATATAAAAATTAAAATGCAAGACAATAATTGTATAAAAAAACTTGAATAAAAGTTAAAAACCTTCAAATTTATTCAATAGAACTTAGAAGTTACAATTAACAAATATTAGTGGAGTAATTAATCTACGCAGCCACCTTCTAGGAAGGGTTCTGTTTCAATAAGTTCTCATACGTAAAACTAATATTTGTTATAGATATTAGATGAGTAACTAATTTTACGCAGCCACCTTCTAGGAAGGGTTCTGTTTCAATTAGTTCTCAAATGTAATCTAAAAATATATATTTTCTCCTTTAAAATTTAATTCTAATTGTCGCATCATATCGATGGTGATATCCTCCGGTGTTGGCAAACTTGCTAGAAACTCTTGTGCCTCTAATTCATCATCATTGTATTCAATTTGTGTTTTGATCCAACTTTCTTGTTTTTTACTTAACTTTGGCAAATTATTATTCCTCCTATCGGCATTGACCCAGTCTCTAAATAAAATTGTTGTTTCCAAACTGTCTTCCGCCAATGAATGTCTATGATCACCAATTTGAAACCTTGCCGCACTGAAAGCAGCCTCCGATGCAACTGATGAAGCTTGAATAGCTAGAACATCACGAACCATTTTGCTAAAAGTTGGAAATGCATCGCTTCGCCTACTCCACCATCCTAATAAATCTTCATTGCCATCTTTGATTTCCAATGCTTCTAAAGATTGATTAAGATATTCTTCAAAATCATCACGGTTAATAAAATTAAGATCAAGAAAACCTCATATATAAGTTGAAATTGGAAGTGACAAATCAATCTTAGGATTAGAAGTTTGACCAACTTCTCCTTGAAAATTTTCCGTAGTTCTATATTTTTCATACAACAGTTTTGCTTCTACTTTTATGCTAGACTTAAACGTTTGACAATTTGGAATTTCTTCCAGTAAAATTTCTAAAGTTTCATAAAAAGTGTCAACAAGGCCTTGCACACCTTGTAATTTATAAGCAGGATGAAGTAAAGTAGCCGTTAAAAAAACTTGAGGAATAGGAAAAAAATATTTTTTAAACTTTTCAATCATACCTTCAATTGCAACTCTAAATTTATCTTTTTTTTATATTTACAAAATTGAATTGTAAGAGCACAAATATTTATTAATACGGATGAAATAGTAGGATAATAAATTCCAGAAAACATGGTAGTCGCATGATAAAAAAATCTTAAAAATTGTAATAGTTCTTTAGTTTCTTCCCAATCTTCATCACAAATTCTATCTAATGGGTCAGCATTATGAGCATTAAACACCATTTATATGGGTCTTCTATATTTGTAAGAAACTGAAAGCATTTCGTAAAAAAAATTCCACCTTGTTTTAATATGTCTTCGAATTTTTCTAGGTGACAATTCACATAGTAAACAACGCTCATTAAATTTCCTAATTCTAGCAGCATTGTTAGTACGAAAAATCCAGACAACGGCATATTCAATTTTTATGCAACCACAATCAAATAATCAAATACCATCTTGTACAACTAAATTTAATATATGTGCAACACATCTAACATGAAAAGCATTATTGTCAATTGGACATAATCTATCTTTTAATATTTTAGCAGCGTTTGTATTATTAGATGCATTATCTAATGCGACAAACATTATTTTATCTATAATCATGTAATAATCTAAAACACTTAAAATATTTGAAGCTAAATATGCATCAGTTTTTTCTCTATACATAGTTTATAACTTAAGATTCTTTTTCGCAAATTTCAATTATGATCAATCCAATGTGCAGTAATAGTTAAATAATCATTTCCATTAACACTATGACCCGTGTACGGAGTTATAGACACTCTACTATCTAATATGCTAAATATACAACGAAGAAATTGACAATGTTTACCTTGAAATTCAAAAATATTAGATTTAATAGTATTTCTTGAAAACCCTCTATAATCCGGATTATAAGTTTGTTGAATATATTCAATAAAAACGGGATTTGAAGGAAAACTATAAGGCAAACCACAAACAGAAACCATTTTAGCTAAATTTTCGCGATCTAATTTCTTATTATATTTTACGTTGTGTTATTGGACCAGCGGGGTTAGAAGGATCTAATATTCCTTGAACCATGTTAGAAGCCCCTACCGATGCATTACCGGTAATATCAAATTCATTAATTGGAATTCCTTTTTTTCTATTGGCTAATGCTTTTGCTTCTTTATATTGAATCGGCACACAAGATAACAAATGTCTATTTAATCCCCCCCGTCCCACCTTGACCCCCACCTTGTTTATGTTTAAAAGGTTGCTTACACTTATTACAAATAGCAACACTATTTTCTTTATCGAAAGTCATAAATTGCCACATAATAGAAGTTTTAGGGCATTGATACTTCACCTTCTCCCTTGTGGGAGGTATAAGGGGTGGATGTCCACAATTTTGCTCCGTTAAATTGGTAGTGTCATTTGGAACTTCTGTCACCGGACTAGTAGGTGTTTCTTCTAACTCCTCTTCTCCCAAATCAGCTTCTGCTTTTCACCTGAATTTTCATCAACATTAGGATTAATATTACCATAACGTCGTTCTAAACTTTTGTGATCGAGTTGAACATTTGAATTAATATCATAAGGAGTATCATCAACATAAGTAGAATCATTTGTGTTAAATCTAACTCTACACGTTGATTTAGATGAAGTACCACCACTTTTACTACTCTTTTTTTCTTTACTATTTTTTTTACCGAAATTAAATAATTTAAAAATTCTACTTTCTTCGTTATCTTGTGCTTTCTCTTTTCCTTTGCCGCTATATTTTTTGCTAGAACTCATACTTAATTATATATAAAGCGTAATATAAAAATAATAATAACACTAAAATAAAGACGAAAAATAAAATATAAATATTATAAAACAAATGTACCAAACGTCTGCGTTAATAGCAGACATTAAACCAATTGTTGAAGCTTGTAATTTGTTGTAACTTGTAATTTGAAACTCCAACCAATACTTGATAACAAATATGAGATTATATATATATATATATATATATATATACATATATTGATATAATATTAAAATTTAGAATTGAGATTGAAATATATGGATTATAATAATATGAGAATTAAAATGGAATAGAAATTAAGATTGACACTTGAGAGTTGAGAGGATATAGAAAAATAGATGAGAGAAATGAGAATAGATGATTTTGTAAGAAATTGTAAGGGATAGAGGGGTATTTATAATATTAAAAATGGATTAAAGTGTAATTATTATAACTTGAGGGTTTAAATTAAAGTTTTAAAATTAGGGGGTGGTAGGGGGTGTTTGGGAACTCAAAAAGTGGCAAAAATCCGTTGGGGGGTCCCACTAGCCGTTTTCCCAACGGTTGAAAACGGTAACTTTTTTTAATTTAAAAAAAAATGGAGGGATCCCGCGAACCGGCCGGTTCAACCGGGCCGGGTTGACCGGGACTCAGGGGTGAACCGGCCCCTGACCGGTCCCCTCATCCCCCACCCCTTAAACCCCCTAAAACTAAGTAGACGGGATGGGCGGAACGAGGGCCGAGGCGGACGCGGGTCGGGTCGGGATATCCCGGTCCCCCTGCTAGCCCTAGTCAAGAGGGTCACTTCATGAGAGAGTGCCCTAAGAACAAGTAGGGTAGTGGAAATCCGGGCAATAGAGCCCTATCTTCATCAGTTGCTCCACCAGACAGGGCTGCACCTAGAGGATCCACTTGTGGTACTGGCAGAGGGGAAAACCACCTCTATGCAATCACTAGCCACCAAGAACAAGAGAACTCTCAAGATGTTGTTGATGGTATGATCAAAGTCTTTACGTTTGATGTTTATGCTTTGCTAGACCCAGGAGCAAGTTTATCTTTTGTAACTCCTTATGTTGCAAATAAGTTTGAGATTCTTCTTGAGAAGCTTTGTGAACCTTAGTGTGTTTCTACACCTATTGGAGAGTCTATTGTGATTGTCCTATTTCTGTCAATCACAAGAACACCATGGCTGACCTAGTGGAGTTAGACATGGTAGATTTTGATGTCATTTTAGGTATGGACTGGCTTCATGCCTGTTATGCATCAATAGATTCCATAACTCGAGTTGTCAAGTTTCAGATTACTAATGAGCCAGTTATAGAGTGGAGTAGCAGTTCAGAAGTGCCTAGGGTCATTTCATTTCGTACCTTAAGGTGAGAAAGTTAGTTTCAAAGGGATGTATCTATCACTTAATCTGAGTTAATGACTCAAGTGCTGAGGTACCTTCCCTTCAGTCAGTTTCTATAGTAAAGGAGTTTCTAGAAGTCTTTCCTAATTATCTACTCAGAGTCCCTCCTGAAAGAGAGATAGACTTCGGCATAGACATTATTCCAGATACATGTCCTATATCTATTCCACCATATAGAATAGCACCAGCAGAATTAAAAGAGTTGAAAGAACAGTTGAAAGATATGTTAGATAAATGTTTTATTCGACCAAGTGTCTCACCTTGTGGTGCTCCGGTCTTGTTCGTGAGGAAAAAAGATGGTTCCCTTAGTATGTGTATAGACTATCGTCAATTGAATAAGGTTACCATCAGGAATATGTATCCTCTTCCAAGGATAGATGATCTTTTCTATCAACTTCAGGGTGCCACCCGTTTCTCAAAAATTGATCTCATATATGGCTACCATCAGTTAAAGGTTAGGGAATTTGATATTCTGAAGACAACTTTTAGAACCAGATATGGGCATTTTGAGTTTTTGGTCATGTCTTTTGGGTTGACTAATGCACTAGCAACATTCATGGATCTTATGAATAGAGTCTTCAAACCTTATCTAGATAAGTTTTTCATCGTTTTCATTGATTGCATACTGATCTATTCAAGGAATGAAAAAGATCATGCTAGTCACCTCAGGATAGTCCTTTAGACTTTGAAAGATAAGGAGTTGTATACCAAGTTCTCCAAGTGTGAGTTTTGTCTTAAGTCTGTGGCATTCTTGGGCCACATAGTTTCCATTGATGGGATTAGAGTTGTTACCCAAAAGATAAAAGCAGTTCAGAGTTGGCCTAGAACCACGCCTCCAACTAGTATAAGGAATTTATTGGGTTTGGTTTGCTACTATAGAAGGTTTGTTGAGGGGTTTTCGTCTATCACATCTTCCTTGACCAAGTTGACTAAGAAGAAAACTAAATTTCAATGGTCTGAATCTTGTGAGAAAAGCGTTCAAGAATTGAAAAAGAGGTTGACTACTACCCCGATTTTGACTTACGAGAGGGTACTCAAGGTTTTGTGGTTTACTATGATACATCTAGAGTTGGTTTGGGTTGTGTGTTAATGCAGAATGGCAAGGTTATATATTATGCCTCCCAATAGTTGAAAGTTTAGGAGAAGAATTATCCAACCCATGACTTAGAGTTGGCTGCGGTAGTTTTTGCCTTGAAAATATGGCGTAACTACTTGTATGGTGTTCATGTTGACATATTCAGTGATCACAAGAGCCTACAATATGTGTTCACCCAAAAATAGATCAATCTCATACAGAGGAGGTGGTTAGAATTACTCAAGGATGAGTATTATTTACCACCCAGGTAAGGCTAATGTGTTTGATGATGTTTTAAAAAGGTTATCCATGAAATGTATCGCCCATGTTGAGGAAGAAAATAGGGAGCTAGCCAAAGATGTGCTCAGACTTGCACGCCAAGGAGTCGGAATTATGGATTCCACAGAAGGAGGGATAGTGGAGATAAATGGGGCTAAATCATCACTAGTGTCATAGGTGAAAGAAAAACAAGACCAAGACCTCATTTTGCTTGATTTGAAGGCGAATGTTCATAAGCAAAGTATTTTAGCTTTTGAACAAGGGGGATGGTGTGCTGAAGTATCAAGGCAGATTGTGTGTACCTAGGGTGGATGAACTCCAAGAGAGAATCATGGAGGAAGCTCATAGATCTAGATATTCCATTCATCCGGGTTCCACAAAGATGTACCGCGATTTGAGAGAGGTATATTGGTGGGAAGGTATGAAGAAGGACATTTTCAAGTTTGTTGCTAAGTGCCCGAATTGCCAGCATGTGAATGTAGAACACCAAGGACATGGAGGGTAGGCTCAGTATATCAAAATTCTGGAATGGAAGTGGGAGATGATTAATATGGACATCATCACAGGCTTGCCAAGGTCTCACATGTAGCATGATTCAATTTGGGTGATTGTCGATAGAATGACAAATCAGCTTACTTTTTGCCAGTAAAGACTACTCCTTCGATAGAGGATTACACAAAGTGATATATTTAGGAGGTGGTGAGACTTCATGGAGTCCCAATTTCTATCATTTAATATATAGGTTCACAATTTACTTCTCAGTTCTAGAAGTCTTTCCAGAAAGGTTTGGGTTCAAAGGTGAACTTCAGGACTGCTTTTAATCCTCAGACGGATGGGCAAGCAGAGCATACTATCCAGACCTTAGAAGATATGTTGAGGGCTTGCGTGATTGATTTCAAGGGGAATTGAGATGATCACCTGCCTCTCATTGAGTTCGCTTACAACAACAGCTACCATTCGAGCATCCAAATGGCTCCATATGAAACTCTTTATGGGAGAAGATGCAGATCTTCTATTGGGTGGTTCGAAGTTGGTGAATAGGGTTGATAGGACCAGATATAGTTCAATAAGCCATGTAGAAGGTGAAGCTGATTCAAGAGAGATTGAAAACGGCACAGAGTCGTCAAAAGTCCTACACAGATGTTAGAAGAAAGTCATTGGAGTTTGAAGTGGATGATTGGGTATATCTGAAAGTTTCACCCATGAAGGGTGTTATGAGTTTTGGTAAGAAGGGTAAACTTAGTCCCCGGTATATTGGACCTTATACAATATTCGAGAGAATTATCAATGTAGATTATGAGTTGGAGCTACCATAAGAGTTAGCAGCGGTTCATCCAGTATTTCATATATCCATGTTGAAAAAGTACATGGGTGATCCTGCATTGGTTGTACCAACTGAAAATGTTGGTATTAAGGATAGCTTATCC
>CM040618.1:95727584-95784717 GCA_022817965.1 Solanum lycopersicoides
AAGTGACAAATTATACTAACTTGTTTTAATATATATGGTAGCATAGGATTTTTAAATATATTCTTATTTGATCCATTATTATCAACTAAATTAAATATTTTATAAATATCCATCAACTAACTAACCGTAGTTAAATGAATATTTTAATTTTTTTCAAACCAACTTTACCAAACTGATCAAAAATAACTCGGGGCAACTATCGAGAGGGGTAAAAATACTAATTTTACATAATTTAAAAAAAACACAAAAAATGACTTTTCGGGTCATTACTTTATCTACCACTAAAAATCATGTTCGTCCTCGAACATATACAAGAAGAAAAAAGAATAAAACGTCACCAAAAGCTTAAGGTATAATTTCTAGATTCAATGTTTATCTCTCCCAGTGAGATCCTACTTAAGAACATTCCATCAAGATCAAGTATTAAGAACTGGACTTTAAAATCAAACTTTGGAAGATCTACAAATTAGGAGTGATAATCACGCCACAGACTAACCCATGGACCCAATCTAAACTGAAACCCATTGAACCATAACAAATTCATCATAACAAATCTTTTCTCACATAAAAAAAAAACATTCTGAATCAATACCCACTACAACCAAAAGTGAACCTGAACCAACCATCACATACTCATATTGCTCAAACAATCATAAATCTTATCAAGATTCCCTTGTCACAACATAACATTTCCACGAGCATAAACTATAAGAATCTGATATTCAGACATCAAGTACTTATAAAGGGAGATTTAAATTTATCTAACCCAAAGAAGAATAAGATCAAGTAACCACCCAACAAGGGGTACATATTAAAATGCAGTACCTCTAACAATACTCTTAGACAATTGAAAATCTCCATAGTAGCTCTTATATAAGTTCTCAAATTTTTATTTTGTTACAGTAAAAAATTTCTAAATTTGGTTCGAGCAAAAGCAATACATAAAATAATTGCACAAAACACTTACATAACTAATGTGTTTATACATATTGAGGGGAAAAAGTAAATTTTGTTTCATTTTAAGAATACTATTCAACTATATTAAACAATAAGAAAGAATTCTAAATTAGTTTCAAGCAAAACAATATATAAATAATTGCACAAGAAACTTATCCAATTTAATGTGTTTACACATATTGAGGAAAGAAAAGAGATTTTTGTTTCATTTTAAGATTAGTATATAACTATATTTAAAATCAAATCATTCTAAAATTTATTTTTATTACATTAAAAAAAATTCCAAAGTAGTTTCGAGAAAAAGTAACACTTAGAAAATATTGCATTTAAAATCTGGCTAAATCTTCTATCCTTAGCCATATACGAAAGGAAGTTAATATCTTCGAAGGTCACTCAACTTTTAAAAATTATATAGTAAAATCAGTAAACTTTGTTTTGTATCAATAAAATCACTCAACTTCCACATTTGTATTAATAAAATCACTCTTAATGCTTTTTTGAGTTGCCTACCACAAAATATCCTTAAATTATTGTGAATTTTGTCATCTATTTTCTTTCATTTCTCGCACAATTCTCGTCAAAGCTAGTGAATTTACTAAATGAATTAACTTTTAACAAACATAAAAATCAGAACAGTTCCATTCATACTAATAAAAGAGTATTCAAGTTAATAATTTGACAATCTATGACGAGATCCAATTCGATCTACAAAGACCATCTCCTAGACAAGCCAAATAAAGTTCTTGTATATTATTCTTAATTTTAATCCAACACATTTTAGCAGAACTTCACAATATCTTTTTTTTTCTCATTTGGGTCTCTTAATTTTATCTTTTTAAAAAAAAAAACTCTTTATAACTAAATTAATCATAAGTAAACAAAAAAAAATTAATTCCATGAGTTGCTAGAGTGAGGTAAAGTTTAACCAAAATACATCGTATCAAATTCACAGGATTAAGAGTGATTTTATTGATACAAAGATCAAAGTTGGGAGATTTTATTGATATAAAGGTCTAAGTTGAGTTATTTTTTTATACAAATTTTTTTTAATGACTTTGTTGGATAAATTCTTAAAATTTAGTGATCTTTAGAAATATTATCTCTCGAAAAAGGCTAGTATTTTTTACCACTGAACTCATTGCAAAGAGAAAAATAAAAATAAATTTTCTCTCCCAAAAATCATTTCCTCTCTTCGAGAAATTGGAGTGATTACACATTATTTATGGAGGAAAATAATTATTAATCTTGATCTATGAAATGTTATATATGTGAGTATAACTTCTTTTCTTTTTCTGTTTTTGGTTTTCTTTTTTCATATATTTTTCAAAAAAGAATGTTATCCGAGGAAACAATGTTTTTTTTTTTGAAGCATTTGAATATAACGAAGAAACAAGTACGCCCCTCAATAGTTAAACCACCTAAAGAAAAAATCTTAGTTGAGCGAAGAAATTTCAACCAACCTAGCAATATTTGGATTAAATATCTTCTCTAATTTCTCAAGAAAATAATATCTTCTCCCCTAAACATTCATTCATCATCATTTTGTTTTTATTTTCCAATCATGATTATAAATTTTGGAAACTATACAACTCGATTAAGGATGTCAAAATCAAAACATAAATGAAGGAAAGTAATATATTTAGCGTTTGTTGAACTTTAATTAACCACACAAAAAGTACACTATATCAAAAATAATTTTTAGCCGTAATTAATTGGCGATAATAACTCAATTATCGCTATGTCTGTATTTTTAGCAGCAATCACACTTTGTAGATATCCGTAAAGACTTCAGGGACATTGAATCTGGTGACTCTGAACTAATGTAATGCTTAGAAATTTATTTTGAAATTGAAATGCAGACATATCTACTTATAATAAAACTCTTACTAGCAAGATTCGATCAAAGGAGATGGGAATAATTGAATTGATCAAGGAGGTTTTATTGCTTGATAAATTTGATACGTAAAGTATTTTCTTAGATAAATATGAAGAATAACTTTAATTAACCTTCGATGTGAAAAACTAGACAACACATATTCAGTAAGCAAAAAAAATTACAACCTTTTTGACAAAGCAAGAAACTAGAGCTGGAAGTATAAATATACTCCAATAAGATGGATCTTAATAGACTTATAAAAGAGTATAAATAGTAGACATTGATCATATATCCATATAAGTTATTGTTGTGGTGGTGATTTGGATCTTGTACATTAATGTCGAGTGATGTATGATCAAGTAAAGTCATTATCTCATCATCATTCAAACTCAGCCACTCAGAAAATGAAGGAATCGGTAAAATGCCATATGATCCATCAACATTGTTACCCATTGACGTTGATGCACTCATTGAGGGGATATTCATCAAAGGGTCTATTTTTGGTGCCGTTGGAGTAAACACTAAATTAGACATTGGAGGAGTAATTATCGGTGAAGGCGTTAGATAAGGTATTGTTTTTGGAAGGATTGCATAGGCCATTTCAGATTACCTTTGTGAAGATAACAAAGAAGGAACCATCGAAAGATCCACGTGTGGAACCATTTGAGGAGCTAGGAGTCCTCAAAGGGAATATGAATTGTGCCATTTGAGAAAGAGCATTTGAAGGAATCATCAATGGAGTTGTAAGAGGCGATAATGGACTTAGATTAAGAGAAGCCCTTAGCCTCTCGAAGTTGGTCCCACTAGGTATAGTAGATGAAACCAAAGGAGGAATCTCGGATAGTATTGGATCAACAATAGGGACCGGAAGAGGAGCCCTTTTCATGTTGAAGCTGGTCCCACCAAAATCCATCGGTGCATCAATAGGTTGAGGAGCATTTGATGTAGAACCTTCTTTGTGAGTTTTTCTTTGATCCCATCATTTATCAGTTTGAGGTGTTTATTAATCACATAAAAAAGATCGTTGAGATCTTCTGGTAGCCTATTATTGGGCATCTCTTCACCAGTCAACAATCAATACATCTGGTTTGTATACTACATTTTCTTGTTTTCCTTCCCTTACCCTCTTATGTTCCTTCTCAATTTTCTTGTTCCTTTTCTCAGTTATCCTTTCATGTGTTTTCATGTTTTTTGATCTCTTCTACTCTGGAAGATCGATAAACATTGTAAAGAGGCCGGTAGAAGCTTTATGATTTGGGAACACCTCAGGCTCATCATGGTAAGAGGCTCCTACTAAGAGCTATTGACTGAAGTAGCCAATTCAACATCGTAAAGGGTGTTGAGTTCACGAGCCTTGGTTAAAAATCCCTTTAGTCGTTTTCTATATGAGACTCTCTTCTCACACTAATTTTCCATGAAAGCAAATTTTACTTTCTTTCTAACCATGGTTAAAAATGGGGAAAAGGAGGAGAAATTTATTTATTAAGATATGAGGGTATTGTTACTGTTGTTGTGTGTTTCTTTGCTAAGAATTGTCTTCTATTTATAGGTACAAATAATTTGAATTAGAGAATACTTAGTTGCCATGGGTACTATTTTGGCATAAAAATAAATGAGGGTAGAGTTGATATCAAATTAGATTCCATCATCTTGAGATTAATATAGTTAAAACTCCAGTATGATATTGAACAAATCTTTTTGAGTCAAATTTTCTTATTAGGAAAATAATTTAATTGATTTAGATTTATGCAAGTATAATAAATGAAAAAAACTGACTATAAAGTATTAACAAATATTTTCTTAAAAAAAATTTTAAAAATTGTGTTTTTTAATTTATGAATGTAAAGAATAAATATTGAAAAAAATAAAAATTTGAAATATTGGCAAATTGTTTTTAAAATATTGACAAAAATTTGAAATATTAATGTTAAAAATATTTAAATAATATAATAATAAATAAATTCTTTATTAATACAATTGAAATATTTATTAATATTAAATTGAGATAGTTGTATGATTATTGCCATTGCAATGCTTATAAAAGCATATTATAGTTTTTTCCAATTTTGGCAGAAACCATATTTCGTAGAAATTTTATATTTCTTTCAGTTATATTGAAAATCAAATCATGCTTACATTTTAATTTTGTTACATAAAAAGAAATTCTAAATCAGTTTCAAGGCATATCAGTACATAAATACTTTTCACAAGACACTTACCAAACTAATGTGATTACACATATTGAGAAAATAATAAAGAGTTTTTTTTTTATTTTAAGAATAGTATTCAATTATATTAAAATTCAAATCATTCTCCAATTTTGATTTTGTTACATTATAGCATTTCTTAATTTGGTTCGAGCAAAAGCAATACATAAAATAATTGCACAAAACACTTATCAAACTAATGTGTTTATACATATTGAGGGGGAAAAGTGATTTTCTTTTTTTTTAAGAATACTATTCAATTATATTATACAGTTCTAAATTAGTTTTGTGTAAAACAATACATAAAATAATTGCACAAGAAACTTGTCCAATTTATGTGTTTACACATATTGAGGAAAGAAAAGAGAATTTTGTTTCATTTTAAGATTAGTATCCAATTATATTTAAAATCAAATCATTATAAATTTTGTTTTTGTTACATTAAAAAAAATTCAAATTATTTTCGTGCAAAAGCAACACTTACAAAATATTGCAATTAAACTCTAGATGAATCTTCTATCCTTAACCATATACGAAAGGAAGTTCATATATTCGAAGGTCAATCAACTTTGAAAATTATCTAGTAAAATCATTAAACTTTGTTTTGTATCAATAAAATCACTCAACTTCCACATTTGTATAAATAAAATTACTCTTAATGCTTGTTTGACTTGCCTACCACAAAATACCCTTAAATTATTGTGAGTTTCCTCATATTCTTCTTTTTTTCTCGCACAATTCTTGTCAAAGCTAATGAACGGAATAAATGAATTAATTTTTTGTAACACCTCTAAAACGACTTAGGTGAAACTAGATCCTAACACGTGTTTCATGAGGTTCTAAGGTCCTAAAATTGTTTATAATGAGATTTATAGGCAGTGTCTAAATTTTCGTAAAGTTTGGAGGTCAAACTTCCTAGAACGTTCATGTCGTTTGAAAGGTTTGCCTTGAAACGTCCTTGTGTGTCTTAGTGTGTTTCCCCAAGTTTGACGTGATCCTTTTGGATGAAATTTATGTGAGAAGTCCTTAACATGTGTACGAGTATATTCGGGTTGGAAACCTTCGGGCAAAACTCCCCAAGGACCAACCAAGGGGTCCTTGAAGAGGACCCCTCTTTGTTGCCAAGACTGTCATAAATAGTCCCACCTACGGTTGTCAATCGACGCCAAGTAGGTTGGTCGACGCCCCGTAGGTGGAGGGCGTAGGTGAGGACTTAGGCATGGGAAATCGAGCTCCATTTGGCCAGTCTCTGACCCAAACCACGGACCAACAGGACGGTCCGTTGGTTGGGCTACGGGGCGTAGGTGGGTGGCCGTTGATGGCATCTCTAATTTCTCAAGGTGTTCCGGCCAAAGCAAGGGTACTTTGGGGTTTTCACCTATCCTTCCTAAAATTAGTTGTACGGTTTCATAGGGTTATTTTAGGTATTTTAAATAGCTTTATAAGTCTAAAACACTTACATGAATTCATTATTCCAAAATCAAAATCTAAAACCCCTAAAGAACTCTCTAGACCACCATTGAAGCTTGACGGGAGCTTGGAGCTTGGAGGGTGATTTCTCCATCAAATTTTCTCAATTTTCGTGGCTTAGCATCAATTAAGGTATGACTTTCATCTCTAAATCCCTTTTCTTCAAGGAGCCAATCTTCAAAGTGACTATCTAAAGCTTTTTTAAAAGATGAACTTCTAAATTGTAATCTAGTCATGGGTTCTTGCATAAAACGTTTTGAATTGATGTTAATTTGATGATTTTAGACTAAAAACTCTATGAACCCATGCAATTCATGAAACCCTAGTTTGACAATTTCATGGGTGAATTGATTATGTCTCTCTGCTATTGAATCCTTGTGTAGTTTGATTAGGGCTATTGAATTATGAAAGAATCATACTAGAATTGTAAGTAGGCTGTCCTAAGCTGATAAATTTATGTTGTATCGTCTTTGATTCATTGTATATTGTGATTATTGAGGTTAATTGGTGACTATGACTATTTGTAAGAGCCTTTGTATATTGAGTTGGTTGAATTGGCTATGGATTGGAGTTGTGAGATTGGATTGGTGGTAAGTTGACCTAACTCTCTCTATATTGTGTAGTATATAGGACTTAGATTATGATGATGTTTGGTATGTTCCACTTATGGGGGCGGTGCTTATGTGCTATACTTGTGAATAATGTGGTCTCGTCGACATTATGTGGCCTTGTTGGCATTACTTTATGAATTATGTTATTAGCATTTACTACTTGGCTATGTGATAATTATGAAGCTCTTGATGACTTATATGTATATGTGAAGTCAAAGCATGAATTCTCCTAGTTGGTGATATGTGTCTATAGTAGGCTATTATGAAGTTGATATGTGTATTACTTGATGTTGAAGTATGATGATTCTTGTTGAATTATATGAGATTTGTGATGGACTATATTGATGATTCTATAGTAGTGAATATGGTGACCTATAGTTGACTTGGTTCTCCTATATCTCCTTCTTAAGTGATATGCTATATGTGATAAGGTGAAGTATTTGTGTGTCCGTTTTTGGTAGACTTGTGTCACTTACTTGATATATATAGAATGCGAATATGGATTATTGACTTAGTATGCTAAAGATCCTTAGTCTTGTATGTGTGATTGACATGTGACCTTTAACATAGTTAAGAAGGTCAATTATGTGGAACCTCCAACCTAGATGGATGTTATGATATCCTTGAAGTTGAAAGTCGTAATGATATCCTTCTTGTGTGAATATGGACTTAGTGTTGATTGGATGGAACTGCATGAAATCATCCTAAGAAAAATCATTGAGATATACTCTTAGCCATTGTATATAGCCTTAGTGGACCCTCTTTGGTAAGGTGTATTGTGATTGGGTTCTGAACTAGATATGGAAATATATTCCCAAGGGATTTACAACTATATAAAGAACTCATCCAAACTTCTGCTGAGATGGAAGTTATGGCCGTTTGAAAATGACCAAAACTCATTTTTGAAAGCTTGAAATTTTTCCAGATGTCCCTACTTATTCGCAAAATTGATTATTCTTGTTTTTCTTAGCTTAATCTTAGTTAATTCAATTTACTTGATGTTATAATATCTCCCCCTTGGTATAACATTCGTCCTCGAATGAGAATCTTTCACTAAGCTAAGGGTAGTAACATCATTTCAACACGCAACCACAAAAGCAAGTAATAAGATGCTTACACATAGTCTTATAAAGTGCTAAGAAGAGAATTTAATACCTTGATCTGCATTCTCTCCGGATTCAAAGAGAGGTAGACATATTTTCTTCTTATCCTCCTCAGCTTTCCAAGTCGCTTCTTCAATGAATTGGTCCCACCAAAGGACCTTGACTGAAGCAATTTCCTTTTTCCTCAACTTGCGAACTTGACGAACCAAAATCTGAACCAGAACTTCTTCATAGGATAGGCTATCCTTAATCCCAGCGTACTCTGATGGTACTATCAATGAAGGATCACCCAAGCACTTCTTCAACGTAGAAATATGGAATACCGGATGAACCGCTGCTAATTCATGGGGTAGCTCCCACTCATAAGCCACATTGTCCACTCTCTTGGAGATTCTATAAGGTCCAATATATCGGAGAATAAGTTTCCCGTTATTACTAAACCTCATAACTCCCTTCATGGGTGAAACCTTATGATACACCCAATCGTCCACCTTAAACTCTAATGGTCTTCTTCTAACATCTGTGTAGGACTTTTGGCGACTTTATGCCGTCTTCAATCTTTGTTGAATCACTTTCACCTTATCCATATCTTGGTGAACTAGATCTGGTCCTATCAACTCTGATTCACCAACTTCAAACCACCCAATAGGAGATCTTCATATTCTCCCATAAAGAGCTTCATATGGAGCCATTTGGATGCTCGAATGATATCTATTGTTGTAAGCGAACTCAATGAGAGGTATGTGATCATTTCATTTTCCCTTGAAGTCAATCACACAAGCTCTCAACATATCCCCTAAGGTCTGGATAGTACTCTCTGCTTGTCCATCCGTCTGAGGATGAAAAGCAGTGCTTAAGTTCACTATTGAACCCAAACCTTTCTAGAAAGATTTCCAGAACTGTGCAGTAAATTATGCACCTCTATCTGAAATAATGGAGACCAGAACTCCATGAAGTCTCACCACTTCTTGAAGGTACAACTTGGCATAATCCTCTGCCGAATAAGTAGTCTTTACTAGTAAGAAATGAGCTGACTTTGTCAGTCTGTCAACAATCACCCAAATAGAATCATGTTATGAGGACCATATTAATCATCTCCCACTTAAACTCCGGAAGTTCTATAGTTTGAGCCAAACCTCCAGGCCTTTGGTTCTCCACTTTCACTTGCTAAAATTTGAGCATTTGGCTACGAACTCTGCAATATCTTTCTTCATGTCTTCCAACCAATAAACCTCTCTCAAGTTGATGTACATCTAGGTGGAACCCGGATGAATGGAATATCTGGATCTATAATCCTCCTCCAAGATCATCCCTTGGAGTCCATCCACCTCAGGTACAAATAATCTGCCTTGGTAATTCAGCACACCATCTCCCCCTTGTTCAAAACACAATACTCTTTGGTTATGGACACTTGCCTTCAAATCAAGAAAAATAGAGTCTTGGTCTTGCTTCTCTTTCACCTCTAACACTAATGATGATTCAGCCCCATTGGTCACCACTATGCCTCTTTTTGGGGAATCCATAAGTTGGACTCCCAAACGTGCAAGTCCGTGCACATCTTTATCTAACTCTCTCTTCCCTTCTTCGACATGGGAAGTACTTCCCATGAACAACCTTCTTAAGACATCAGCAACCACATTAGCCTTACCTGGGTGGTAAAGAATACTCATGTCAGAATCCTTGAGTAATTCCAACCACCTTCTCTGTATGAGGTTGAGATCTTTATGGGTGAACACATATTGGAGGATCTTGTGATCAGTGAATATATCAACATGAACACCATACACATAATGGCACCATATCTTCAAAGCAAACACTACTGCAGCCGATTCTAAGTCATAAGTTGGGTAATTCTTCTCATGAACCTTCAACTGTCTAGAGACATAAGTTATAACCTTGTCATTATACATCAACACACTTGATGCATCACAATACACCACAAAGCCTTGAGTACCCTCTGGTAAGGTCAAAATCGGATCGGTAGTCAATCTCTTTTTCAACTCCTGAAAGCTTTTCTCACAAGCTTCAGACCAGTGAAACTTGACTATCTTCTGAGTTAACTTGGTTAAAGGAGAAGATATAGATGAACCACGGCTCGACATACCAGTCATCAAGAGTACTATATTCTATCGTTGCTCATTCACACCTTTAAAGAAAACGATGCTGGAAATTTATTCGGAATTGATTCAAAATGGAGTCTTCACCCATTTCTACAAAGGCATGGACATGTCATATTCCCTTTGGTATGAAGTTCAGAAGCGTTTCCCCTATCACAATACCGAAGACCATAGCATCGAAAAATGCACAGCATTCTGCTACGACGTGGATCATCTCATCAACATAGGAAAGATTTAAGTCGAGTCTGCTCCTCGTGGATGATACTACAACAAGAAGAAGAACGAATGGGATGGGTCGCTTTTATATTTTAAAATTTTGTTGTTTATCTTCAATTTCCATGTAACCGCCCAGAATGAATGAATGAAAATCAATATTTATTTTCTACTCGAACTACGTTGGGCCTGAATTCTCCTTGTGAGATACGTAGGCAGCCTTCCAAGGCCCGACCCCTATCTTCAAAATTTTCATTCTCCCCCTCTCATCCTACAAGGAAATGTGAAGACCAGATCAACGGACGTCAAAGAATAGCTGAAAGAAGACCTTAGCTCAACGTGATTTAGCCTTTCTGAGATGGTGTCGAATTAAAAAGCAAGCAAACTCCTGCTTGTTAAAATTTTGTTTCCGTCCTTACTCATGGGTTCAAGATATCCTCAAACAAAGCAACTTGTGTGTTTATCTGCTCTCTGTGTGATATTATGCATTTTGAATTCTGAATTTAAAACGACAACTTTGCCTTTGAGTTGTTTTCCTCCTGAGGTACTTCGGAACTGATTTGTGTCGATTAAGCTGGTAGATCATCCCTACTTCACCAGATCCAAAGGGCCTGCAGACTCCTTCCCCATACAAGATTCAGACAAAGGAAAAGCAGTTATGGGAGACAATAACGAAGAAATCAGTCTCACTGACGTTGTGGTGGCTCAACCTACCATAGCGGACCAGAACGAATTGATTATGCAATTAATGCAACAAATTACAGAAATGAGGGTGGAGATGCAAAGGAGACACGATCTGTCTCCACCAGGTTTTACTGCTAACGCTGCTGATAGGAGACCTCCTCTCTACTTCCCTTCTTTAAACATGGATCTAGCTTAGAATCTTCCATCTACACCTGCGCAGAATCCTTCCATTATAGACCTGACTGCTAAAAAAACCCAATATGCTTCGGCTTCTTACCAAAAACCTCCTCCTCAAAAAAACCACTCCCAAATGCCACCCCATCCTCACAATACCCATCATCAAACCGCTCCACCTCCAAAAAACCAGAATCAAATCCAAAACCAAAATGCTTTCAATCCCCAAACATCCCACCACCACTTAAATCAAAATACCAATCCTCAGACTTATCCGCAAAACTACCAAACTACCTAGAACTCCCAAAGTCTTTCTGTAGCTCCACCCTACCTAAAGAACAACTTTCCAGATTCCAGTCCCGATTGAGCCAATGTGCATGGTTCTGAGCTGGACCATTACGAGAAATAGGAATGAGAATGGAGGGCAAAGGAAGAGGCGACTGTGGATATAAAAAAAGAGATCAGGAAAGCAATGAAGGAGTTCCAATGCATCCCCGACATCGCTGGTCTTAACTATAAGGATTTGTGCATTCATCTGAATCTGGACCTCCCAGAAGGGTTCAAGATTCATAAATTTGATACTTTCGGAGGAGTAGGAAATCCTATGGCCCATCTGAGAGCCTACTGCGACGAGCTTGTCGGAGTTGGTAGAGATGAAGCCTTGCTTATGCGGCTCTTTAGCCAAAGTCTATGCGGGGAGGCTCTAGAATGGTTCACCTCCCATGAGACTAGGCAATGGCCCAGCTAGAATGCCCTGGACAAGGATTTTATCGATCGGTTTGCTTACAACGTGGAAATCGTTCCCGATCGCTACTCCCTGGAAAAGATGAAGCAAAAATCCACTGAAAGCTATAGAGTTCACATACAGGTGGAGAAAGGAAGCAGCTAGAGTAAGGCCGCATATGTCCGAGAAAGAAATAGTGGAAGTGTTTGTACGGGTGCAAGAGCCCGAATATTATGATAGAATCATGTTGCTTGGTGGAGCAAAATTTGCTGAGATAGTCAAGATTGGTGAGACTATCGAAGATGGTTTGAAAACAGAGAAAATAGACTGTGTTGCCGCGTCGCTTGGATCATCAGGATTGTTGAATAAGAAGAGAGAGGACGTTGTTGCTGTCACTTATGAGGGGAAGAAGACCCCCAGAAGATCATCGTCCTTCCAAGGTCGTCCTCCCTAGGTCATCCTCGACCTTCCCAAAACTCTTACGAGGCTTGCTACACGCAAGCTAGTTATCCAAATACTCCCCCTCCAGTCTACCAAAATGCTACCTCCACATATCAAAATGCTCCCCCTCCAAATTACCAAAGTCCATCTCCTGTTTACCAAAATCCTCTTCCACTATACCAAATTCCATCCCCTGTCTACCAAAATGTCGCTCCTAACTGTGCCAATGTGCAGTCAAGCTACATAGCACCCACTCCAGTATATCAAGTATAAGCTCCGCTCTACCAAAATACCCCTCCAAATTACCAAGATCGATCGACAAATTATCAAACAAATCCTTATCCAAGAAACCAAGCTCTCCGTCCAAATACCAGAAGTTATCAATAGATGCCTCCTCCCCAACAAGACAGTTATGATCCACCTCGACCCAGATTCGAGAATAAGCCTCCCAAGAATTTTACCGCACTCGCCGAAAGCCGAACAAAGTTGTACGAGCGATTGGCTGCGGCTGGATACATTCACCCGGTGGGGCCCAAGCCAGTGGATACTAGTTCCAAATTCTACAGGCCCGATCAAAGGTGTGTGTATCACTCCAATAGTATTGGAAATGATACTGAGGACTGTGTCAACCTCAAACACAAGATTCAAGATCTGATCGATCAAGAAGTGGTTTCTCTTCAAGCAGCCACACCTAATGTCAACACCAACCCTTTGCTGAATCATGGAGGCCTCAATATTAGCATGATAGAGGCGGATGATGATTGGTGTGTGACTAAGTTGATAACTCCAATTTCCCACGATAAGTTAGAAATGGTTGTGGCCTCGCTGAGCATTAAGGAGAAAAAAGAGTTCGTGATCCTGACCCCTGCAAAGGTTGTTGCCTTGGTTTCATCAAAAACTCTTGCCAGGCCAAAATTTGTGATTGAAACCGCTGCTGCTCAGGGTATGACCTGATCTGGGAGGTGTTATACTCTTAAAGAGTTGGGTTTTGGAGGACAGAAGAAGGATCAGGGTAAAAGGCCGATAAGTGAAGGTGAGGCAGAGGAATTCTGGAGAAAGATGCAGCCAAAAGACTATTCAATCGTGAAGCATTTTGAAAAAACTCCGGCTCAGATTTTCGTGTTTGCCCTGCTGATGAGCTCCCAATTGCATAGACAGGCCTTGATGAAGGCTCTTGATGATACATATGTGTCAGTGGGCACAAGCATCGATAATGTGGCAGCTATGATCAACCAAGTTATCCGAGGGCATCAGATTAGCTTTTGCGATGATGAGTTGCCTTTTAAAGGAAAGTCACACAACAAGGTGTTGCACATCACTGTCGTATGCCGCGAGAAGGTCATAAATTGCGTCTTGGTGGATGACGGATCTGATCTGAACATTTGCCCGCTGTCGAATCTGAGGCAGTTAAGGTTTGACTTGGGGAAGCTGGAGCAAAACCAATTCAATGTAAGAGCTTTCGACGGGGTACAAAGAGACACGTTGGGAGCGGTGAATTTGGTCATCCAAATGGGTCCGGCAGAGTTCAGTGCACAGTTTTAGGTCTTGGACATTGACACGAGCTATAACCTTCTTCTGGGAAGGCCTTTCATCCATATGGCTGGGGTTGTGCCCTCTACTCTTCATCAGATGATGAAACTCGTTTGGAAGGACGAAAAGCTGGTTATTCACAGCGAAGGGAGTCACTCCGGCAGGCAGGCGCCAATTACTGATGAAGTCTCGCAAGGTATCGAATTTTACATGGTGGAGCTCGTAAATGCTACCGGTGAGGACTTGACCCCACAGCCTCCCATGACTGTCGTGTACAAGATGATCGTTACTGTGATGCTGCATAATAGATTTGAACCAGGTTTCGGATTGGGAAGGAATTCCCAAGGGATTATTGAACCCATTTAAGTTTCCGTCAAAGGAGCGAGATACGGTTTTGGGTACATTCCCACAGATGATGAGATGAAGATGAAGAAGAACAATGATCAAGCATTGGCTAAGCCAATCCCCCATCTGTATTAATCATTTCCAGTGCGGGAGTACGCCGATCATAACAACCTTGAGGAAGGGATCTGTGGCCTCTTCGAAGAGATCGATGCTGTCATTGAAGACGAGGTCGAGCTGGAAGGAATCCGTGATGCTGAGCCTAGGGAGATGTGCAGAATTGGACCTCCATGCCAATTCTGATTCCCCAAACTCCTTGGTACAAGGGCATCATTTGTGCATATTAAATTGGTGGTAGTCCGTAAGAGGCCCGAGACGCACCATTTTGCTTTTCTTTAATTAACTAAACTTTTAAATTTGCCTGTGATGTTTTAAAAGGCAACATGACCCCTGCCATGGCCAAATTTGCGCTGTTTTCCAATTTAATTGAAAGCCTCCTTTATTGAAACTGTTTAATTATTTATTTGCTAGTTTATTTCCCTAACTTTGTCTGTTTATGATTTCAGTAATTTTAATTAAACCCTGCCAATGTCATGTCATGTCACGAGCTGAACGAACAAAATGAGGCAAGTGATGACGAGGGTGAAAGGTATGAAGAGGAAAATGAGGTACCAGAGTATGCTGCCGAGGAATTTTGGCAGTTTGAAAATCAGTATAAGCCGAATTTGGAAGAAACAGAAACTGTGAATCTGGGAGACCAAGAGTGCGTCCCAGAGTTCAAAATCAGCGTCCACTTGAATGAAGCTCAAAGAAAGGACCTGATTCATTTGCTTACTGAATATGTTGATGTGTTCGTATGGGAGGTCAGCGACATGCTATGACTGAGTACCAACGTTGTGTCTCACAAGTTGTCGATTAATCTGGGGTTCAGTCCAGTAAAACAGAAAGCTAGAAAGTTCAAGCCTAAGTTGAGCTTAAAGATTAAAGAAGATATCACAAAGTAGATCGAGTCTCGATTGGTGGAAGTGACGCAATATCCGACTTGGTTGACCAATGTTGTTCCAATTGCCAAATAAGATAGGAAGATCAGAATCTCTGTCGATTACAAGGATCTAAACAAAGCCAGCCCAAATGATAATTTTCCGTTGCCAAACATCTATATTCTGATCGACAACTGTGCTAAACATGAGATGCAGTCATTTGTGGATTGTTACGCAGGTTATCATCAGATCCTGATGGACGAAGAAGACGCAGAAAAGACAGTTTTAATTACACCTTAGGGTGTATATCATTACAGGGTGATGTCATTTGGTCTCAAAAATGCTGGTGCTACTTATATGAGGGCAATGACGACCATATTTCATGACATGATTCATAAGGAGATCGAGGTGTACGTAGATGATGTCATAATCAAGTCCCGCGAGAGTTCGGACCACTTGACACATCTAAGGAAGTTTTTCGACCGTCTGTGTCGTTACAACTTGAAGTTAAATCCCGCCAAATGTGCTTTTGGAGTTCCAGCCGGCAAGTTGTTGGGATTTAAAGTCAGCAGAAGGGCATTGAGCTCGACCCTTCCAAGATTAAGGTAATTCAAGAGTTACCTCCGCCGAAAACGAGGAAAGATGTGATGAGTTTCTTAGTGAGGTTGAACTACATCAGTCGATTCATAGCTCAATCAACTGTGGTGTGTGAGCCTATGTTCAAATTGTTGAAGAAAGATGCTTTGACAAAATGGACTGAAGAATGTCAGACTGCTTTTGACGCTATCAAGAACTATTTGTTCAATCCACCGGTGTTGGTTCCTCCGCGTGAAGGGAGTCCTTTGTTATTATATCTTTCTGTCTCAGATAATCCATTTGGATGCGTACGTGGTCAACACGACGAGACAGGGAAGATTAAAAGAGCTATCTATTATATAAGCAAGAAGTTTACTCCATACGAGTCTCTTTACACTCTGTTGGAGAGAACGTGTTGTGCTTTGACTTGGCTTGCCTAGAAGTTGAGACATTATTTGTCTTCTTATACTACATATCTCATTTCCATAATGGATCCGCTGAAGTATATTTTCCACATGGCGATGCCGACCGAAAAGTTAGCCAAATGGCAGATGCTGTTGAGTGAATTTGATATTTTGTATGTGACTCAGAAGATGATAAAAGCACAGGCCCTGGCTGATCATCTTGCAGAAAATCCTGTTGATGAAGAATATGAGCCGCTCAAGACTTATTTTCACGATGAAGAGGTATCATTTGTGGGTGAAGATATTTCTGAAGCATATCTTGGTTGGAGATTATTCTTTGATGGAGCGGCAAATCACCAAGGGAAAGGTATCAGAGCGGTCTTAGTGTAAGAATCTGGTCAACACTATCCTATGGCAGCTAAGCTCCGGTTTAATTGCACGAACAACATGGCTGAATATGAAGCTTGTATCCTTGGTTTGAAAATGGCCATTGACATGAATCTCCATGAGCTATTGGTCATTGGAGACTCAGATTTGTTGGTTCATCAGGTTCAAGGAGAATGGGCTTTGAAGAACTTGAAGATTACACCATACGTGCAATATGTACAAAAGTTGTGCAAGAGATTCTGCAAGATTGAGTTCAGACACACTCTCAGAACGCAGAATCAGTTGGTTGATGCTCTTGCCACCATCGCGTCGATGATTAAGAATCCAGATACTGATTATATTGACCCTCTGGATATAGAGCTGAAAGAACATCCGGTCCATTGTTCGCATGTTGAAGCGGAACCAAATGGTTTGCCATGGTACTTGGATATCAAGAAATATTTGGAGTCCGGGATTTATCCTGAGAATGTGAAACTTAACCACAAGAAGTCGATACGCCGTACGGCCCTCAACTTCTTTCTAAACGGAGAAATTCTTTATAGAAGGACCCTAGACTTAGGTATTCTCAGATGTGTTGATGTTGTCGAAGCTGCAAAGCTTATTGAACAGATACATGCTGGAATTTGTGGCACGCATATGAATGAGCTCACTTTGGTTAGAAAGATTCTCCGAGCCGATTATTTCTGGATGACTATGGAGAATGATTGTTGCAAGTTTGTGCAGAAATGTCATAAATGTCAAGTGTACGGTGATTTGATCCGAGTGCCGCCTCACGAACTCAATGATATGAGTTCACCTTAGCCATTTGTAGCATGGGGCATGGATGTCATCGGTCCGATAGAGCCAGCCGCTTCTAACATACATAGATTTATTTTGGTTGCCATTGACTACTTCACTAAGTGGGTGGAAGCATCTTCATACAAGTGGGTGACCAAGAAAGTTGTAGCTGATTTTGTTCGCAACAATCTGATATGTAGGTTTGGGGTGCCAGAATCAATCATTACAGATAATGGTGCAAATCTCAACAGTCACTTGATGAGAGATATATGTGAGCAGTTTAAGATTACTCACCGAAACTCAACCGCTTATCGTCCCCAAATGAACGGAGCTGTAGAGGTTGTCAATAAGAATATCAAGAAGATTCTGAGGAAACTGATTGACAATAACCGAGGGTGGCATGAGATGTTGCCGTATGCTTTGTTGGGTTATAAAACGACTGTCAGAACATCGATTAGAGCTACTCCATATTTGCTAGTATATAGAACAGAGGCAGTCATACTTGCTGAAGTCGAGATACCATCCTTGAGAATCCTCCAAGAAGCTGAGTTGAGCAATGCTGAATAGGTCAGCAAGCGGATTGATCAATTAACATTGATTGACGAAAAGAGAATGGTTGCCGTTTGTCATGGTCAACTATATCGACAAAGAATGATTCGCGCTTTCCACAAGAGAGTCAGAGCCAGAAATTTTAAAATCGATCAGTTAGTCCTTAAGCGCATTTTTCCTCATCAGGATGAGTACAAAGGAAAATTCGCACCAAACTGGCAAGGCCATTACATGGTTCGCAAAGTATTATCTGGAGGTTCTTTGGTCCTGTTGGAGATGGATGGCACCCCGTGGCCAAAAATGATCAACTCAAACGTTGTCAAAAAATATTACGCGTGAAGTCAGTTTGTATCTGTCAAAAGATATTACGCGTGAAGTCAGTTTGTATTTTTGTCGTTTCCCTGTAATCGTTCAATTTGCTTATATTTGCTTTGTTTAAAATTTTATCCCTCTTGTAACGAACTATGTCTGACCTGAATTCTCAAGAATGAGATACGTAGGCGGCCTATGTCGGCCTCGGTCACCTTATTTATCCGTTTTAATAGTTATTTGATTTGAACTACGTTCGACTTGAATTCTCAAGAATGAGATACGTAGGCGGCCTATGTCGGCCTCAGTCAGTTTCTTTGTAAAATTTCTTACTGTTGTTAACCTTCAGGGGGAACTACGTTTGATCTGATTCCTGCCTCAACGGGATACGTAGGCGCCACAAGGGTTCGATCATATCTCCAGTAAGATTTCTATACCTGTTTAAACTAGAAACTGGGACAAAATTTTTTAGAGGGACTCAAAAATTCTCGAGAATAAGATTTTTCTTCAACGAGTCAAGACTGAAGATATTTCGAGATTTGCAACTGGGACAGAATTTTTGAGAGGATCTAAAAAATTCAATGATTTACTCACCGACAATAAAAGTTAAACCAAGACAGTCAACTAGGACAGAAATTTCGAGGATGACCTCAAAATTTTTACATGGTTTTGTCGACAGTCTAGAGAAACTTCGAATACTCCCCAGCGAATAATCAGAGAGACCTCCAAGCATCAAACTCAAAGAAGTTCGCTAAGCCTGACGTGACATGATACTTGACAGTAACTTCTTCTCAAAATATTACTTTTCAAAATTTATCTTTCTTAAATTTTTTCTTTATATTTCATTTGTTTTGACATAAAATATTTTGTCTCATCTATCAAGAGTCGGGAGGTTAGAAAATCAACCGGAGATGGCAGGACGAGGAGCAAACAACCGAAGAAATTAACAGAGATCAGTTCGTTTTAAAACTAATGATTTTTCTGTGGACGCAGGTTTATAATTTTGCTCTGAAATCAGCAAATTCCTCCGAGCGACGAATATGGAAAAGCCAAGGGGGGAAAGAGCTCCCCGAAATTAATAATTCATCTATGGGTGCAGGAATTATTTTATATTGCTTATATCGAAGACCTGGGAACTTGAACGACATTGTTTCATCCAATTCCCAATAATATATAGTCTATCATAAAGATACAACTATATTCAAAGATGAATCAAATGAAAATTCTGAGAAAGGCGTTTTACAGCTTTTTCATCAAGGATGTCATTTGCATCACATTATTAGACATGATAGTGTCGCTACCTGAAGGGTCATTTTATTTCTATTGTCGATCGAGACGATACACTACCTGGAGGGTCATTTTACTGTATTGTCGGTCGAGACGATATGATTATCCAGAAGTCACCCAGAAGATAACTATGTTATTCGATTGAAGCATTATCTTCATTTGGTACCAAGGATGACATCAAGAGAAAATATTTACGCATCGCGGGAAGATATTCACGCATCGCGGGAAGATATTCATGCCCCGCAGAAAATTATGCATCGCGAAAGATCATGCATCGCTAGTTAATATTCATAAATCTTGGAAGATCATGCATTGAGAGTTAATATTCTCGCATCGCGAAAAGATATTCATGCCCCACAAGAAATCACGCATCGCGGGAAGATATTCATGCCCTGCAGAAAATCATGCATCGCGGAAAGTCATGCATCGCGAGTTAATATTCATGCATCGCGAGTTAATATTTATGCATCGCGGAAGATCATGCATCGCGAGTTAATATTCATGCATCGCAAAAGATCATGCATCGCGAGTTAATATTCATGCATCGCGGAAGATCATGCATCGCGAGTTAATATTCATGCATCGCGAGTTAATATTTATGCATCACGAAAGATCATGCATCGCGAGTTAATATTCACGCATTGTGGGAAGATATTCATGCCCCCACATATAATCAAGCATCGCGGGAAGATATTTATGCCCCGCAAGAAATCACGCATCGCGGAAAGATATTTATGTCTCACAAAAAATCATGCATCGCGGAAAATCAGCATTGCGGGAAGATATTCATGCCCCGCAGAAAATCATGCATCGCGAGTTAATATTCATGCATTGTGAAAAATCATGCATCGCGAGAGAAAATTCATGCATCACGGAATAAAAATCATGCACTTCCAGAAAAGGGAATCGTGCATCCCAAGAGAATATTTGCCCATCAACATCAACTACATTCTTTTATTTTGACAAAAGTAAACAACAAGGAGAGCATCGAAGACGACATCAACAGAAATATCAGCACACTGCATCAGTTTTTGTTTATTTCGACATCAAATGAAGAGTACATTGAAGATTATATTGCAAATATAAGACATAAGCTTTATTTGCTTTATGTCAAACTGATCGAGTTGACGTCAAATATTGAAGGAGAGCAACTAAGTGTCAACGCAGTAAAAGACACTATCTCTCATTTGAATTGCATTTTTATGCTAATGAGTTTATCTCAGTCTTTGTCGAGAGCATCCGTAAGGATGAATTCTCCCCAAAAAAAACTCCACAGGTGCGGACGACATCAAAAAAGGGATGCATCACAACGTGGAACTTTTGTTAGCACCGAACTGGGACGTAGTCCAAAGAGGAGTGTCAAACTCTTAGAACGCGAACAGAGGAGCGACTTCCACCACAATCAAACCATACCCCTATCAGAAGGCATGTGAATTTTTCTTTTGTCAGTTTCAGTTTTGCATCTGGATTTTTTGTAGCTGCCGGAAGGAAGTTTCCAATCTTAGTGGCAATGCACTATGAGCTTTGGAAATTATGTCCGTGTAAGTTCTTAATTATGGGTGTGAAGTGCCACATTCATGGATAAGAGGTTACAAGCCTCCTTTCCATCTTATTTGTCGCTTTTCCAGAACCCAAAGGTTATCTAACATAATAAATTTCCTTTTCAACCGATCGAGTCGAACTACAAACAGCCTGATTCTACAAGGATATGTAGGCGAGCTCAGTGTCGAAAACTCGACTGTATTCCAACATTCGCTTTTAAATCTTATTCTCGAGCATCTCGGTCCTTCCATAATTCGGTACCAGAATGACTTTTGGATGCTTTCAAAATCATGCGTTAAATTAAGTGTACCGAACTACAAGTGGCCTGAATTCTCATATAGCCAGAGATATGTTGGAAACCCATTTCCGGGGTTCGGCCATAATTCCTAAAGTCCGTACCATATCCCTCACCTAAAGATGAATATGGGGTCAGTCAAAATTGGCTCGGTCAATTTCATTTTCCTCAAATTTCTTGCATCAATCCAAGTAAAATGAGGGACGTTTTTTGACACCCAATTTTGACCCTCGTCGATAGTAATTAACTAACGAGCTTCTCGAGTTTAAACAATTTAAAATAATTAATTTTATAAATGTCAAAAAAATTTAGCTTGCAAGTTATTTAATAAAGTTTTGCACTTCTTATAATCTTATAGCTGACGTATATGTTTTACATAATTATTCATATAATTATCATATTTTTATCAATATTCAAAATCGAAAAAATAATAATAATATATATTTCGTTTTATATAAATATTTGGTTAATTATTTTAGCTTATATTTTGAATCTTTAGTTTATATTCGAATTAATTATTTTATTTTTGTTAACATTAAGAAGCTCATTAATTGATTTATACAAATTCATCTTATATAGTTTTCAGTTTAATCACCTAGTTAAATCGATTTGACCAAACCCACCGGTTGATCTTTCAAAAGTCAATTGGGTTATGATTGATCACCCTCTCCTTTAGCTGAATTTGCAATTTATTTCTACCCACTTAAAGGACCCTTTTCTTGGGCCTTTTAATTTGCAAATTCCAGAAAAATCAGGTCCAATTCCATCCCCTTTATTTTCAATTCACAGCCCATTTCTTCCAACTTTAAGACCAAATATGGGCCCCTTTTCAGTAGCCCATTCCCTTCCCCATCCCAATTCAGCCGTACCCGATCCATTTCCCCTCAGATCCGACCCGGACCCGCCTATTTCTCTCTATCTCTTTTTGTTCGAAAAAAAAACAGAGACCAGCAGCGTTCCGATAACACGCAGCGATCTCAAGCGCCCCCTTTCTCGCTCATCTTCTCATGACGCAGCAGGAGCAGAGATTCCAATACGAGAAACTCGATAGCGCGTGAGACGTCTCTCTCTCCCTTTTCTGCTCCGAACGGCTCTTTCTACAGCTTTACCTGTGCAGCAGCAACCCCAGACGCGATACAGAGAAACTGACCCCTGCGCGTCGTCTTCGCCTCCACGCGCCGCAAAATAGGAAAGAAGGCACCGCTCCAGCAAATACAACGAGAGTGACGCGACCTAAATCGCATGCTTGTGGCCACCTTCCTGTTATGAATTGAAATATAGAAGTGGTTCTGTGGGGAATCGATCCGTGAAGAGTCTAGTGAAAAGATCATATATTGGTATATTGAAGGGCTGGGATTAAATGCTAGTTGATGAGAATCTGTGATCAGGATGATGCCACGTGGAGTTGGTTAGGAAGTTGTTATAAAATGGTAGTTAGAGGAGAGATAAGGGATTAACTTTTGGAAATGCAATTTCTTCCCATTTTCTGTTTCTGCTTCTCTTCTTCTTCTTCGATCTCCTGTTTCTCTTCTTCTCGATCTCACTCTTTCTCCCTTTCTGTAATTCAATAATGTCTGCTCAATAGTTACTTAGCTTTGGTTTGTTGTAATCGAGAACTTCGAGAATCAATAAAGTTGCGATTCGATTTATAGATTTTCTTTGAATTGTTGAAACTGAAATTTGTGATCTCAGAGAGATCATAACACTTGGTATCAGAGCCTTCGAACCTGTGCAGTTAGAGGAGCAATGGCTGAAGGAACACGATGGAAGATCACTGAAGATAAGATAGTTAGACATGATGAAATGCTAGCCGATTTGCTGAATTCTCAGGAAGAGGTACGCCATGCTCAAGCTAGAATTCAAGGAGCATTGGATTTAATTTTGGAAAGGCTGGGAGTATTAGAAAGAGCACCGGCAGTTCCGAATGTGGGAGCAGGTTTGCTGCCCATTCCGAATCCGTACAATCGCAATCGAGCTCAGCCGAATGCTGTTGCGTTACCTAGGTGGGAGTTACCTAGCTTTGCTGGTCAGGAGCCTAAGGTGTGGATCCGAAAGTGTGAGCGCTACTTTACACAGTATAGGGTGGGTAATGAACAGAGGGTGGAATTGGCTGCGTTATACTTGAATGATGTTGCCGAAGTTTGGTATCAGTCAATGGTATTAAGTGGAGGAATTCCGAATTGGATCGAGTTTAAGGAGGAACTAATAAGTCGATTTGGGGAAATTGAAGTAGGTGATGTGGTAGAGGAGTTTAATAAACTACAGCAGAGAGGTACTGTGGATGAGTTTTTAGGAAGATTTGAAGATCTTAAGGCTCAAATGCTTATCCGTAATCCTGCTTTGAACGACGCTCACTTTCTCTCTAGTTTCATCGGAGCCTTAAAGGAGGAGATCAGATTTGAGGTTAAAATGTTCAAGCCGACCACGTTGAAGGAAGCTATAGAGAAGGCGAGGATGAAGGAAATGGCTATTGAAGCTTCACGCAAGAGAAGTAAAGGAGTTAACCGAATGGTTACTCCGGTTGTGCAGGGGATGGGTAACAAGGGCTTTTCTGCGACGGGTAACAGAACTGGTCCTTACCAGCTTACTCCTGAGGTTTACGAGTGTAGGAAGTCCAATCATTTGTGTTTTCGTTGTGGGGAGAAATATGGTCCAGGGCATCTATGTAAGATGAGACAGTTGAATTGTCTAACGGGAATCATTGAGAATGAAGATGACAATAAACCTGTGTTGGTAACTGAGGAAAATGAAGAGATAACTATCGAAGGAATAGTAGAACAAGAAGTACAGCAAGCTGTATGTCTAAATGCACTAACGGGACATAATAAAGGAGAGAACACTATCCTTGTTGGAGGGACTGTGAAGAAGCGAGACTTAGCGATATTAATTGATTCAGGAAGCACTCATAGCTTCATCGATAAGCACACTGTTACTGCATCAGGCTATCAACCTCGTCCTTGCTCGCCAGTACGAGTTACAGTAGCGGATGGCAACTACGTTATGTGTAATTCTAACTGTAAAGATTTTTCGTGGAAAATGCAGGAAAGAATTTTCACAGAAGATTTGCTCATAATTCCTTTGGGTGGTTGTGCATTGGTGTTAGGAAATAATTGGATGAAGAAACACAATCCAACTAAGTTTGATCACGAACGGAGGTGTGTTACTATAGGCAAAAAGACCAATAAGTTGGTGTTGCCGGGAATTGCAGAGGAGGGAAGTTTAAGCATGTTATTTAGTGAATCCATGAGGAAAATGTTGAAGAAGGGTCAGGCTATGGTTGCTCATCTTTTTATGATGAATATGGTGACATCAAATGAGGAAGAGGAGGTAGATGAAGGGCTTCAAGAGGTGCTGGTTAAGTATTCGGATATTTTTGCAGAACCGAAATCACTACCACCAGTTAGAGCCTTCGACCATGCGATACCTCTCAAACCAGGAGCGATGCCAATTAGTCTTAGACCCTATCGGTACAATTTCCATCAAAAGAACGAGTTGGAAAAGCAGGTAAAGGAGATGTTAAGCAGTGGAATAATACAAGAGAGTCAATCTCCTTATTCCTCACCTGCGTTATTAGTAAAGAAAAAAGATGGGACATGGAGATTTTGTGTTGACTATCGAGGCTTGAACGACTTGACCATCAAAGACAAATATCCAATTCCTATAGTGGATGATTTGTTGGATGAATTACATGGTGCTGCAATCTTTTCGAAGGTGGATTTGCGGGCTGGATATCATCAAATTAGAATGAGAGTGGAGGATGTGCATAAGACTGCTTTTCGGACTCACATGGGACATTACGAGTTTCGAGTGATGCCCTTCGGACTCACTAATGCGCCAGCAACGTTTCAAGCGTTAATGAATCAGGTTTTTCAATCCTTTCTCCGAAAATTTGTTTTAGTCTTCTTTGATGATATATTGATATATAGCAGAAGCAGAGATGAGCATTTGAGGCATTTACAGATTGTATTTGAGACTTTGAGAGCTAATGTACTATTCGCTAAAAAGTCTAAGTGTTCTTTTGGTCAAGCTCACGTGGAGTATTTAGGCCATATTATTACTGATGAAGGGGTGTCTACAGATCCTAACAAGATTAAAGCTATGGTGGATTGGCCTAGACCTAAGTCATTACGAGCTTTAAGAGGATTTTTGGGATTAACCGGTTACTATCGTAAGTATGTGCAGAATTATGGAACTATCAGCAGGCCACTCACAGATTTGTTAAAGAAAGGCTTTTAAATAGAGTGTGGATGCCGAGACTGCTTTCGAAAACCTTAAAGTAGCTATGACGACTACGCCTGTATTGGCTCTTCCTGATTATACACAGGAATTTGTGGTTGAAACTGATGCAAGTCATGGGGGTATTGGAGCTGTACTTATGCAGCAAGGAAGGCCGATAACTTTTTTCAGCAAAGTTTTGGCTACTAAACATCGGGGCAAGTCGATATACGAGAAGGAATATATGTCTTTACTCAATGCAGTTGATAAATGGAGAAATTATTTGCAGTTCAAACACTTTGTGGTTAAGACTGATCACCACAGTTTGAAGTACTTGTTGGAACAGCGGGTCACTTCGGCTATTCAACAGAAGGGGTTAACCAAATTACTCGGTCTTGATTATGAGGTGCGATACAAAAAAGGAACGGAGAATCGAGTTGCGGATGCTCTATCTAGACGACAAGAAGGTCTACAGAGCGATGAAAATCAATCCACAGGCCTGCTTATGGCTGTAAGTGTGATCACACCTACGTGGATACAAGAGATTGTGCACAGTTATAATGAGGATACATACATTCAAGAGTTGATTACACTGTTATCAGTAGATGCGCATGGGCCTAGTTTATGGCATAACGTTAATGGTGTGTTAAGTAAGAAAGGCAAGGTTTATGTGGGATCTACAGGACCTTTACGACAACAACTCATATCTACTTTTCATGATACTCCTTTAGGCGGACATTCGGGTCAATTGGGCACCTTCAAAAGGTTGGCTCATTATTTCTATTGGCCTAAGATGAGAGCTATGGTGAATGAATATGTAGCTCATTGTGAGGTTTGCCATCGTAATAAGGACGATAATGCAGCATATCCGGGTCTACTCCAACCATTGCCGATTCCTAATCAAGCTTGGAGTAATATAAGTATGGACTTTATTGAGGGGTTACCAAAGTCGAAAGCTAAGGATGTGATCTTAGTAGTGGTCGATCGTTTTACGAAGTATGCTCATTTTATAGCCTTGGCTCATCCATATACTGCAGTAACCGTGGCTGAATTGTATTGGAGACGAATCCACCGATTACATGGTACTCCTGACTGTATTGTTTCAGATCGAGATAAGGTCTTCTTAAGTCGATTTTGGCAAGAGATGTTCAAACTGTTGGGGACTCAATTGCACTATAGTTCGGCCTATCATCCTCAGAGTGATGGTCAAACTGAAAGGGTCAATAGGTGCCTTGAAAATTATCTTCGATGTATGACTGCAAGTCGGCCTACGCAATGGAAACAGTGGTTATCGGCTGCGGAATGGTGGTATAATACGAATTTTCACACAGGTCTGCAGTGTACTCCATTCGAAGCATTGTATGGTTATACTCCCCCTCAACTTTCCATTGGTCCTCTGTTAGAAACAGTGGTACAAGCGGCAGAGGATGTCGTGATGCACAGGCAGCAGTTCCTTCAATTGTTGAAGGACAATTTAACTACTGCCCAAGCTAGAATGAAGTTTTTTGCTGATAGGAACAGAACTGAGCGTGAGTTTTGGTCGGAGATTGGGTATACTTAAAACTGCAACCATATCGTCAGACGTCCGTTGCATTGAGAAAGAATTTGAAGCTTACATCTAAGTATTATGGTCCTTATTTGATAACAGAAAGGATTGGGTTAGTGGCTTATAAATTAGGCCTTCCATCGACTTCAAAGATTCATCCGGTATTTCATGTTTCGTTGTTGAAGAAGAAAGTAGGCAATAGTGTGGTAGTTCAATCTGAATTACCTTATACGAACGATGATGGACAATTTTTGGTAAAGCCGGTGACCATTTTGCAGCGCCAGATGGTAAAAAGGAACAATGCAGCTGTGGTGCGAGTTTTGGTTCAGTGGTCTAATCTTCCACCAGAGGATGCTACGTGGGAAGATTACGATTTTTTGCACGCTAAGTTCCCTGGTTTTGATTCTCATCCTTGAGGTCAAGGATGTTTTGATGGGAAAGGGAATATTATGAATTGAAATATAGAAGTGGTTCTGTGGGGAATCGATCCGTGAAGAGTCTAGTGAAAAGATCATATATTGGTATATTGAAGGGCTGGGATTAAATGCTAGTTGATGAGAATCTGTGATCAGGATGATGCCACGTGGAGTTGGTTAGGAAGTTGTTATAAAATGGTAGTTAGAGGAGAGATAAGGGATTAACTTTTGGAAATGCAATTTCTTCCCATTTTCTGTTTCTGCTTCTCTTCTTCTTCTTCGATCTCCTGTTTCTCTTCTTCTCGATCTCACTCTTTCTCCCTTTCTGTAATTCAATAATGTCTGCTCAATAGTTACTTAGCTTTGGTTTGTTGTAATCGAGAACTTCGAGAATCAATAAAGTTGCGATTCGATTTATAGATTTTCTTTGAATTGTTGAAACTGAAATTTGTGATCTCAGAGAGATCATAACACTTCCTCGCTCGTACGATGGAGCAGGTAAAGCGCCTGTGTTCCTTACCCTGTCAGTCGCACCTCCCGTCCTTGGGGCTACGAGATCGCGCCACGTAGCTTGCAAGGACTATAGGGATGAATCAAGACGTTCGTGATGCTTCCAAGTCCGGATTTTCGGGGATTTGGGGGCGAATCTCGTACTACCCAGCCTCTTGGTCTGTTTGATTTTTAAAATTTTGAAACTGGGAATCGAGGGGGATTCTCGATTTTGCCCCCCTTTTCCCCAAATTTTTCGTCTTTTCCCCCTTCTTTTAACCTAATTTCCTACCATATATAGACTCCTTCCTCATTTTGGGGGCGGGGGAATAACTCACAGATAAAAGGATTTAGCTTACAAGAAGAAAAAAAAGAGGAAGAAAATTTTCTAGGGCTCTTCGAATTTTTGTGTTGAGTGAAGAATCCAGGAATATCCTAACACATACAAAAATACGAAAGAAAAAAAAAACACAGGAGAGGCGTTGGGGTTTTTGGTTTAAGTCGGCATCTCTGTCCAATTACTCCTTGTTGCTGTCCGTGTGGGGAGTGTTTACGTGGTGAGGATTTGTTGTTGTGCCGCTGCTTGTGTGTCCCAGAAAGCTGCTCAAAAGGAGGTAATATAACTCTTGACCTTTCCGATTTCTTTTGTTCTTTTCCTATTGAGTGTTGATTCTTTTTTTTTTAGTTCTAGTTATTTGTTTTCGGGATGAGTTACGCGATTTGGTGTCAGGTCTAGGTTGTCTTGATCATTTCATTTTGCTCAAAAGATCAGCAGTGTGTGTGAAGATGTTGTCGCCCTTTTTCTAAGCATGTTTTCTGTGTTTTATAATCTTTATCAAAGTTTATTGAGTGTCATGCTCGTTCTCATCTTTTGTGCGACTACTTGTTAAGTGCTTTGATGTTGTCTTGCCCCTCTTTATCGAAATGATGACCTTCATATATCACTCTTTGGTTTTACCCTATTTTTGAGTTTTAGATAAATAATTCGTTTAAGTCGGTAGAGGTCTACTTCGAAGATAGGCTTCACGAGGACGATGCAGGTAGACATGTGATTATTTGAAGGCCGGCCTCTTGCTTGTTGGTGAATCTATGGTTTCTTTTGTATTGGTTACAACAGTACTGTGTTTGGTTGTCAAATCTTTTCCTTAGTCTCATTTTGTAAATTCGCATCATCGCTCGACACTAAGCATCGCAGTCCATATCGAATCAAATGGGTCGTTTGCTTTCGTGGCAGCTTGGTTTAAAAATCTGATTCTTAATTAACTACATAATGTGTTCCTTTTGAATAGCCTCGGGTTAGTTTCTTAAGGATTTACATAAGGGGATAAATGTGATTAGCATTCGTTTCATATGTTTAATTTATCAAGTTTCTCAAAGTCCCCCTCCTTCCCTATCTCTTCAGACTTGATTCAAAAATTTTGTTATCAGACTGCGTTTTTGGAGTTTTGCTTGCTGAAATTTATTTCATTTTGTTACCTTTTCGGGTTAGCAATTTTTCAAGAGAATGGGTTATTGTTTGTTTTAAACTATTTGTGGACTGATCACTGTATATAATATTGCATCATCTCATTCGATACTTCTCGTGATTTTATTTCTTATATATTTTATTTTGTTGTTTTGCATGTGAAATTCATTTTAAGTTCGGTATGAACTCTCGCCCCTTTTACATTTCGGGAGAGTCATTAAGACTCAATTTCCTTTACCGAATCAGCCAGCAAAAATTGACGAACAGGTCCTGGAGTCGGAATTCAAAGTAGACCGAAGATTTGAAAGAAGAATTGGGCCAAAAGGCCCATTTTCATTTTTATAGTCGTATTCTATTATTTTTGGGGGCCTAAGACTTTGTTGTATTTCTTTTTCGTATTTTCTATTTCAGTATAATTAGTTTAGGACAGGTACAAAAGAAATGGTTCAAAGGCCCTAAAAGCGAAATGGGTCCAAATATCGGTCCAGGCGGACAGAAGCCGGATTTGGACCCAACTCTCTCTCCCTCTCTCTTTACCTTATCGCTCATTTGCTTGTATTTATTTTTCGTTAGTCTTAGGGTTAACGAATCCAAATCCCCCGCAAGACGCTATTAAAATCAAATCGATCAAGTTTTAAACAAATTAAAGAGTATATAAACTTTGGAAATTTTAATAATTTGTTTGAATAAAAAATCAATACTACATCTTTCAAACTCTAAATTTATTTCAGAATTGAGTTAGATTTCTAGCAAACAAATTAGTTGTCGGATAACCGCAAGTAAGCGGACGTTTTAGGTGCTTTCATAACCTTCTTAAGACGTTAATATGAATCCCCCGAATCCCCTTAAAAATCTTTCAAATTGATTCTCTATTTTAGTCAAGTTGAAAGAATAATTTTTCTTGATTTACTTAAAAAATTAAGTGGCGATTTTAAAAAGTCAAAAACTCATAAAAAATATAATTTTCTGAAAACCTAAGTTAAAACAAGGACTTGTCTGAAAAGTATTACCCTTTTATACCCATGGCGGCTACATGGTTTTCATGGAGACTTGAGTTAATCTAAAACTCGCATCCCCACATTGGTGCTCAATACTACTCTCAAAATATATATATACTGTCTCTTATGTTTTTAAAACACAGTGATTCTGGAATTTGAGATTAGTGCTCAAAATTTAGCTTTTATAGCTCTCTTGGAAATCATAGTTTCCCTGCTTGCTTCATTTCATAAAGCTATTATCTCTTTTTGAAACATAGCCCGAAGTCTCTTTACTTGTTTAAATGTGAAAATATTTATAAACTCTTAGGAATTACTTAGTCCCCTTATAACTTTTGAGAATGAACTCAACTCTTTAATCTTGCTTAACCTGTAGCTTAAGCCTTAAAATAAAGTTTAAAATGTTTTGTTAAAGACTCTTTGATACTTTAAGAACTCACTTGACTTGCTCCTTAACTTATAGACTCAACTCTTAACTGCTTTGACTTTATCTTAGCTTTCCTTGAATTTATTATGGATTGAAGGATCATGATCTCATGTTTATGGATGATTTCATGATGTTTAGATGTACTTGAAAGTGTTGGAATCAACTAGGAATGATAGGTACATCACTTAGGAACTAGTACAAAAAGAAAGGAAAAGAACGGGGTCTCCAGGAGATCTTGGCGCTCTAAGAGTCGCAGAGCGCCAGAGCCTTACGGACAGAGGCTGTCCTCAGTCGCTCTGGCTAGCGCGGCACGCCAGAGCCTGACGGACAGAGTCTGTCCTGAAGGGCTCTGGTAGGCGCGTCACCCCAGGGCCTATCAAACGGGTTCTCCGACTTTTCTTCTCCGATTTTAAACTCTAAACCGCCCAATCTTCCATGGATCTTCCCCCAAACACTTAGAATGACTAATGTATTGAATACCCAATAATTTAGACTCGTAAAAAAACGGAAACACAAATCAATTCTACTAGATATGAACTACAATTCAACCAACAAGAATTTCACAATTTTTCATCAAGAATTTCCATATTCATCATTCCATATACTTTAACTTGCTGAATTGAAACAAATTGTGTGTTAGTGAAAGTACCCAACACCGAATGATCTCACATACCTCGATAGGGATCACCTCCAATGAAATCCACGCAACGATCTTGGCGTTCTTGGACAATTCTTGATCTTCCTCTTCTTTTCTCTTTTCTCCCAAGCCCTAAGCGTTCTTAATTTTTGTTAAACTGAGTTGGGACTTGGTTTTTACCGCTAAATAACCATTAAAACTAATTACGAAATACTGAGGTGAAATCCGGCTTTAAACATAAGCAAGCAAAAAAATATTAATTTCATGAGCTGCTAGAGTGAGGTAAACTTTAAACCAAAATACATTGTAACAAATTCACAAGATTAAGAGTGATTTTTTAATTGATACAAAGATAAAAGTTGGGAGATTTTATTGATATAAAGGTCTAAGTTGAGTGATTTTTTATACAAAATAAAGTTTAATGACTTTGCTAGATAAATTCTTAAAATTTAGAGATCTTTAGAAATATTTACTCTAAGAAAAAGCAAGTTGTTTTCACCACTGAACTGAATGTAAACAGAAAGATAAAAAAATAAATTTTCTCTCCCAAATCCCTTTTTCTCTCTTCCAGAAATTGCACTGATTACACTTTATTTAAGGAGGAAAATAATTAATAATCTTGATCCAAGAAATTTTATATATGTGGATATAACTTCTTTTCTTTTTCTATTTTTGGTTTTCTTTTTTCATATATATTTTACTAAAAAAAATGTTATCCGAGGAAAACAATTTTTGTTGAAGCATTTGAATATAACGAAGAAACAAGTACGCCCTTCAATAGTTAAACCACATAAAGAAAAAATCTTAGTTGAGCGAAGAAATTTCAACCTGCCTAGTAATATTTGGATTAAATATCTTCTCTAACTTCTCAAGAAAATAATATCTTCTCTAACTTCTCAAGAAAATAATATCTTCTCCCCTAAACATTTATAAATCATCATTTTGTTTCATTTTTCCATCCTGATTATAAATTTTGGCAACTATACAACTGGATTAAGCATGTTAAAATCAAAACATAAATGAAGGAAAGTAATATATTTAATGTTTGTTATAATGTTCTCATACATTAATTAACCAGACAAAAAGTACACTACATAAAAAATGTTTTTTAGCGGCAATTAATTAATGATAATAACTCAATTACCGCTATGTATGTAATTCTAGTGGCAATGATCACACTTTGTAGATGTCCCTAAAGGGTTTAGGGACATTGAATCTGATGACTCTGAACTAATGTCATGATTCGAAATTTAATTTTTAAACTGAAGTGCAAACATATCTTCTTATAATTAAACTCTTACTAGAAATATTCGATCAAAGGAGATGACAATTATTGAATTGATCAAGGAGGCTCCATTGCCTGATAAATTCGATACATAAAGTATTTTCTTAGAGTAAGTATGAAGAATAAATTTAATTAACCTTCGATGTGAACAAAACTAGACAAAGCATATTCAATAAGCAAAATAAATTACAGCCTTTTTGACAAAGCAAGAAATTAGAGTTGGAAGTATAAATATACTCCAAAAATATGGATCTTAACAGACTTATAAAAGAGTATAAATAGTAGATATTGATCATATATCCTTATTAGTTGTTATCATGGTGGTGGTTTGGATCTTTTACATTAATGTCGAATAATGTCTCATCAAGTAAAGTAATTATCTCATCATCATTCAAACTCAGAAACTCAAAAAATGAAGGACTCCAAGGATTGCCTAATGATCCATCAACATTGTTACCCATTGGCACTGATGCACTCATTGAGGATATATTCATCAAAGGGTCTATTTGTGGTGCCGTTGGATTAAACACTAAATTAGACATGGGAGGAGTAATCGTCAGTAAAGGCATTAGATAAGCTATTGTTGTTGGAAGGATTTGATAGGCCATTTCAGGATACCTTTGTGAAGATAACAAAGAAGGAACCTGCGAAATATTGACATGTGGAACCATTTGAGGAGGAGTCCTCAAAGGAACATGAATTGTGGCATTTGAGAAGGAGCGTTTGGAGGAACCATCAATGGAGTCGTAAGAGGAATCATCGATGGTGGACTTACACTAAGAGGAGCCCTTGGCCTCTCGAAGTTGGTCCCACTATGTACAATAGATGAAACCAAAAGAGGAATCTCGTAAAACAAAAGCAACATGCAGAGAAAAGAAGGAACAAGTGCAACAGTTAAACATGAATTGGAACAGGGAAGAACTTTATTTTGCTTGAATTGAAACTCTGTACTTTTACAGTAGACACTTAGAGTGATATATATAATAAGCGTTAACTTCTAACCCCTACAATAACTCTAACAAATAAGACTCCTAACCTAATAAAAACTAACCTGATCATCATTCCTAAAATATAGGAACTGTTATTTGACTCAGTAAACTGCAGAAGTAAAAACAGTAAAAGAAACTCTAAGATGCACTAGTTTTTAACACTCACTCGTAGTGCATGCTTATGGTCAACAAATCCAAGAGCAGCTCTAAAATATTCAAACTTAGGCTTTATCAAGGCCTTAGTAAATATGTCTGCGACTTGCTCTTTTGTAGAAATTCCTTTCAGAAAAACTTCTTGGTCCAACACTTTCTCTCGAATGTAGTGATGACGAACTTCTATGTGCTTCGTCCTACCATGAAAAAGTGGATTCGATGCAAGCTTGATAGCACTTTGATTATCACATCTTATTTGAACAACATAATCAACTTTGCACAACATACATTCTTGCGCAGCCATAGTCGCGGCTACGTACTCAGCTTCAGTGCTAGATAATGTTACCACTAGTTGTTTCTTGCTGCACCAACAAACTATAGTTGAACCAGTACTGAAACAATATTCTAAAGTGGAATGTCTATCATTTGTATCTCCAACCCAATCTGCGTCAGTAAATCCATTTAACATGAATTTCTCATGTCTTCTATACATAAGACCATAATCTAGTGAGCCCTTCACATAACGAAGAATTTGCCTTGCTGCATCTAGATGTGAGCTTCTTAGACACTAAATGAACTCAGAAACAATTCCAACAGAATAAGAAATGGACACTACATGAACTGAGAAACAATTCTAACACAATAAAAAATCTACTGTCTTGTGATAGTTAAATAAATTAAACTACCAACAAGTTTCTGAAATTCTTTGGCATCTTTTAATGGCTTTCCTTCAGCTTTCAACAGCTTGAGATGTGGTTCCATTGGAGTTGCCTTTTCTTTCGACTCCCCCATACCAAAACGTTGCAACAATTTCCTCGCATGTCTTTTAAGAAATAAAATATCCTTGATCTGTTTTTCCAATTTCCAAACCAAGGAAACAGCTCACTTCCCCAAATTCTTCATTTCAAATCGAAATGAAGGATCATTTTTCAACATAGAAATCACATCTTCATTATTTCTAGTAATGATCATGTCATCCACATATAACATGACCATCATGTGCACATTTGATTTAGATTTGATAAATAAACTAGAATCTGCATCAAAAACTTTAAAGCCACAAAAGATAAAGTATTGGGAAACTTTACCGTACCACGCACGTGGTGCTTGTTTAAGACCATACAAAACTTTCTTTAATCGACAAACATGTTAAGGATACTACAGAGATACATACCATTTCGTATGCTCCATAAACATTTCACGATCCAATTCTCCATAAAGAAAAGCATTCTTTACGTCAAGCTGCCACAATTTCCAATTCATAGATGCCGCAAGAGAAAAAATGGTTCTTACAGTTAGCATTTTTGCAACTGGACTATATCTTTCCTCATAATCCATTCCATAACTTTGAGAAAACCCACTTTCAACAAGATGAGCTTTTGTAATGACCCGGATCCGAAAGGTCATTTTTGATAATTTTGAATAGTCATTTAACAATAGTTAATTAATTTGGGGTAATTTGTTTATTATTAATAATAATTGCCCATATATATTAACATAAGTTAATAGGGTTGACATTTTTAGATCATACTTTAAGGGGGGGAAAATTTAGAAGAGAACGCTTAATTTTTTTGGTGGCGGCTCTGGCGATGGTATTGCGTGCATACTTCAAGTAAGTCATCAAAATTGTTAACATCTTGTTGTATTGTCTATATTGATATGAGCTATATTAATGTTATTATTACAATATTGGTTATAGAAGAGAAATCAATAATTTGGTAGTGTAATTATATTGAACTTGAGGGAATAATAGTTATGGATAAAAGTACGTAATTTCAGCAATAATTATGTCCAAACATTGATCCATTATAATGGAATATCACTTGTGGTTAATATACATATGGAAGCGAGGTCGGTGACTATTCTGTTTATGTGTAGTATTGTAGTTAAGCTTAAGTTGAGTTAGTAACTACTTGACACATTTTTCTATTTATTATTTTATTATAATAACAATGTTGGCTTTGATAGAGAAACAAGAGAAATTGAATTTAATATCTTATGTCAACGTTTTCTTGGTGGAAAATTGTTAATGGCTAATGTAATCATTGGATAATGATTATGGGTAATCATTAGGTAATATTTGGATTTAAAAGATGGATGGTTAAATTTTTTGAGTTACTAACTACATTATAAACTAAAGTTATTGATATATCGAGACTTAATCCTAAGCTTGAAACTTGGAAAATATGAAAGTCGACATGTTAATTGACATTAAACTTAGGAATTTGATTATAAATTTGAGTGAGTTTAGTGTCTAGACTAGACAAAGAGTAATATGCGTGTTGTTAGTTTCGAAATCTTATTGTGATTATTAATTTGAATAGATTGCTTTGAGTTGGAAGTACAACGAAAGGGAAGACTCAAACCCCGGAGTGATTATTTGACTATTTGAGGCAAGTGGATTTCTTAACTCTTGTTAAGTGTATGAAATGCGTGTATTTCCTTGTGGTATATGTGTGGGAGTAATGGGACTTGGTGATGGGTTGACTTGTCCACATTGATTAATTCTAATGATGAAAACAAAGGGTAATAAAAGGTAATGTGAATAATTGCTTGTGTGTGATGTGTTGATAATGAATAATGGTTTGAAAGACTTGTTGAATCATTGTTGATGTTGTTGTGAATTGTGCAATGTTATAAAAATGGTCATACCTCTTTATTTGTGTGAACATGTCATTTGCATTATTTTAAGACATGGTTATGACAAGTGTTATGTGCATTGAGAAAGAATGAAAACTTAAAGAGGATGTACCATTTCGAGGGACGTATCGCGCGCCGCGATGGATACTATATTTCGAGACGTATCGTGCGCCGCGATGGTTACCATTATCGAGGGTCATGTCGTACGCCGCGACAGATGCATGGACAGATATGTCCCCCATGGGTCCCGGACTCAGACATGCATCATTATACTTGACATTGCATTCCATTGCATTGCACATGCTTATCATTAGTGAACTTGATATTGTGTTTTGCTGATCTTGTGAATGCCTTTCTGTGGAACTTGTGATTGATGAATACTGAGCTTGCTGTTGAGTATATATAATTTGTTAAAGTTTTGTTGTTGAGGATATGTAATTTGTCAAAGTATTGTTGTTGAGGATAGGTAATTTGCCAAAGTGTTGTTGTTGAGGATATGTAACTTGTCTAGGTGTTGTTGTTGAGCTATGTGCTATGTAAACTGTGAGTTGTTAGGTTGGACTATTTTTTATGCAGGTTGTAGTTTTGGAGGTTCGGTTGGGGTGGTAGGAGTACCCGTATTTCATCCCCTTAACTTGTGTTTAGAGGTTTACTTGTTGAGTACCGTGTGGTTTGGTACTCACCCCTTGCTTCTACAATTTTTTTGTAGGTTACTAGCCCGGACCTTTATGATATATTCTCTTCTTTTCCGAGGCTTCCCGGAGATTTGTGAGGTAGTTGTTTGTCACGACTGGAATCTATACCCTAGACGAGACCGGCGTCGTTGACCTCTCAGAGATCGCAGACAAGCCTACTTACGTCATTCATACTTCATCTAGGTTAATTTTAGCGGAAAATTTGAAACTTTTTGTTTCCTCAACATACTTGTTAAACATTCTTATCATTTCATAATTGTTCACCATCAACCATCTAACATTAAGAGATAAGCTACTGAAAGAAATATATCAATAAGTATTAAGTGTATAATTGCCAAAATGGCACCAATACAAAGTCTGAATAAAAACAGGAAAGAAACGCTAGTGGAACATGCTCCACTAGCTCAACTCTAAAACTAAGCTAGAATATAAAACAGTAGCATCCTCGAAAGCATGAGGACCTACCAACTCCGGATGAATGCTGGACGTCCGGATGACTGCAACAATGATCTTGTAGCTCTATCATCCACCTGTGCCTGCACCTAAAATAGTATAATTGTATAGGGTTAGTACACACTTGTACTAAGTATGGGTATATGCAAGCACACACTAAGGACATGCATGAGAAAAGATAACTCTTTCCTAACAACATGATTATGGGAAGTCAAGTCAGTGGACTTGCCAAATTGAGATTAGGAAAGTTAGTGAACCTTCCAAATTTGGATTAGGAAAGTCATGCCATGAGAGTAACATGCATCATCATAAACATCATATTGCACACAATACATAACATCTTCATATAACACATATCATAACATATAACACATAGCTTCTTTCATATCATTCATTCATATGCCATGAGACCTTGGAATCATGGACTTGACATTAAGACTTTCCAAAATGAGGGCTCAACATATGGGACCTCAACTAGGGAGTCTTCAATAGCAAACACAGAGTCTGCTTCATTCATTCATACGTACTTTATTTCATTTCGTTCATATACTAGTGTGAACACCAGCTATACCTAAGATGTAGTTTAAAACTTTCATCGGGTTTGCTGTGCAATGATCAAGAATAACCTAATGTCACTACCTGAGTCTAGCTCACCTCTTGATTATCCTATCCTAACACCTTCGGTATCATTCATTTCATTATGTGCTTCATTTGAGGCTGGCCTCATTCATTCATTGGGAACTTTAACTTTAACCGACATAGATCATGTGAGCATCATGAAATCCAGTGTCTCCCCCACACCGAAAAGAGGTGGAATCACCGGCCAAAGTGACCCAATAACATGCTAGCGTACATGGGAATTTAACCCCGCCAGATCCCTATATTGGCAGTATAGGTTCGAAGACTAGGAAATGTATGGAGACCCATACCCGGCAAGCCGGACAGTCTCATCTCATGAGAGATACGTGAACCTTCGCCCTTCCCGAAAGAAGGCATCACCGCTCATAGCTAGCCTATCAGTGCTCAGTATAAAGTTCCATTTCATTCAACTCATACGTCATGGAAGCTGGCTTCTAGTATGAGGACATCATAGCTCATTAGATGATTTCTCATCTCATCATTAGTATTAAGTGTGTTAATCTCAATACTTTCATTAGAGTGTTCATATAGACTGGTCTCTTCATTATCTTACACTCTCATTGGTGAGTACGTATTGGTAACATTTACTTAAGCTCATTTGAGATTGCTCTCATCATTTACATTAGCCTCATATCATGTTGTCACCACATTCTTCATCATTAGCACCTTTGTTTTTCATAGTTACTCACCTCTTATTACGTGAATGTTCATTTCATCATTTCATAGTTCATATCATCATATGCCAATGCACTTGGCCACTTAGTGTATCTTACACTCATACTTAACCCTCATAGGGTTCATCATTTCGTTACATACATCTTAGGTTCACTTACTTTTGAACGTATGTTAGACTTATGTGTCTATACATACAAGCCATGGGGCTTCATTCATAGTTCGTTAAGTGATTCTTACTTTCCTAAGATTATGTAGTACAAGACTTATGTATCTTGTATATATGCCAAGATCTTGATTTTGATCTAAGTAGATGGCATTATTCTTGGATACTTTACTCATGTATGACTTATGTATCAATACGGAAGTTTGGGCAAGGGAACCCAAATCTTGAATCACTTGGATATCATTTATATTTTTCATTGATTTTATTTCTAATATTCATAACATTAGAACTCTAAATTAAATCTCAACATTAATATCGAAGGATTAATTTTCTATTTAATTTTACTCTTAAGTTGGCCGAAAGGTTATGGGTTCGAACCCCCACAACCCCTTTTTAATTTTCGTTAGTCCCTTATTGCCCATTCTCGCCTAAACCAAGAGGTTGTGGGTTCAAACCCCCACAGTCTCTTTGATTTTTAGTATTAAATTCGCTGGAATAGGGAGGTTGTGGGTTCGAACCCCCACAGCCTCCTAATTTAATTTTTAATTTCGCTGAGGCTGTGAGGTGGTGGGTTCGAACCCCCACAGCCTCTCTAACTTTATTTTAATTAAATTGGGCGAGTGGCAGTGAGGTTGTGGGATCGAACCCCCACAGCCTTACTTTATTTCTTAATTAATTTCGCTTCTCTCTTCTTTCAGCCTTGAGGTCGTGGGTTCGATTCCCACACCTCGCGTTTCTTTCTTTCTTATTTTCTCTTCTTTCGCGCGTGCCTGGAGGTTGTTGGTTCGAATCCCACGCCTCCCAGTTATTTGTTTAACTATTTTTCTCCTCCTTCTCCCCACAGCTCGCGAGTTTGATTCCCCCCAGCCCCAATTTCTTTTTTCTTTGTAGCGAATATCAGTGGCCAGGTTCGAACCCCCGCATCCCCATTTTTCCTTTCCCTTGTCACGCGAAACCAGTAGCTAAGTGGTTCGATTCCCCTTAGATCCTTCATGTTTTTCTTTCTTTTTCAGCCATCTCAACATGTGAGGTCTTGGTTTCAATTCCCATTGACCTCACTTATTAAATTTTCCCTTTTAAAACCCAGAATTTAACCTTATTATAGAGTACCCAAATCTGGAAAATTCTTGTCATTATTCAACTCAATTTTAGTCACATTGTTCATAAGTTTAGTTGGCTAAAAGATGATTATTTCAATCCACTATATTTCATTGCACTGAACATCACATTGTATACACATTTCACACATAAAATACACAAGAATTTCATGTCTTATACGACTCCAAACAGTGGCTAAGGCACTGCCAACGTGCACACACACCCCAACCTTTTCGACCACACTTTGAACATTATTTTCGTAATTTCCCTCACATAAACATGTTCACATTTAATATAAACACATCATTCATGCCTAAATCTAGCAGCACAATATACCCATCCTACGAATTCGTTTGGGAGCTAGGGACAAGGACATACAAAAGGGAACAACCTTAGTTTCGGAGTGAATCTTTTTGAGTCGTAAGGGACCTCTTGGGAAAGGGACCAAGAGAGAAGAAACCCATACCTTTTGATGTTGTTCAAGTGTGAAGCTGCTGCCCAGAAACTCCTCCAAACCACGCCCAAATTCTCCTCAACTTACACACCACTCGACGAACAACCTCCCTTTGCCTTGACGTTTTTGATTACCTTGCTTTTCTTAAAACTTTTCGTGTATTTTTCAAGTGTGAAGAACAATTGTTATTAAACTGTTCTTGAGCTTTCTTGTTAGTCAGAGCGTGAGAGAATGAAAGTTGAGAGACGTGAAAGAGAGTTGAGAAACGTGAGGGAGAGAGTTATTAGGATTAGGAGACTAAATTCAAGACTTAGTCAAAATAGGATTTAATTAAATTAATACAAAAATCTAATTTATTTTAATTAATACGTGAAAGAACCATTTTACCCTTAATGAATAGATTTTAATTGATGATTAAATCATCAATTCATTGCTCCTAGTGGGGCTCGAACCCGAGTGGTACCCCATTTGCGAAATGGGTCACTTCGGGTCGCCCTAACCCGAAATGCTCTTTTAATTAAATTACTTACTTAATTTATTAATTCCTCAGGGTAATTATAATATTACCCTTGGCCTGGAAAAGACCATTTTACCCCTGGACCCTCAAAACTTAAAATTTCCTCTTTTAAGTCCGGTAAAGACTCTTTCGATTAAGTCTTCGTTTTCGCGAGCCTTACTTGGTTGGTTCCAACCTTTCCAAGCTCAACTAACTCCCCAAGTTATTTGACTTGGTCGTAGTAAGGGTTCTGAGGTCTGGTTCTACGCGTATCAATCCGTGTGAACCTTGGTTTAATCGCAAGCATTCTTGACACCCTAAGTCTTGATCCTATTCATTTTTAGGGTTGTTACATTGTTGGTCATCTCAGCATACCTTCTTACTCCTGTTTATGATTTTATTCTACTCTATAAACAATATCATATGAGACTTGAGTTTTTCTTTTGATTCAAATGTAATACTTTAGAGACTTGTACACGTGACAATCAGGTTTTGGGGTATAATGTAAGTTGATAGTAATTTTTCCGCATTTTATTGTAATAGTTGAGTTTTAGGCTGACTTGTCTTGGTGGGATAAGACGAGTGTCATCACATCCATTTTTGGATCGTGACAAAATGGTATCAGAGCCTTAGTTTAATAGGTCTCACGTGTATACAAGCCGAGTCTAAATAGAGTTTCGAGGATCTGTACGGAGACGTTTGTACTTATCTTCGAGAGACTATTGTGACTTTTAGGAAGAATCTTCACTTCTTGAATCTTTATCATGTGTCCTTGGTCCAATTTGATTCTTATCGATTTACTCCACTCTTTCTCTCACTTATTTGATGACTCGTGCGTAGCTTCTCATGTGAGTAGTTACTGTCGTGTATGATTTAAATGCTATATCTGACATTAAGATGGAAGTAATATACTTATGAAAAGTATGTGTGGCTAGATTTACAATGTTTAAATTTGAAGGGTTTGTGTAAGGTTAGTTACACTAGTAAAATAAATAGATTTTGTGTGGTATAAACAATAATTAGAGTGATTTAACAATTAAAAGTGAAATGATTAAGAAACGACTAGATAATGAACTTGTAATTTTGAAAACTACAATTAGTAAAGTTATCATAACATGAATGGGTTGCTTAGAAAATGATGAGAATAATGATTCACCATTTAAGGTTAGAATTTCTACAACAGTAGTATTGATTCTTACTTGGTTAGAATTATGGAGTGTGTTACATTTGATATTAACCCGACCTATGAAAGAATTCACATAGCTTGGGCTAGATATGAAACTAATTTGGTAATACTTAACATCTATTTGATGGGTAGAATTGTGTGACTTGTTGGATATAATCTTCTCGGTAGGTATGATGTGTTCTAGTGGTGGATGTAACGGACTTTTCACGATGTGATACTAGTGGTATATGAAAACAAATATGTCGATTGTCAACTGTGAATACTAACTAGTTAAATAGTTATCAATTGTATTACATGCTCGTATAATGAGATTCGATATTGCATTCACATTTGAGAAACCAGCTAGGTTGTTGTTGCAAATGTTTGGGATTAAGCAGCGCGTATAAGAGATTTTAGTGGATTGTTGATATGATATTAATGTGTTAAGTTAAAAAGTGTATCCCGAAGGTTCTAAATGAGGACTAGTGATTTCATTGTAGTCTCCATGAAAATGTATAGATACCAGAATGACAAGATTATGGATAAAAGATGTCCCAAAGAGTATACTTGTGTGAAGGTAATTAAGAATTTTAGTAAGAAAGTGTGTATAAAATTGTGTGCTAGTCTTTTGAATTTGATTGGTATAATTAGGCTTGAGATGTCATGTCGTTGACAAAGTTGACTTTGTGGTGGTGTCAAGGGCTAACTGAGTATAATAATAATAAGAGTTCGTGATGGATTGTGATTAGGATGAAACTATATGATAAGTTTTGTGGGTTAAAAGACTTTTGTATGGTAATGGTGACTTTAGAATGTCTAAGTTATGGTTTACTACTATTTTTTGAGTAGCATGGTTGTATGGTAATTTTTATGACGAGTTGGGATGTCACTTGAATAAAATTTGAAAGAGCTAGAGCCATAATGGAAAGAATTAGTGATTTGTAGTTTAACTTTCAGAGCGAGGAGAGAACTAGGACATTTACTTTGATTGCAAGGGTAAATGATGTATCTTCAGAGGAATTTGGAGTATTAGGTTCAGAGACACATGATTTTACTTGTTTCTCCCTGATTATGATAATATATAGTGTCACGAGATCAACATATTGGTTAAAAAAATTATTAGATAAAATTTGGGGAAAAAAGAGTGTACAGGCGTTCAACTCAAATATGATGATTAGTTCTTTTGTGGTTTTGAGTTTGGTAATGAGTACAGTTAATTTTTTTTAGCAAAAGATATGATATGGTCGATAAAGAGGCGATTAAGGATAAGCTAAGATACGTAGAATCATAAAAATCTTCAATGTATGAATTGGTAAGGTAAGAAGTGATCGATCTCATTGAGTATGAAGCATTTGGAAGGACTTAAAAATAATTTGAGTAGTAAATTTGATTACTTTTGATTATTATGCCTAAAGGGGGTTTCACATAATGTTTTGGTTTAGAGGATAAGGTAAAAATATCATGGATTGTTGGTCAAATAATAAGATTGGTAAGCGAATCAACCAAAGAAACAACAATTTGATGTATTATAGAGTTCAATATATTTAGAATTTTGTTTCATTGGAAGAATTTAAGAAAAGTGAAGGAGTAAGGCCTCTCGTATAAGCCCTTGGTTTATAGTTGAAATATTTATTGTTTTTTTGCCTATGAATTTAGATATGACTTAGAGATGTGAACTTGTTCGACACTAACTCACTTAGAGTTTATCAGTGACTTTATGAAGATTAGATTTTTGTTTGGGTGACAAACAACGCTAAGTGAAAGATTCTATATTATTATGTGGGGCTAGATTTTTCAAATTTTGGTAGGTGACTTATGAATGTACAAAAATATTAATGAAAATTTCGAGGGGATTGAAACTACTTTATTGATGAGACTATATAAATTATTATGATGCATTACATAAGCATTTGATGGTGAGTAGAGGCTATGAGCTTATAGTATATAGAGGATTATTTGAGTGACTAAGAATTTCTATGAGTTTTAGAATGACTTATTTGACGATTTGAAATTAGTAGTTGAAATATTGTAGTGAAAGTTTGTGTGAAGTTGACTTTGGGTGTGATTCAATGTTGTACCTCAACTGGAAAGTAATATTAGTTTGGATTTAAAACTATCACTTTTAAGTGTGATTCATATCTATCATTGGATGCTTAAATGGAAAGATAAGAAACCATAGTTCAAAATCTTGGAGACTATAATGTGCTTGCTAAGAAGAATGTGATACTAGTGACGGTGTGAAAGTAAGGTAAATGGTTTGTGTGGTTATGATATTTGTTAATATTAAGAGTGTTGTCTTTGATGGAGTACTGTGAGAAGTATGCGGGGTTTGGCAAATCGAGCATGTATAAATTGTAATGGAGATCAGACCGGTTGATTTTGGGTGGAAAAATAAAAATAAAAATAAAAAAACAAAATAAATAAATTAAAATTGAGGGATGTAGTCAGATGTATGAAAATATTGATATGGGCATTATGGAGAAATTATCTAGTGTTATTCGACCTTGATTCCGTATATTCTTAAGTTGACCACCTACTTCGTTTCAGACATGATTTGGAGTATGATTCATTGCATAGGCCCATGTTTTTTTTACATCTATGGGTGAATTTCTAGTGGTGGATCGGATGTACCGATCCTATTATGTCCTCTTGATAGAGTAGGAACCTTTGAAATAGTTAAAGTATCTCAATATGTCTACAGATACAACCTTGCTTATGAGAACTTATAGAAGAGCTTCCGTGAATAGTTACAGTTATTTGATAGTGTTGTTAGAGGTTCTATATGCATGGTTTTATCATTTGCTAGGTGTTTACTGGATAATTTTCTTCTTTGGGTTAGATAAATTTGATTTTTCCTCAATAGGTACCCGATGTTTAAAGGTTAAATTTTTATAGCTTAGGCTCGTGAAAAGATTGTGTTGTGAAAAGGGAATCGTGATAAAATATGTGATGGTATGTGCATTATGAGTGTGTGCTCACTGATTCAGGATCACTTCTGGTTGTATCCATTATTTATTCAAAAGGTTATCTTGGGTTTGAAAGAAAAGATTCATCATAATAGTTGTGTTAAGGTCAAATGGGGTTAAGTGGAGATTGAGTCCATGGATTAGTATGTGGCTTGAAAATCACTCCCAATTTGTAGATATTCCAAAGTTTGATTCGAAATTTGATTTCTCAGTAGTTGATCATGATGGAATGGACTTAAGGAAAAGTCACTGAAAGATGAACACCGACTAATAGGTCATAACTGAGATTTTTGGTAACATTGATTATTCTTCCTTCTTCTTCTTTATGTTCGAGGACGAACATGATTTTAAGTGGTGGATAATGTAATGACCCGGATCCGGAAGGTCATTTTTTATAATTTTGAATAGTCATTTAACAATAGTTAATTAATTTGGGGGTAATTTGTTTATTATTAATAATAATTGCCCATATGTATTAACATAAGTTATTAGGGTTGACATTTTTAGATCATAATTTAAGGGGGGGGGGGGGGAATTAGAAGAGAACGCTTAATTTTTTTGGTGGCGACTCTGGCGATGGTATTGCGTGCGTACTTCAAGTAACTCATCAAAATTGTTAACATCTTGTTGTATTGTCTATATTGATATGAGCTATATTAATGTTATTATTACAATATTGGTTATAGAAGAGAAATCAATAATCTGGTAGTGTAATTATATTGAACTTGAGGGAATAATAGTTATGGATAAAAGTACGTAATTTCAGCAATAATTATGTCCAAACATTGATCCATTATAATGGAATATCACTTGTGGTTAATATACATATGGAAGCAAGGTCGGTGACTATTTTGTATATGCGTAGAATTGTAGTTAAGCTTAAGTTGAGTTAGTAACTACTTGACACATTTTTCTATTTATTATTTTATTATAATAACAATGTTGGCTTTGATAGAGAACCAAGAGAAATTGAATTTAATATCTTATGCCAACGTTTTCTTCGTGGAAAATTGTTAATGGCTAATGTAATCATTGGATAATGATTATGGGTAATCATTAGGTAATATTTGGATTTAAATGATGGATGGTTAAATTTTTGAGTTACTAACTACATTATAAACTAAAGTTATTTATATATCGAGACTTAATCCTAAGCTTGAAACTTGGAAAATATGAAAGTCGACATGTTAATTGACATTAAACTTAGAAATTTGATTATAAATTTGAGTGAGTTCAGTGTCTAGACTAGACAAAGAGTAATATGCGTGTTGTTAGTTTCGAAATCTTATTGTGATTATTAATTTGAATAGATTGCTTTGAGTTGGAAGTACAACGAAAGGGAAGACTCAAACCCCGGAGTGATTATTTGACTATTTGAGGCAAGTGGATTTCTTAACTCTTGTTAAGTGTATGAAATACGTGTATTTCCTTGTGGTATGTGTGGGAGTAATGGGACTTGGTGATGGGTTGACTTGTCCACATTGATTAATTCTAATGATGAAAACAAAGGGTAATAAAAGGTAATGTGAATAATTGCTTGTGTGTGATGTGTTGATAATGAAGAATGGTTTGAAAGACTTGTTGAATCATTGTTGATGTTGTTGTGAATTGTGCAATGTTATGAAAATGGTCATACCCTCTTTATTTGTGTGAACATGTCATTTGCATTATTTTAAGACATGGTTGTGACAAGTGTTATGTGCATTGAGAAAGAATGAAAACTTAAAGAGGATGTACCATTTCGAGGGACGTATCGCGCGCCGCGATGGATACTATATTTCGAGGGACGTATCACGCGCTGCGATGGTTACTATTATCGAGGGTCGTGTCGTACTCCGCGACAGATGCATGGACAGATATGTCCTCCATGGGTCCCGGACTGAGAGACAGCGGGTGTGTATCACTAGGTCAAACATGCATCATTATACTTGACATTGCATTCTATTGCATTGCACATGCTTATCATTAGTGAACTTGATATTGTGTTTCTCTGATCTTGTGAATACCTTTCTGTGGAACTTGCAATTGATGAATACTGAGCTTGTTGTTGAGGATATATAATTTGTTAAAGTGTTGTTGTTGAGGATATGTAATTTGTCAAAGTATTGTTGTTGAGGATAGGTAATTTGCCAAAGTGTTGTTGTTGAGGATATGTAACTTGTCTAGGTGTTGTTGTTGAGCTATGTGCTATGTAAATTGTGAGCTGTTAGGTTGGACTAATTTTTATGCAGGTTGTAGTTTTGGAGGTTCGGTTGGGGTTGTAGGAGTACCCGTATTTCATCCCCTTAGCTTGTGTTTAGAGGTTTAGTTGCTGAGTACCGTGTGGTTTGGTACTCACCCCTTGCTTCTACAATTCTTTTGTAGGTTACTAGCCCGGACCTTTATGATATATTCTCTTCTTTTTCGAGGCTTCCCGGAGATTTGTGAGGTAGTTGTTGGTCATCTCAGCATACCTTCTTACTCCTGTTTATGATTTTGTTCTACTCTAGAGACAATATCATATGAGACTTGAGTTTTTCTTTTGATTCAAATGTAATACTTTAGAGACTTGTACACGTGACAACCAGATTTTCGGGTATAATGTAAGTTGATAGTAATTTTTTCGCATTTTATTGTAATAGTTGAGTTTTAGGTTGACTTGTCTTGGTGGGATAAGACGAGTGCCATCACGTCCATTTTTGGGTCGTGACAGCTTTGTACTTGTCAACAACCCATCCGAGTTTTTCTTCAAACGATAAACCCATTTGCAAGTGATCAGCTAGCAATTCTCAGGCTTTGACACCAACTCCCACGTCTGATCTTTGTTCAAAGCATCAATGTCTTCTTGCATAGATGCATTCCACTCGAGATGAACTTTGTCTTCCTCATAGCTTAGCGGTTCATCCAATACTTCTGTAAAGAAGCAAGACGTAATTGAGCAGCAGTTCAACTATACCTCATAATCTTTGAAGTAACTTGGTTTTCTTTTGTCCCTTGTTTATCTTCTTTCAGTTTGTCGTTCAACATCATCTGAATTTGATTTTTCTTCATTATTTGGTTCCTGCAAGTTGCTCTCTGGAAGTTGCTCAAAATTCTCTTGATCACTATCAAGAATGGTTCTTGATTGCTGGTCTTCTGGGCAGAATGGTATGACGATATTTCGTCAAACACTACATCTCTGGAAGTGACTAGTTTCTTGGTTTCAGGATCCATACACCTCCACCCTTTCCTATATGAATCATAGCCAACAAAGACACACTTTTTTGCTTTTGAATCAAGTTTGGTTCGGATAGTTTTGGAATACGAACATAACAAGTTGAACCAAATACCCGAAAATAATTTACATTTGGCTTTTCATGATATAGAATTTGAAAAGGAGATCTTTCTTTACCTGGCCATGGAGGCAAACAATTAATAACGTGACACGCGTATTGAATAGCTTCAGCCGAAAGCTCTCGAGGGATATTCTTATCGTGCAACCAGGAAAGGCTTGTAGAAACAAGATGAGCTATTTTCCTTTCGAAAACACCATTTTGTTGGAGGGTATTTGGACATGTCATTTTCCTCGAAATACTATTCTTATCGCAGTATTTAAAGAATGTATAAGACATATATTCGCCTGCGTTGTCACTACGCAAGAATTTAATTTTTACCCCAAAATCCTTCTCCACAGCAGTTTTAAATTCAGCAAATTTCGACAAGGCTTCAACCTTCTCTTTCAGGAACATCACCCATGTATATCTTGAGAAGTCATCTACAAGTACTATGACATACCGAAAACAACTATAACTTATTGATTTTGTTGGTCCCATCAACTCTGTATGAACCAACTCAGAGACAGTGGAATCGAAGACGATGTGATTTTTCCAAATTGACAACCTTGACAAACTACATCTTCATGAATATTCTTAAGAGCTGGTAGACCATCCACCAGTTTCTTCGAACAAATTTTCCACAACAATTGGTATCCCAAGTGCCCTAGTTGAGCATGAAAAATTGTTGCGCTATCTCTTTGACTTGTCTTCTTCACATAAGCTTCACCTACTGCCGTGACAAAAAGGAACCTTTCTTTTCTCCTGTAAGAACAACATCGGCAGATATGTTCTACACGTTATCCAGGATCTTTACATCATTTGGACCAAACAAAATATATTTTCCAGAATCAGTGATTTGAGAAACTGAAACTAAGTTTCTCTTCAAGCCTGGAGCATGAAATACATCATTCAACTTGATAGCCCCTGTATCTCCAACGTCAATCTTCAAAACTCCTTCATTATCTACTAGATATGTCGAGTTATCCGTTGTAACAACTACTCGTTCTCTTTTGTGTTGACGCAACTCTGAAAGAAGCCAATCATTTCCGGTTACATGATGTGAGCAACCAGAATCAAGGATCCATTCTTTTTTGCAATTGTCATTATTGTAAAGAGCTTGAACGGGTTCGTCATCATCGTTCCTCCGTTCAGTAACCTCAATAGTGAAGCACTGCTCCCATTTGAGTTTCTTCATTTTCACTTGCAATATTTGCTTTTGAGAATTACTTCACTCTACAATATTTTTTGATGTGTTCAATTTTACCGCATTTGTAGCACTTCCTATTATCAAAGTTGCCATCAGTAGCTTTTTCACCATTTGATTCTTTTTCATTGTTCCTGCTTTCAAATGATATGTTTTTCTTTTTATTCTTATCCGTTGAAAAGAGAGTTACATCTGGTTCAAGGTTTCTTGCCATTTGCTTTGCCAATGCCTCTTGGTTTGAAAGCAAGTTTTCGAATTCTTCAACTGAAGGTTGCTTTGTCCAACCCTGAATAGAGGTGAAGAATGGATTATACTCCTTCAATCCTTGAACAAGAAATCATTGCGGTCTTGCTTCACCAATCTTCTCATCCGGATCCAATTCTAAAAGTTCAACACAAATAGCTTTAACTAGCAAGAAATATTCAGAAATAGACATGCCTCCCTATGTTAGGATTGCCAATTCATTTTCCAGCAGTTGTAGCCTAGCGGTGTTCTTTTTAGTAAACAATCTCTCAAGTATTTCCCAAACTTCTTTTGGTGAGATAACATCACGTACATAATCAATGAGCTCTTTTCCAATTGATGTACTCAAAGAAAATAGTGCTTTACCACATTTGATCTTCCATTTTCTCTGTGGTTCTGAATTTTCCAGAGCATTTGCTGGAATTTCTACTTCATCACCAGTAATAAAATCCTACAGGTCTTGACCATGGAGGTAAGCCTCCATACACATTCTTGAATACTTGTAGTTTGTCCCGGGAAGCTTCTTGACACCAAACTGTACGTTAGAACTATTTCCCCCATTTGCTTACTCCACACTGCACAAACTTTTTCTGTGAAACTTTCAATCTCCTCCAACTAGACTTAACAAACTTGATAGACAAGAAGAAGGAAATAACGTTCAAGCCAATAATCTGGATCTGATACCATAAAACAAAAGCAACACTCAGAGAAAAGAATGAACAAGTGCAGCAGTTGAACATGAATTGGAACATGGAAGAACTTTAGTTTTCTTGAACTGAAGCTCTGTACTTTTACAACAGACACTTAGAGTTATATATATAATAAGCGTTAACTTCTAACCCCTACAATAACTCTAACAAATAAGACTCCTAGCCTAATAAACAACTAACCTGATCATCATTCCTAAAATATAGGATCTGTTATTTGACATAAACTGCAGAAGTAAAAACATTAAAAGAAAACTCTAAGATGCACTAATTTTTAACATCTCGGATAGTACTAGAGCATAAACAGGGACCAAAAGAGGAGCCCACTGCATGTCAAAGCTGGTCCCACTAGAATCCATCCGTCCAACAATAGCTTGAGGAGTGTTTGATGTAGAACCTTCTTCGTGAGTTTTTTATTTGATCCCATCATCTATCATTTTGAGGTTTTTGTTAATCACACAGATCGTTGAGATCTTACGGGATCCTATTATTGGGCATCTCTTCACCATTCAACAATCCATACATCTGGTTTGTATACTCCATTTTCTTGTTTTCTGTCCTTACCTTCTCAAGTTCCTTCTCAATTTTCTCAATCCTTTTCTCGGTTATCATTTCATGTGTTTTAATGTTTTTTGATTTCTTCTCCTCTGGAAGATCGATAAACTTTGTAAAGAGGCTGGTAGCAGCTTTATGATTTGGAAACACCTCAAGTTCATCATGGTAAGGGCTATTGACTAACCTAGCGTTTGGCCATAGATTTCCAAATATTCTTGGCAAATATTATTTGAGTGAAAATTGGGTGAAATTTCACCATGTGTTTGGCCATAGTATTTGAAAAATATATTTTACTTTTTTAGAAAAATATTATTTATACCCATAAGTTTTAAAAAATATTAAAACTAACCATAAGTTTGTATTATACAAGTCAACTGGATCTTTGTTACAACAATAACAAATAGTGTCCATGACACTAGAGCAATGTGGTAATTTGGAGTGAGTGCAACAAGCATCATTTCATACATCGTGAAGTAGACAAAACACATGAATTTGTTATCTTGAGCCGATTGTTCATCATTTTTATCAATAACCATATTATCATTTAATATTCACAAAATATTTCGTCACTACTTTTGAATTAACGTAAAAAATTATGTAATACAACGTAAGCAACAACTATAGAGGGTGTTTTGTAAAAGATAAAAGTTTGGGTTAAATTTTAATTTTTAAAAGATCTCAAATAATGAGATTTGACCCAAATACTATTAAAAACTAGTATTTAGGAATTTGGGATATTTGCCAAAAATATTTGCCAAATAATGACAAAGTGTATGGACAAACACTATTTGCCAAGCTTTCCCCAAATATTATTTGGGAAATCTATGGTCAAACGGGCCGTAAGGTAGCCAATTCAACATCGCAAAGGGTGTTGAGTTCACGAGCCTTGGTTAAAAATCCCTTTTGTCGTTTTCTATATGAGACACTCCTCTCAATGTAACTTTACATGAAAGTCAACTTCACTTTCTTTCTATCCATGGCTAGAAAAGAGGAAGAGGAGGAGAACTTTATTTATTAGGATATGAGGGATGAAATTGATTTATTGTTCTTATTGTTGTTGTGTGTTTCTATAATAAGAATTGTCTTCAATTTATAGGTACATATAAATTTTTAATTAATTTGAATTAGAGAATACTTAGTTGTCATGGGTACTATTTTGGTATAAAATAAATGAGGGTGGTTTTTATATCAAATTAGATTCCATCATCTTGAGATTAATATAGTTAAAACTCTAGACTTATGTTGAAAAAATCTTTTTGAGTCAAAATTTTCTTATCAGGAAAATATTTTAATTGATTTATATTTAAACAAGTATTATCTAAAAAAAAAAATACCATAGAGTATTAACAAATGTTTTTTAAAGAGTTTGACAATTTGTATATTTTAGTTTATGAATGTAAAGGATCAATATTGAAAGAAGTAAAAATTTGAAATATTGGCCAAAAAATTTGAAATATTCATTTTAAAAATATTTGAATAATACAATAAAATATAATTTCTTTATTAATAAAATTGAAATATTTATTGAATATTAAATGAAGATATTTGTATGATTATTGCCATTGCAATGCATATAAAATCATATTATAATTTTTTCCAATTTTGAAAGAAACCATATTTAGTAGAAATTTTATATTGCTTTCAATTTATTAAAAATCAAATCATGCTTAAATTTTTATTTTGTTACATTAAAATAAATTCTAAATCAGTTTCAGGGCAAATCAGTACATAAATACTTGCACAACACACTTGCCAAACTAATGTGATTACACATATTGAGAAAATAACAAAGAATTTTGTTTCAATTAAAAATATTATTCAATTATATTAAAATTCAAATCATCCTCAAATTTTGATTTTGTTACATTAAAAAATTTCTAAATTTATCTCAAGCAAAAGCAATACATAAAATAATTGCACAAAACACTTACCAAACTAACGTATTTACAAATATGGAGGGGAAAAAGTGACTTTTGTTTCATTTTCAGAATAATATTCAATTATACTAAACGTTAAGAAAGAATCCTAAATTAGTTTCAAGCAAAAATAATACATAAAATAATTGTACAAGATACTTTTCAAATTTATGTGTTTACACATATTGAGGAAAGAAAAGAGGATTTTGTTTCATTTTAAGAATAGTATTCCACTATATTTAAAATCAAATCATTCTAAAATTTGTTTTTGTTACATTATAAAAAATAAAAATTAGTTTCGAGCAAAAGCAATACTTACAAAATATTGCAATTAAAATCTAGCTGAATCTTCTCTCCTTAACAATATACGAAAAGGAAGTTAACATCTTCGAAGGTCACTCAACTTCGAAAATTTATCTAGTAAAATGATTAAAATTTGTTATGTATCAATAAAATCACTCAACTTACTCATTTGTATCAATAAAATCACTCTTAATGCTTTTTTGACTTGTCTACCACAAAATACCATTAAATGAATGTGACTTTTATAATCTTCTATCTTTTTTTTTTCTCGCACAATTCTTGTCAAAGCTAATGAACTGACTAAATGAATTAAGTTTTAACAAACATAAAAATCAAAACAGTTCTATTCATACTAATTATTGACTATACAAATTAATTATTTGACAATCTATGACGAGATCCAATTACATCAGCAAAGACCATCTCCAAGACAAGCCAAATAAAGTTCTTATATATTATTCTTAATTTTAATCCCAACACATTTTAGCTGAACTTCACAATATTTTTTCTTTTTGTGATGCCCCGAGCCTACACCCTGGGCTTGGCCATCACCTGAAGACCATTGCTAGCCTCGAGCGTACCCTTGGTCTGGCTTACTTACTCAGCGGAAGACTTAAACACAAGAAATAACTCATGAAAATAACTTAAAAAGTAGTACTTAGCCAAAGTGGCAACTCGTGTCTTAGACGTTTACAAATGAAATGAATAAGAGTAAAGAACTTTACGATTTGTATATGAAGCCTTTAAAACAAAGAGGGATGTTGGGACAGGACCCCCAATCATCCTAACAACTAAAACAAAAATCAAACGATAAAAGATGTCCTCTAGAATGTAAGAAGTCTCACCAACTTACTCAGAGCTGCTCACTGGATCAACGGTATGCCATGTGTCGATCCTAGTTACATGCGTCTGCATCATAATATGATGCATGTGAACTGGCATTAGTACATTGAATGTACGAGTATGCGAAAATGCTAATACAACTTAAGCTTGAAAACAGTAAGAAGGAACACTTACCTTGGATTTTCTCAACTCATGAATAACTTAACTCAGTATAAAGCAATAATAAACATGTGATATATATATATATGTAACGACCAGTTTCTTCGTTATAGAAATTCCAACGGGGAAAAATCAAGGCCGGAAAAACTTTTTCGTAGTAGTAGGATTTTCCCAACCTTGTTCGGATTTGGAGGAATTTGGAGTCTTTAAGGTGTAGAGAAATCTGTAGCAATCGGGTGGAGTAAATGTGGATTTGATTACATAAATGGATAGATAACTCGTTAAAGAATTCGTACGACTTTACGGCATCAAATTTGGATAAATAGATCATCGGGAATCAACTTTAGCGTTAAACCACTTTCTAAGTGTAGTGGTCTTTGAGCATGTTGTAAAAGGGGAAAGTGAAATTCCCTTAAGGAGCTCACTGCATCGATTCGGGCCGCTACAGCGGGATGTGTACCGCTATAGTAGGCGAGACGGAGATGGAATTAAAGGATTTGGGATTTTTTTAGACGGAGCTCACTTGTTCACTTTGTGCCGCTGCAGCGATGTTATTACAGCGGGATGGGTGCCACTGTAGCGGGATAACAGGTTTTAAAATCATAAATAAAACCCTTAGACGACCTTATTTTGTATTTTTTGACTTTTTGAGTTAAGATACGACCCTTGGGCTATTCCAACTCATTTTCCACACTTGAAGATAGAGGTAAGATTTTCACTCCTTGAACTTGTTTTTCAATCCGTAGAACGTTTTAGAATGGGTCAATATTGATGGGAATGATTTCTTAAGAATCCTATTATGAATTAACCCTAATTTACTAGTTGGGGTCATGTGTTTTGAACTAGGGTTCATTGTTTGTTAGTTTTCAAGAAATTTAGCATTTCTTTATTGATTTTCATATATAAATTGTTGATTGTAGACCACGATCAAGTGGAACAAATCTAGAAAGGGAAGGATCAAGTTGTCTAGGGTTTCAAGCTTGTTTTGAGGTAGGTGATGATTATGATTGTATGATTGTGTGATATACACTTGCTTTGCTTTATTGTGATACTTGTATATGTATACATGTCGCGATATTGATCATAGATGTTGAAAGATATATATGAATATTGATACCATGAAATCATGACTTAAATGTGTGATTGGGATCGGCTTCCATTTTTCGGCACTTTAACTTGGATCGAATTACCACATTTTGTCATGCTAACTAAGATCAATTGCCACGTTACGGCATAAAAATGGGAATTGGTTGCCACATTTCGGCATGCTAACAATTTGAATTTAGGTTCCGTGAGAGGACCAACTATGTGATGAAGCATGCAAATTGTGATATTGATTTTATGATAATATTGAATATGTTGATATTTATGCATGTGTTATAATGTTGTAATTGCTTGTTTGTATTACACTAGTGGGATAGCCACGTGATCCTACCGGTCCACGGTGGTTGTGTACTGATTCTGCACTTGCTCTTATTTTTATTGAGCATAGGGCATTTTCACACGACTGTTGACAGACTTCGCTTAGGAGATCGGTGATTGCTTTGAGTTCAAGGGTGAGCCACACTGTTTGGGCTTCCATGTAATTCTATTTAGTCTATGTATACCACTTTCAGACATAGACCTTGCTTTAGTTAGTTGATAGTTCGTTAGTAATCTCTTGTTAGATATAGATAGTTTTTATAGTTTTGGTACATTGACTTTAAGACTCTAGGTTTATCTTCTGCATTGTTAGTTAGTTATTAGATCTTTATTTAGTAATGAAACCTTACCTTTAGTTATTCAACTTGCTTCTGTAACTTAAATACATTAGTTTAAGATTTCTTGCTTTAGTTCGTTGTAAGTAGTGGTTCTCCCACTGAGTTAGGTATGGGTGTCAATCACGATGATCTGGATCGTGACAAAGTTTGTATCAGAGCCTACGTTCGTTGATTTTGATGTACCAAAATGATTCTAATAGAGTCTCGCAGAACGGTACTGAAATACCTTTATTTTTGTTCGAGAGGCTATAGGACTTTAGGAAATATCCATTTCTCTTGTATGCTTCGTGCTATGGCTTGATTCCAATTGCTATCTGGTGATTCAATTGGTATCTAACTTTTTTCACTCTTTATCCGCATATTGTCAATACTAGGTCTTGTATCATCCAAGCTTGAATAAGGCTTTTATTCATAAATGTTTTTACCTGTGATTGACTTGAGTAGATTTGTACTTGCTCTTGATTCTCAAATACGTACCACTCCCCGTGGATTCGACCCCAACTCACTTGGTTGAGTTATATTACTGACTAACGA
>CM040618.1:95785471-95945768 GCA_022817965.1 Solanum lycopersicoides
ATAACGGCGATAGCACCGTACTCTCTAAATGCTCCAAGTTAAGACCCACCCGAGAGAAGGCGCGAATCGAAGCAGAGGCATAGGAAGAGTTGGCACTTAGTATTGGATGAAGTGTCCTGATACATGAAATCAATGAAGAAGAAGATGATCAACTCTTTGTGGCATCGTCTTTTGCAAGCAATGTTTCAACTGAGGCATCGATGATTGATAGCGGATGCACAAACCATATGACTCATGACAGAGAGCTCTTTAAAGACTTGAAACTTACTGGAGTTACAAAAGTCAGAATAGGTCATGGAGGTTATATTCTGGCAAAAGGAATGGGAACTATTACATATGAAACACAATCACGTACTGAGGCAATTTTCACTGTTCTTTATGTACCATATTTAGATCAGAACTTGTTAACTGTTGGTCAGTTATTAGAAAAAGATTTCAAATTGTATTTAGAAAATAAACATTGCTTGATCAAGTGGTGTATTCGACAAGAGAAAATGCTTCCGAGTTATGGCATAAGAGACTCAGACACTATCATTATCAAGGGCTTCTCAAAGTGCAAGAATTGGTGATAGTCGAGAACCTTTCTAAACTGGGAGCGAGTTCTAAAATTTGTCGGGCTTGTCAATTTGAAAAAAAAAGTAGGCTTTCATTCCCAAAGGCAACTTGGAGAGCAACAAGAAAGTTGCAGCTGGTTCACACCGATATTGGAGGACCCCAAAGGACTCCTTCACTTAAAGTTATTCTTTACTATGTAATTTTCATTGATGATCTGACCCAAATGTGCTGGATTTATTTTTTAAAGTAAAAATCGTAGATCAAGAGCATTTTTTGGAAGTTGAAACCGAAGTTGGAAAATGAAATTTGCCGCAAAATTCAGATTTTACGATCTGACAGTGGCAAGGAGTACACTTCTCATCAGTTTGATCTATTTTTTGAAGAAGGAGGGATCAAACGTCAACTTACTGCTCCTTATACTCCAGAACAAAATGGAGTTAGTGAGAGAATAAACAAATTTATCATGGAGATGGCAAGATGTATGTTGCACGAAAAGAATTTGCCAAAGATGTTTTGGGCAAAGGCAACAAGTACAAATGTGTTCCTACAAAATCGACTTCCCTCAAAAGTTGTGAAAGATCAAACTCCTGTTGAAGCATGGTATGGATCCAAGTCTCCGCTGCATTTTCTTAAAGTGTTTGGTTGTCTTTGTTTTACCTATGTACCTCAGGTCAAATGGGATAAACTAGATAAGAAGGCTGCACATGCATTTTTATTCGGTACATGAATGTTTCAAATTCGTATAAAATCTTTCAACCTGAAGGTGAGAAGATGGTTATTAGCAGAGATGTCCATTTCATGGAGAATAAAGAATGGGATTGGGATGACTCAAGGAATTCCGTCCAGAAAACAAGATCATGGTTAAGTGAAAGGGACGATGATCCACCAGTTAGGGGAACTCGATTGCTCTCTGACATATATGAGAGATGCAATCTTGCGATTCGTGAACCTGCTAACCCTAAAGATGCTCTCAAAGACTCCAAGTGAAGAAATGCAATGGAGGAGGAGCTGTTTATGATCGAAAAACTGATACGTCACAGCTTGTTGATAACCTCAAGGCAGAAAAGTAATTGCGGTAAAGTGGGTGTTCGAACTAAGCTAAATGCTGATGGTTCAATCAACAAGCATAAATAAAGGCTTGTAGTTAAGGGTTATGCGCAGATATTTGGTGTAGATTATTCTAACACTTTTGCTCCAGTTGCTAGGCTTGACACGATCAAATTGCTTATGACTGTTTCTGCACAACGTGGCTGAAAAGTGCAAAAGATGGACGTTAAATCAACATTTCTTAATGGGATTCTTGAAGAAGAAATTAATGTTGAGCAACCTGAAGGGTTTGTTATAGATGGAAAGGAAGATAAAGTCTATTGACTACATAAAACTCTTTATAGCTTAAAACAGGCACCAAGAGCTTGGTAAAGTCGAATAGATGATTATTTGCTCGGTCTCGATTTTGAAAAGAGTCTTTTACAATTCACACTGTATGTTAAACATAATAGCAGTGAGATTTTTGTTGTTTCTCTTTATGTGGACGAGCTTTTGATTACACGGAGCAGTGAAAAGCTAACTGATGAGTTGAAGCAAGATATGATGCAAGCTTTTGAAATGTCTAATCTTGGTCTTATCGCATATTTCCTTAGAATGGAGATTACACAAGGAAAATATGAGTTTTTCATTTGCCCGAGTACGCAATTCTCAAGAAATTCAAAATGAAAAATCCAAAGAGAGTAGTACTCCCATGAACCAAAAAGAGAAACTAAGTAAAGATGATGGAATCGAAAAGGTGGATGCGACATACTTCAGAAGTTTCATTGGGTGTTTAATGTATTTTAAAACAACAAGACCCGATTTATTGTGTGATGTTAGTGTTTTATCAAGATTCATGCATTGTCCTAGTGAAGTGCATTTGCAGGCAGCCAAAAGACTTGTGCGATACATCATAGGAACCATCACCCATGGGGTCAAGTTGCAGAAGATTCAACCTGTGAAGTTTTGTGTGTATTCTGACAGTAATTGGGCCAATTATGAGGATGATGCAAAGAGTACTTCAAGGTATTATTTGTCTTGGTTTTGGAATTTTCTCATGGGATTGTAAGAAACAAGATATTGTAGCTCAATCTACTGCCGAAGCTGAGTTTGTGGTAGCTGCAACAATAGTAAATCAAGCATTGTGGCTGAAGAAAATTTTGGTTGATTTTCATATGTAACCGACTGAAAGCATCAAAGTATTCGTGGACAATGAAGCAACAATAAATATATCTCACAATCCTCTATTTCATGGAAGAATTAACCACTTCAAAATCAAGTTCTTTTTGTTGAGAGAAGTGCAAAAAGATGAAGATATAGCTCTTGTCTACTGCAAGACGGAAGAACAATTGGTTGATATATTCACTAAGCCTTTACCAGCAAGTTTCAGCTTCTCAGACAGAAAATTGGCGTTTGCAGTTTCCAAAGCAAGGAGGAGTGTTAGGAATTTGCTTTTTCAACTGTAGTTACTTTTATTTTTACTGCTTTATATTAGATAAGACTTGATCAATTAGTTGTTATCCATCTATTCATATTATTTAGGAATAAGTTAGTGAGTTAGGAATATATATGCTAGTAGTGGGTTTACTGCTTTCTGTTTTTCATTCCAGTCTTATAACTGTAATATGAAGACATTAATAAAAATGTTCTTCTACCAATATTCTTTCTGACTTCTCTGCTTTCTAATAACTCATGTTACTTCTAAAATTACCAACAAATACCAATGACCCAAGAACCCGATGAATTCTTTGAAGCTGTTTAGGTTGTGTTGCTGGAAATTTCTTTGTTTATCATTCAAGATGAAGAGGGATCAAAATTTCTTGTTGTTGATGATATTTTCTATGGCCCATTGCAGAGTACGATATCATGTTCGATGTCGGTTTCTAATTCTGAAATGTCTGTTTCGCAGCTTTGTTAGAAAATTTGTAACGTGGAGTAGAAAATTTGAAATCACGAGTTTCTTATTTTGTTAATAAGACAACTCAACTAAATAGAACATGTCTAAAAATCACATGGAGAATGAGATTTTTCAAGAACATCTACATAAGCTTCTCTGTTGTACAAAGGATTCACCAAGGAATTCGTAAGCTGTAAAGATTCATCAAAGAAATTTACATAAACTCTCCATTTCACATGAGTGTGTTTAGCTATTAATCTGCGACATCACTTGGTTTTATCGAATTGAGAGACGTAGCCTCCATCGCGTCTCAAAAGAAAAAACTTAGAGAGAAAAATACTCCAACTACTTTCTTAGGTAACTTCAAAGTTTGTAACGGTCCAGATTTGCGCGTTTGTACTGTAAAATCCATATATCATTGTAGAAAAATCAAAAGACATTTGATTTTTCCGATACTAGAAACATGGAACTACAACATAGCAAAGATTTGCAGCCAAATTCCTCTTCCATTGCTACAATTTTGATTTTTAGTATTGAGCCTGTTTTCGATGGTCTAGATTTGCGTGTCTGTAGTTCAAAATTCATATCTCATTGTACAAAATACAAAATCGCAAGACTTTTGATTTTTCTGAAACTAGAAACATGGAACTAATAGCAAAGATTTGAAGCCAAATTCCGCGTCTATTGCTATAGTTTTGCTTTTCAATATTGAACACAACTTCAGATTTTTTTTGTCTTTTGATATCTCCAATTTGTATATTCATCAAGGTAACTCTCTATTTATTGTTATTTTTTAAAAACATTTTTTCTCTCTTCATCTCCAACAATGACTTTTTTCAACGACCGTGAAATGCCATACCGTTGAGATCGTGGATGATAAACAAAGCTCATGTTCCAAAGCTCTCATCTTGAAAGTTCACCCTCCGGTGATTGGCGTCTTCCCACTTGTTAGAATGCGGCTGGAAATTCTCATCCATCTCACAGAATGGTCGACGATCAAAACAAAGGATGTCATGTACAATTTCTCGGGTAAAGTTATAACTGAAAAAGTTGTCCTGTTGAAATCCTCCACCCATCAAAACGTTGTTGCTTCTATCCCCCCTCGCCGTGGTGAGAACCTTAGCAGTTGCCGCGCTCCTCCTTCCTGTTTAGGTGAAGTTTGCTACACGTCTGGATTTTGGGAATGGGTAGAAGATGTGCTTGTCCGCAACAAAACTCTTGATGCTATATTTGCTTCGTTGTTCACATATGACCATAATGAGAATTTGCTCCAGATATTTTGTGAAAATTGGCGTCCATCCACCAACATAGAGATCGTGTTGGTGAGATGGACGACAATTTTCAGAAAAGACCCGGAGAACATTCTCATTATGGTCATATGTGAACATCAAAGAAAAGATAGCATCATAAGTTTTGTTGATTTCCAAAACCTCCTTGTTGCAGGCAAGCACATTTTCTACCTATTCCCGATATCCAGACATGTAGCGGACTTCACCTAAACTAGAAGAAGGAGCATGCCAACTGGTAAGGTTCTCATCACGACGAAGAGGACTAGAAGCAACAATATTTTGATGGGTGGAGGACTTCATGAGGAGAACTTTTTCAATCACAACTTTGCTAGAGAAGTTGTACATGATATCCTTCGTTTCTGTCATCGACCATTCTATGATGGGAATGTCCAATAGCTTTCTAACAAGCATGAAGTCACCAATCACCAGAGGATGAACTTTCAAGATGAGAACTTTGGCATGAGAATTTTGTTTGTTATCCATGATCTCAAGGCAAGGGCATGTCATCTCACAATCGTTGAAACAAGTCATTACTGGAAATAAAGAGAAAAAAAATTGTTCAAGAAATAATAATAACAATAAACAAAGACCCACCTTGGTGAAAACGCAAGTTGGAGAAATCAAGAAATGAAAACATCTGAAGTTGAATCCAATATTTTAAAATAAAACTGTAGCGATGTAAGAGGAATTTGGATGCAAATCTTTGCTTCATTATAGGTCCATGTTTCTAGTTTCAAAAAAATCAAACGACTTGCCATTTCAATTTTTCTACAATGAGATATGAAGTTTACACTACAAGTGCGCAAATCTGGACCATAAACAATGGGTTAGCTGAACCAACTTTGAAGTTATCTAAGAAAGTGTAGAGAGTATTTTTACTAAGTTTCTGAGATATGATTGAGGCTATGTCTCTCGATTTGACAAAATCAAGTGATGTAACGGCTCAACAATTAAATACACTCGTGGGAAATATAGAAGCTTATGTAGAAATCTCTGATGAATCTTTACATCTTACGAATTCTTGGTGAATCTTTTGTACAATGGAGAAGTATATGTAGAAGTTCTTGTGAAATTCTCATTCGCGTTACCATTTTGAGAAAGATTTCTTTAGAGAAAATCTTAATCAGAATCCTTGACTTACTCATCAAAGGAGTTACCATCTTGAGAAAAATCTTTTTTGATCCCTTTTGAGTACCAAAGGAAAGTTATTATTTTATTTTTGGGTTCAAAAGTTCTAAGCAATTTTTTTTCTTTGATGACAGAAGGTCACGTTAAGGAATTGTGATCACTTGTGATCCTTCTATTTCAAATACATATAGAGGGTTCACATTGTTGTCGAGCCAGAATAATTTTTTTTTTTAAAAGAAATAAATTATTATTCGGGATCACTACAAGAAGTAATTTGTCACCTAGATGAAGTATTTTCACCCGGTGAAAATGTACATAAGGATTTTAATGGAAAACAACTCTCAAGAAGTGGACTAGCTAGGATGCGGCGACAAGAAACAAGAACCTTTGAAGTCTCAAAATGAAAACACATTAACGAATACTTCAAGTCTAGTCGTTCAGTTCGGCAAATTAAACCTAAACGTTGACAAGTCTAAAAAAATGGAAACACATGAATACTTCAAATCTTGTCGGCAAGTTTAGTAAGCCTACACGTCGACAAGTCTCAAAAAAATGAAAACACATTCATGAATAGTTCAAGTCTCATCGTCAAGTTTCGGCAAGCCTACTCGTCGACAAGTCTCGAAGCAAGGGGTATTTGTAGAGGCATAAATCTTATTGAATTGAATTCATACGAAATTTGGATTAAATTCATATTCATTTGGGTTCAATAATTAATTTGGGCTTTAAAAAGTAAATAATTCCGTTTTTATTAAGCTCAAATCCAAATTTTATTCCATCTTAAATCCCAAACTCATGTCACATATCATAATCACTAGGTACCCAAGACCAACAAGGTGACGCCACGTGTAAACATGATGTGGTAGTCCCTATAAAATTCAGGAACCAATCACAATCTTTCAACTATCAAAATGACATTTTTGATCAATAATAAGCAACCTTGTCCATCCCCTACAACTGTAAAAAGAGATAGACATGACATTCAATGGGATCTAGAAATTGTACTTATGAGACTGGTAACTGGGCTCTAATACAATTATCACGATCGAAACTAATGAATCATGCGTGCACCTACTCTATAGGAGAATCCTTAAGCTCATATTGAACTCTAACCAATTATCATCAAAATAGAAAGTGTATTGTTACCGTATCTACATATCCCATTTGCTAGCCTCTCCAATAATCTCTTAGGGCAACTCAGTAGTTTATATATATGATTTAATAATTTACATTGTCTTTTTATATATTATTAGAAAGAAGAGTAACCGTAAATAGTTACTTTAAATAGTTGATTTAAATAAATTGATAACTATCCACAAAACTGATATTTTGGTCGGTTACTTTTTTTTCCCTTCCTTTTTGGTTAATTTTAGTAACAGATTTAAAAATTATAGATTACAGTTACATTACGTTATTTTTTAAAATTGTTTTAAAATTTTAATCTCATTTAAATGTAAGAATTGATTTAAAATAATTTTTAAAAATAAAATAGTAGATTATTATTCAAACTAATTACACATCATTAATTTTAATTTTTAATTAATTTTAAAATTATTTTGTGATGCTGATACGTATCACTTTTTCTTCTCCTATTATATATAGATAGATATGTGTAAACACATTAGTTTGGTAAGTGTCTTGTGCAAGCATTTATGTACTGATTTACCTTGAAACTAATTCAGAATTTTTATAATGTTACAAAATTAAAATTTGAGCGTGATTTAATTTTAATATGATTGAAATCAGTATAAAATTTCTACTAAATATGATTTCTTCCAAAATTGGAAAAATTATAATATGCTTTTATAAGCATTGCAATGGCAATAATCATACACATATCTTCATTTAATATTCGATAAATATTTGAATTTTATTGATAATGAAATTCATTTTTATTATATTATTCAAATATTTATAAAATTAATATTTCAATTTTTTTAGCCAATCTTTCAAATTTTTACTTGTTTCAATCTTTATCATTTTACATTCATAAATTAAAATATACAAATTTTCAAACTATCTTTAGAAAACATTTGTTAATACTCTATGTCCAGTTTTTATTTTTATTTTTTATCATAGATAATACTTGCTTAAATCTAAATCAATTAAATTATTTTCCTAATAAGAAAATTTTGACTCAAAAAGATCGTTCAACCTAAGACTAGAGTTATAACTGTATTAATCTCAAGATGATGGAATCTAATTTGATATTAAATCTACCCTCATTTATTTTTATGCCAAATTAGTACCCATGACAACTAAGTATTCTCTAATTCAAATTATTTAAAATTTATTTGTACCCTATAAATAGAAGACAATTCTTAGCAAAAACACACACAACAACAATAAGAATAATAATTCATTTCATCCCTCATATCCAAATAAATAAAGTTCTCCCCCTCTTCCTCATTTTTAGCCATGGTTAGAAAGAAAGTGAAGTTGACTTTCATGGAAAATAACACTGAAAGGAGAGTCTCATATAGAAAACGACAAAAGGAATTTTTAACCAAGGCTCATGAACTCAACACCCTTTGCGATGTTGAATTGACTACCTTAGTCAATAACCCTTACCATGATGAACCTGAGGTGTTTCCAAATCATGAAGCTGCTACCGGCATCTTTACAAAGCTTATCGATCTTCTAGATGAGAAGAAATCAAAAAACATGAAAATACATGAAATGATAACCGAGAAGAGGATCGAGAAAATTGAGAAGGAACTTGTCACGACCCAGACCGTCGTGATTGGCACCCATACTACAACTCGGTAGGAGAACCACTACTAACAACCAACTAAGGCAAGAAATCTAAAACTAAGGTATTTAAGTTATGGAAGCAAGTTAAATAACTAAAGACAAGGTTCCATTACTAAATAAAGATCTAATAACTAACTGACAATGCGGAAGATAAACCTAGAATCTGAAAGTCAATTTACCTAAACTATAACAATATCCACATCTAACAAGATATTTCCAACGAACTATCAACTAACTAAAGCAAGGTCTATATCCGAAAGTAGTGGACATATACTAAAGAGAATTCCATGGCAGCTCAAACAATGTGGCTCACCCTTGAAGTCGAAGCGATCACTGATCTCCTAAGCGAGGTCTATTAACAGTCGCGTGAAGATGTCCTGTACTCAACAAAATAAGAGCAAGTGCATAATCAGTACACAACCACCGTGTACTTGTAGGATCACAGGGCTATCCCACTAGTGTAATACAAACAAGCAATTACAACATTATAACACATGCATAAATATCAACATATTCAATATTATCATAAAAATCAATATCACAATTCACATGCTTCATCATATATTTGGTCCTCTCACGGAACCCAATGTCAAACTGTTAGCATGTCGGAACGTGGCAATCTAATTTAATTTTCATACTGGAACGTGGCAACCGATCCCAATTAGCATGCTGGAACTTGGAAGCCGATCCCAATCACACATCAATAACACATCAAGATCATACATTCAAGTCATGATTTTATGGTATCAATATTCATATATCCCGTTTCAACATCTATGATCAATATTGCAACATACATACATATACAAGTATCACAACTAAGCAAAGCAAGTGTATATCACACAATCATAGAATCACAACCATCACCTACCTCGAAAAAATCTTGAAACCCTAGAAAACTTGATTCTTCCCTTTCCTGATTCGCTCCGCTTGTTCATGATCTACAAACAATAATTATATACGAGAATCAATAAAGAAATACTAAATTCCCGGAATACTAACAAACTATGAACCCTAGTTCAAACCCATGACCCCAACTAGTCAATTTAAGGTTGATTCCACCATAGGATTCTTGAAAAAATCATTCCCCATCAATATTGACCCATTCTAAAATGTTCTACGGATCAAAAAACGAGTTCGAGGAGTGAAAAGCTTACCTCTAGATTCAATAATGGTGAAAAACGAGTTGGAATAGACCAGGAGTCGTCTCTTAACTCAAAAAGTTTAAAAGTACAAAATAAGGTCTAAGGGTTTTATTTACGATTTAAAAACCTGCCATCCCGCTACAGAGACACTCATCCCGCTGTAGCAGCATCGATGCAGAGGCATTAATCCCTCTGCAGCGGCACAAAGAGAACCTGTGAGCTTTTCTCGAAGAATTTCAATTATTTTAATTCCATCTCCGCCTCGCCCACTATAGCAACAACCCTCCCGCTGTAGCAGCGTCACTGCATCGGAAAGAATCCCTCAACAACGGCACTAAGAAAGGCAGTGAGCTCCTTAGGGAATTCCACTTCCCCCCTTTTACAACATATTCTTGACCCACTACGCTTAGAGAGTGTCCTTAACGCCAAAATCGATTCCCGATGATCTACTTATCCAAATTTGATTCCATAAAGTCGTACGTATTCCTTAACGAGTTATCTAATCGATATGTAATCAAAACCGCATTTAATCTACCCCGATTTATATCAAAGTTCCCTACACCTTAATGACTCCAAATTACTCCAAACTTGGACAAGGTTGGGAAAATCCTTGTACTACAAAAAAGTTTTCTGGGCCCCGATTTTCCCCCATTGACATTTCTATAACAACGAGACCCAATCGTTATCGAACTTGATAAGGTAATGAAGGAAAACAAGAAATAGAGTATACAAACTAGATGTATAGATTGTTGAATGGTTAAGAGATGCCCAATAATAGGCTCCCAGAAGATCTCAACGATCTCTGTTATGTGATTAATAAAAAAATCAAACTGATAAATAATGGTATCAAAGAAAAAACTCACGAAGAAGCTTCTACATCAAATGCTCCTCAACCTATTGCTGGACCGATAGATTTTGGTGGGACCAACTTCGACATGCAATGGGCTCCTCTTTTGGTCCCTATTGAGATTCCTCTTTTGGTTTCATTTACTGTACGTAGTGAGACCAAGTTTGAGAGGCCAAGGGCTCCTCTTAATGTAAGTCCACCATCGATGATTCCTTATATGGCTCTATTGATGGTTCCTTCAAACTCTCCTTCTCAAATGCCACAATTCATGTTCCATTTGAGGACTCCTCCTCAAATGGTTCCACATGTGGATCTTCCACATGTTCCTTCTTTGTTATCTTCACAAAGGTATCCTGAAATGGCCTATCCAATCCTTCCAACAACAATAGTTTATCCAATGCGTTAACCAACGAGTACTCCTTCAATGTCTAATTTAGTGTTTACTCCAACGACACCACAAATAGACCCTTTGATGAATATCCCCTCCATGAGTGCATCAGTGCCAATGGATAACAATGTTGATGGATCATTAGGCATTCCACAGAGTCCTTAATTTTTTGAGTTGCTTAATTAGTTTTAATGATGATGAGATAATGACTTTACTTGATGACACATCATTCGACATTAATGTACAAGATCCAAATCACCACCACAACAACACCTTATAAGGATATACGATCAATGTCTACTATTTATACTATTTTATAAGTCTGTTAAGATCCATCTTATTGGAGTATATTTATACTTCCAACTCTAATTTCTTGCTTTGTCAAAAAAGGCTGTAATTTATTTTTCTTACTGAATATGCTTTATCTAGTTTTTTCATATCGAAGGTTAATTAAAGTAATTCTTCATATTTACTCTGAGAAAGTACTTTATATATCGGATTTATCAGGCAATAAAGTCTCCTTGATAAATCCAATTATTGTCATCTCCTTTGATCTAATCTTGTTTGTAAGAGTTTAATTATAAGTAGATATGTCTGCACTTCAGTTTCAAAATAAATTTCTAAGCATGACATTAGTTTAGAGTCATCAGATTCAATGTCGCTAGATCCTTTAGGGACATCTACAAAGTGTGATCATTATCGCTAAAAAATACATACAGAGCGATTATTGAGTTATTATTGTTAATTAATTGCTGCTAAAATCATTTTTTATATAGTATACTTTTTGTGTGGTTAATTAAAATATGAGAACATTATAATAAACACTAAATATATTACTTGCCTTCATTTATGTTTTGATTAACATCCTTAATCGAGTTGTGTGGTTGCCAAAATTTATAATCAAGATGGAAAAATAAAAACAAAATGATGATGAATGAATGTTTAGGGGAGAATATATTATTTTCTTGAGAAATTAAAGAAGATATTTAATCCAAATATTGCTAGGCAAGTTGAAATTTCTTCGCTCAACTATGATTTTTTCTTTATATGGTTTAACTATTGAAGGGCGTACTTGTTTTTTTTGTTATATTCAAATGCTTTAAAAAAACCTTGTTTCATTGGGTAACATTTTTTTAGTAAAATATATATGAAAAAAGAAAACCAAAAATAGAGAAAGAAAAGAAGTTATACCCACATATATAAAATTTCTTGGATCAAGATTATTAATTATTTTCCTCCTTAAATAAAGTGTAATCAGTGCAATTTCTGGAAGAGAGGAAAAGGGATTTGGGAGAGAAAATTCATTTTTTTAACTTTCTGTTTACAATCAGTTCAGTGGTGAAAACAACTTGATTTTTCTTAGAGTTAATATTTCTAAAGATCACTAAATTTTAAGAATTTATCTAGCAAAGTCATTAAACTTTGTTTTGTATGAAAAAAAATACTCAACTTATATTAGATCTTTATGTCAATAAAATCTCCCAACTTTGATCTTTGTATCAATAAAATCACTCTTAATCCCGTAAATTTATTACGATGTATTTTTGTTTAAACTTTACCTCACTCTAGAAGCTCATAGATGTCACGCCCCGAGCCTACACCCTGAACGTGGCCGGCACCTAATAGCCATTGCTGGCCTTAAGAGGACCCTTGTCCTGACTTACTTAACTCAATATAAAGTGGGAAACATTCTCATAAAGATAACTTAAAATAAAAGGTCTTGGCCAAAATATCACTTAAGTCTCACAATTGAATATCTGTAATGCAAAAAAAGAGAGACTAAAAACCAAATTGTCTGACTATCTATCTATTTATGAAGCCTCTACCATACGAAGATGGATGTTGAAACATACCACACAACATCTTATAAAAGAAATAATAAAAAACATGTAAATGTGTCCTCCGTAATACAAGGAGGCTCACCACTGACTCCGAGTGCTCAACTTGATCAACGAGGCGCTGGATGACGCTGATCATGGTTACCTGCGTCTGCATCATGATACGATGCAGGCCAACTGACATCAGTATATTGAATGTACGAGTATGCGAGTTGGAATGCTAACAAACTTAAGCTTGAAAAGAATAAGAAGAAACACTTACCTTGGCTCAGCTCAGCTCATGAATAACTTTATTAAATATAAAGTAATAAAACACATGCAATATATAAAAGCTTATAAAACAATGTGAACACTTAATTCGTTAAAGAAAATGCAATAAAAACTTAACTTTACTTTATATATGAAGTAACATAGTTTCTGTGGGAGATTCTCTAACCGACAACCACCACTATAAGTCTATGTGGTGATACAACATCTTACCCATGCTTCCAGAACTGTCTTAATACTTTGCCATCACATGGAACTACTTATCTAAGTGGATCCACAAGCTTAACTTACGTGATAATATAAAAAGTATGACCCATTAATCCCCATAATGGCTACATGGTTTTCATGGAGACTTGAGTTAATATGAACTCTCATCCCCACATCAATACTATTTTCGAAATATACTTTTGCTCATGCTTTTAAAAATAACTTCCTTCCTTTGGGTTGAGATAATTGCTCAACACTTAGTTTTAAAAAGCTCTCTTGGAATCAATGTTCCCTTTTCTTGTTCAAAACTCTTTTGGGAAATCTTAGTTTCCTCTTAACTTATTTGTGAAAATATTTATAAACTTTTAGGGAATACTTAGTTCCCTTATAAATTTTGGAAAATGAACTCAACTCTTTACTCTTTGCTTAACTTTAATCTTGAGTCCTAAATCAACTCTTAGGGAATACTTAGTTCCCTTATATTTCTTGAAGGAAAGACTTCAAACTTTTTTTTACTCTTTACTTTAACTTGAAACTTGAGCCTTAAAACGAAGTTCAAACGTTTAATAAAGACTCTTGAAAACCTTTAAGAACTTTGCTTGGACTAACTTCTTAACTTTAGACTTGACTCTTAACTTCTTTGACTTTGATCTTTACTTTCCTTGAATTGGATAATGGATTCAAGGTTATAATTTGTGTTCTCTGATGATTTCTAGGTGTATTGAAATCATTTGAAGTAATTAGAATCATTGGAGAGTGTTAATATACCTTAAAAGAACTTAAAAAGGCTAAACTATGAAAACTGGGCGAAAAATGCCGATTTGGGCGCATTCAGGGTGCGCCACGCCAACCCAGTTGGTCTGAGGGACCTTTCTGGCGCACTGCTGGCGCGCCACCCCAGGATTTTTGGCACAGATGAGGCGCGCCGCGCTTGGTGCTACCCAGATGCACCTGAACGTCTTTCTTCTCTTGTTTTCTAATTCTAAATCGCCTGAGCCTCTATAGTTCTATTCCCCTTAGGGTCATCAATACCTTCAATACTCAGTAGATATAACTCGAAAACAACTCGAAAATTATGTATCAACATCAATGAGCATTCAAACAACTCAACCAAATATGGATTTGACAAGATTCATCAAGAATTCACTTCTTAACATGTAAAAAATTCTAAAATCACTGAATTGAAACTAGTTTGGTGTGTGGATGGATTAACCCAACACGAAATATCTCACATACCTTGATAGGAATCACCCCGACGAATTCCACTTGAAATTCCTTGGCGTTCTTGGCGAATCCTTGATCTTTTTTTCTTTTTCCTTATTCTCTTCTCCATTCTCCAAACCCTAAGCGTAAAGTTAATTTGTAATCTAAATTAAAACTTGTGTTTACCCCAAATAAATATGTAATACAAAATAGGAAAGAAATGGGTGAAAAGACTAGTTTGCCCTTCCTTAAATTCAAATTGAGGTCTTTCTCAATCCAACAACCCAACTTATGATAGGCATATCTCCCTCATACGATATTGAAAATGCGCAAACTTGGTGGATTTGGAAAGATATATCGAAGGGATTTCCAACCATATGAATAATTGGATCTAACTCATTCTGAGCTAGAAGTTATGGCCGTTTGAAAATGACCAAAACTCACTTTCTTAATTTGGAAATTTTTTCAGATTTTCCCCTTCCCTTCAAAAAATGATTATTTTTAGTTTCTTTGCTTATTCTTAGCTATATCGAGTTACGAGATGTTACAATATCTCTACCTTGGGAACATTGTTCCTCGAATGAGATTTCTTTCACTATGTTAAGAATAGTAACCTCAAGTTTAACACTCAACAAATCAAAAGCAAGTAACAACATGCTTACTCTTAGTTTATAAAGTACTAAGAAGAGAATTAGTACCTTGATATGAATTCTCTCCGGATTCAAAGAGATGTGGATATATCTTCTTTATATCCTCTTCAGCTTCCCAAGATGCTTCTTCAATAAATTGGTTCCTCCAAAGGACCTTGACTGATGCAACCTCCTTTGTTCTTAACTTGTGAACTTGGCGATCTAAAATCTGAACCAAATCTATTCATAGGATAAGCTATCCTTAATACCAACATTTTCAGTTGGTACAATCAATGCAGGATCACCCATGTACTTTTTCAACATGGATATATGAAATACTGGATGAGCCGCTGCTAACTCTTATGGTAGCTCCAACTCATAAGCTACATTGACAATTCTCTCGGATATTGTATAAGGTCCAATATATCGGGGACTAAGTTTACCCTTCTTACCAAAACTCATAACACCCTTCATGGGTTAAACTTTCAGATATACCCAATCATCCACTTCAAACTCCAACGACTTTCTCCTAACATCTGTGTAGGACTTTTGATGACTCTGTGCCGTTTTCAATCTCTCTTGAATCAGCTTCACCTTCTCCATGACTTATTGAACTAGATCTGGTCCTATCAACCCTATTCACCAACTTCAAACCACCCAATAGGAGATCTGCATCTTCTCCCATAAAGAGCTTCATATGGAGCCATTTGGATGCTCGAATGGTAGCTGTTGTTGTAAGCGAACTCAATGAGAGGCAGGTGATTATCTCAATTACCCTTGAAATCAATCACGCAAGCCCTCAACATATCTTCTAAGGTCTGGATAGTATGCTCTGCTTGCCCATCCGTCTGAGGATTAAAAGCAGTCCTGAAGTTCACCTTTGAACCCAAACCTTTCTAGAAAGACTTCTAGAACTGAGAAGTAAATTGTGAACCTATATATTAAATGATAGAAATTGGGACTCCATGAAGTCTCACCACCTCCTGAATGTATCACTTTGTGTAATCCTCTATCAAATGAGTAGTCTTTACCGAAAAAACGTGAGCTGATTTGTCATTCTATCGACAATCACCAAATTGAATCATGCTGCATGTGAGACCTTGGCAAGCCTGTGATGAAGTCCATATTAATCATCTCCCATTTCCATTCCAGAATTTTGATATACTGAGCCTACCCTCCAGGTCCTTGGTGTTCTACATTCACATGCTGGCAATTCGGGCACTTAGCAACAAACTCGGAAATGTCCTTTTTCATACCTTCCCACCAATATACCTCTCTCAAATTGCGGTACATATTTATGGAACCCGGATGAATGGAATATCTAGAGCTATGAGCTTCTTTCATGATTCTCTCTTGGAGTTCATCCACCCTAGGTACACACAATCTGCCTTGATACTTCAGCACACCATCCCCCTTGTTCAAAAGCTAAAATACTTTGCTTATGAACATTCGCCTTCAAATTAAGCAAAATGAGGTCTTGGTATTGTTTTTCTTTCACCTCTGACACTAGTGATGATTTAGCCCCATTTATCTCCACTATCCCTCCTTCTGTGGAATCCATAATTCCGACTCCTTGGCGTGCAAGTCTGAGCACATCTTTGGCTAGCTCCCTATTTTCTTCCTCAACATGGGCGATACATTTCATGGATAACCTTCTTAAAACATCATCAACCACATTAGCCTTACCTGGGTGGTAAAGAATACTCATCCTTGAGTAATTCTAACCACCTCCTCTGTCTGAGATTGATCTATTTTTGGGTGAACACATATTGTAGGCTCTTGTGATCACTGAATTTGTCAACATGAACACCATACAAGTAGTTACGCCATATTTTCAAGGCAAAAACTACCGCAGCCAACTCTAAGTCATGGGTTGGATAATTCTTCTCCTAAACTTTCAACTATTGGGAGGCATAATCTATAACCTTGCCATTCTGCATTAACACACAACCCAAACCAACTCTAGATGTATCATAGTACACCACAAAACCTTGAGTACCCTCTCGTAAGTCAAAACCGGGATAGTAGTCAACCTCTTTTTCAATTCTTGAACGCTTTTATCACAAGATTCAGACCATTGAAATTTAGTTTTCTTCTTAGTCAACTTGGTCAAGGAAGATGTGATAGACGAAAACCCCTCAACAAACCTTCTATAGTAGCCAACCAAACCCAATAAATTCCTTTTATTAGTTGGAGGCGTGGTTCTAGGCCAACTCTGAACTGCTTTTATCTTTTGGGTATCAACTCTAATCCCATCAATGGAAACTATGTGGCCCAAGAATGCCACAGATTTAAGCCAAAACTCACACTTGGAGAACTTGGCTTACAACTCCTTACTTTCAAAGTCTGAAGGACTATCCTGAGGTGACTAGCATGATCTTTTTCATTCCTTGAATAGATCAGTATGCAATCAATGAAAACGATGAAAAACTTATCTAGATAAGGTTTGAAGACTCTATTCATAAGATCAATGAATGCTGCTAGTGCATTAGTCAACCCAAAAGACATGACCAAAAACTCAAAATGCCCATATCTGGTTCTAAAAGTTGTCTTCAGAATGTCAAATTCCCTAACCTTTAACTGATGGTAGCCATATATGAGATCAATTTTGAGAAACAGGTGGCACCCTGAAGTTGATAGAAAAGATCATCTATCCTTGGAAGAGGATACATATTCTTGATGGTAACCTTATTCAATTGACGATAGTCTATACACATACTAAGGGAACCATCTTTTTTCTTCACGAACAAGACCGGAGCACCACAAGGTGAGACACTTGGTCGAATAAAACATTTATCTAACATATCTTTCAACTGTTCTTTCAACTCTTTTAATTCTGCTGGTGCCATTCTATATGGTGGAATAGATATAGGACGAGTATCTGGAATAATGTCTATGCCAAAGTCTATCTCTCTTTCAGGAGGGACTCCAAGTAGATCATTAGGAAAGACTTCTAGAAACTCCTTTACTATAGAAACTGACTGAAGGGAAGGTACCTCAGTACTTGAGTCATTAACTCAGACTAAGTGATAGATACATCCTTTGAAACTAACTTTCTCACCTTAAGGTACGAAATGAAATGACCCTAGGCACTTCTGAACTGCTACTCCATTCTATAACTGGCTCATTAGTAATCTGAAACTTGACAACTCGAGTTATGCAATCTATTGATGCATAACAGGCATGAAGCCAATCCATACCTAAAATGACATCAAAATCTACCATGTCTAACTCCACTAGGTCAGCCATGGTGTTCTTGTGATTGAGAGAAATAGGACAATCACAATACTCTCCAATAGGTGTAGAAACACACTAAGGTTCACAAAGCTTCTCAAGAAGAATCTCAAACTTATTTGCAACATAAGGAGTTACAAAAGATAAACTTGCTCCTAGGTCTAGCAAAGCATAAACATCAAACGTAAAGACTTTGATCATACCATCGACAACATCTGGAGAGTTCTCTTGTTCTTGGTGGCTAGTGATTGCATAGAGGTGGTTTTCCCCTCTGCCAGTACCACAAGTGGATCCTCTAGGTGCAGCGCTGTCTGGTGGAGCAACTGATGATGATAGGGCTCTGTTGCCCGGATTTCCACTACCCTGCCTGTCCTTAGGGCACTCTCTCATGAAGTGACCCTTGACTAGGGCTGGCAGGGGGACCGGGATATCCCGACCCGACCCGCGTTCGCCCCGGCCCTCGTTCCGCCCATCCCGTCCCGTTAGTTTTAGGGGGTTTAAGGGGTAGGGGATGAGGGGACCGTTCAGGGGACGGTTCACCCTGAGTCCCGGTCGACCCGTCCCGGTTGAACCGGCCGGTTCGCGGGATCCCTCTAATTTTTTTTTTAATTCAAAAAAGTTACCGTTTTCAGCCGTTGGGGAAACGGCTAGTGGGCCCCCCAATGGAATTTTGCCACTTTTTAAGTTCCCAAACACCCCCTACCACCCCCTACCACCCCCTACTTTTAAAACTTTAATTTAAACCCTCAAGTTATATTAATTACACTTTAACCCATTTTTAATATTATAAATACCCCTCTATCCCTTACAACTTCTTACAAAATCATCTATTCTCATTTATCTCATCTATTTTTCTATATCCTCTCAACTCTCAAGTGTCAATCTTAATTTCTATTCCATTTTAGTTCTCATATTATTATAATCCATATATTTCAATTCTCAATTCTCAATTTTAATATTATATATATATATATATATATATATATATATATATATATATATATATATATATATATATAATCTCATATTTGTTATCAAGTATTGGTTGGAGTTTCAAATTACAAGTTACAACAAACCACAAGCTTCAACAATCGGTTTAACGTCTGCTATTAACGCAGACGTTTGGTACATTCGTTTCATAATGTTTATATTTTATTTTTCGTCTTTATTTTAGTGTTATTATTATTTTTATATTACACTTTATATATAATTAAGTATGAGTTCTAGCAAAAAAAAATAGCGGTAAAGGAAAAGAGAAAGCACAAGATAACGAAGAAAGTAGAATTTTTAAATTATTTAATTTTGGTAGAAAAAATAGTAAAGAAAAAAAGAGTAGTAAAAGTGGTGGTAATTCATCTAAATCAACATGTAGAGTTAGATTTAGCACAAATGATTCTACTTATGTTGATGATACTGCTTATGATATTAATTCAAATGTTCAACTCGATCACGAAAGTTTAGAACGACGTTATGGTAATATTAATCCTAATGTTGATAAAAATTCAGGTGAAAAGTAGAAGCTGATTTGGGAGAAGAGGAGTTAGAAGAAACACCTACTAGTACGGTGACAGAAGTTCCAAATGACACTACCAATTTAACGGCGCAAAATTGTGGACATCCACCCCTTATACCTCCCACAAGGGAGAAGGTGAAGTATCAATGCCCTAAAACTTCTATTGTGTGGCAATTTATGACTTTCGATAAAGAAAATAGTGTTGCTATTTGTAATAAGTGTAAGCAACCTTTTAAACATAAACAAGGTGGGGGTCAAGGTTGGACGGGGGGATTAAATAGACATTTGTTATCTTGTGTGCCGATTCAATATAAAGAAGCTAAAGCATTAGCCAATAGAAAAAAAGAATTCCAATTAATGAATTTGATATTACCGGTAATGCATCGGTAGGGGCTTCTAACATGGTTCAAGGAACATTAGATCCTTCTAACCCCGCTGGTCCAATAACACAACGTAAATATAATAAGGAATTAGATCGCAAAAATTTAGCTAAAATGGTTTCTGTTGTGGTTTGCCTTATAGTTTTCCTTCAAATTCCGGTTTTATTGAATATATTCAACAAACTTATAATCTGGATTATAGAGTTTTTTCAAGAAATACTGTTAAATCTGATGTTTTTGAATTTCAAGGTAAACACTGTCAATTTCTTCGTTGTATATTTAGCATATTAGATAGTAGAGTGTCTATAACTCCGGACATGGGTCATAGTGTTAATGGAAATGATTATTTAACTATTACTGCACATTGGATTGATCATAATTGAAATTTGCAAAAAAGAATCTTAAGTTATAAACTATGTATAGAGAAAAAAACTGGTGCATATTTAGCTTCAAATATTTTAAGTGTTTTAGATTATTACATGATTATAGATAAAATAATGTCTGTCGCATTAGATAATGCATCTAATAATACAAACGCTGCTAAAATATTAAAAGTTAGATTATGTCCAATTGACAATAATGATTTTCATGTTAGATGTGTTGCACATATATTAAATTTGGTTGTACAAGATGGTATTTCATTATTTGATTGTGGTTGCATAAAAATTGAATATGCCGTTGCCTGGATTTTTCATACTAACAATGTTGCTAGAATTAGAAAATTTAATGAGCATTGTTTACTATGTGAATTGTCACCTAGAAAAATTCCAAGACATATTAAAACAAGGTGGAATTCTTTTTACGAAATGCTTTCAGTTGCTTACAAATATAGAAGACCCATACAAATGGTGTTTAATGCTCATAATGCTGACCCATTAGATAGAATTTGTGATGAAGATTGGGAAGAAACTAAAGAACTATTATAATTTGTAAGACTTTTTTTATGATGCTACTACCATGTTTTCTGGAATTTATTATCCTACTATTTCATCCGTATTAATAAATATTTGTGCTCTTACAATTCAATTTTGTAAATATAAAAAAATAGAGAAATTTAGAGTTGCAATTAAAGGTATGATTGAAAAGTTTAAAAAATATTTTTTTCCTATTCCTCAAGTTTTTTTAACGGCTACTTTACTTCATCCTGCTTATAAATTACAAAGTGTGCAAGGCCTTGTTGACACTTTTTATGAAATTTTAGAAATTTTACCGGAAGAAATTCAAAATTGTCAAACGCTTAAGTCTAGCATAAAAGTAGAAGCAAAACTGTTGTATGAAAAATATAGAACTACGAAAAATTTTCAAGGAGAAGTTGATCAAACTTCTAATCCTGAGATTGATTTGTCACTTCCAATTTCAACTTATATGTGAGGTTTTCTTGGTCTTAATTCTATTAACCGTGATGATTTTGAAAAATATCTTAATCAATCTTTAGAATCTTGGAAATCAAAGACGGCAATGAAGATTTATTAGAATGGTGGAGTAGGCGAAGCGATGCATTTCCAACTTTGAGCAAAATGGTTCGTGATGTTCTAGCTATTCAAACTTCATCAGTTGCATCGGAGGTTGCTTTCAGTGCGGCATGGTTTCAAATTGGTGATCATAGACATTCATTGGCGGAAGACAGTTTGGAAACAACAGTTTTATTTAGAGACTGGGTCAATACCGATAGGAGAAATAATAATTTGCCAAAGTTAAGTAAAAAACAAGCAAGTTGGATCAAAGCACAAATTGAATACATTGATGATGAATTAGAGGCACAAGAGTTTCTAGCAAGTTTGCCAACACCGGAGGATATAACCATCGATATGATGCGACAATTAGAATTAAATTTTAAAGGAGAAAACATATATTTTTAGATTACATTTGAGAACTAATTGAAACAGAACCTTTCCTAGAAGGTGGCTGCATAAAATTAGTTACTCATCTAATATCTGTAACAAATATTAGTTTTACGTATGAGAACTTATTGAAACAAAACCCTTCCTAGAAGGTGGCTGCGTAGATTAGTTACTCCACTAATATTTGTTAATTGTAACTTCTAAGTTCTATTAAATAAATTTGAAGGTTTTTAACTTTTATTCAAGTTTTTTAATACAATTATTGTCTTGCATTTTAATTTTTATATATACAATTAAATATATACTAAAGTACTAAACTAACTTTAAATACTTAATTTAAAACTTGTAACTTGACATTTGAAATTTCAAGTTTACATTACTTTAAAATATTTAAAATACAAATTTAAACTTCTCAAATTTGAAATTTAAAACTTTAAAGTTAAAGCTTGAAATTTGAAACATGAAGCTTGAAATTTGAAAATTGAAAATTTATTTTGAAATTTAAAAATTAAAAGTTAAATTTAAAATTTATTAGCTAAAGACATATAATTTCAATACAAATATATAAGTATTTAAAAACAAAAAAAATCCCCCGTCCCGTCCCGTCCCCCCAAATCCCATCACATCCCGTATATATAGTGGGACGGGATGGGACCTATTTCTGTCCCCCAATCCCGGTCCCGGTACAAATCCCCCTCCCGTCCCCCATCCCGTCCCGTCCCCCTTTGTCCCGTCCCCAGTCCCCGTCCCCGTCCCCTTGCCAACCCTACTCTTGACCACAGTTCAAGCAACCTATCTGGCCATCACGATATTTACCTGGGTGGGTTCTACCACACTTACATGCAGGAGCCCAGCTACCTCCTTGTTCCATACTGCCTTGAGACTGTGCTGGTCTAGCTATGAAGTTCTTCAAATTTTGTCCATGATGCTCACCTTGCTCACCTTTGTTTCTGGGTGCAGATGATGGTGCAGGCCCATATTGTTTCCGGAATTTTTACCGATTCGAACCACCTTTCTGCTGTCCAAATTCATTCCCAGTCTTAGCTTTCTTGTTTCTATACTCTTCTCTTTCCCTCAACTTCTCCTATTCGACTTGCTGCACAAAAACCATCAACCTGGATATGTCCACGTCGCTTATCAGCATTGCAGCTTTGCCCTCTTTGCTTGATGCACGACCCAAGCCAGCGACAAACAAGCTCATTCTGATCCTCATATCCTTAACCATTTCATGAGCATAGCGGGATAGCTGTGTGAACTTCAACCAATACTCATGTACACTCAAGTAGTCCTATTTCAGTGTGCGAAAATCTCATACCTTAGCCTCTTTCAGTTTTTGGGGAAAAAATGCCCTAAGAGAGCTTCTTCAAAGCAAGCCCAACTCGAACGTGGTGCATTTCTCATCTATGCCCTCCTTCCACTGATCGAACCAAGTCCTATACACATTCTTCAGTTGATATGCAGCTAGCTCAACCCTTTCAGCATCAACAACATGCATCACATCAAAAACCTTATTTAACTTTTCCACAAATTTATTTCCAGATCCTCAATAGTGCTCGAACCGGTGAAACTTGGAGGATTTATTCTCAGAAATTCACGAATATTCGAGGTATAAACCTCTTCTTTTTGAGCTCCTCGTTGTTGCCCAACTTGGTTAGTCACTGCTTGGATTAACATCCGAATAGCCTCAGGGAATTCAACATTTGTGACTTCTCCTTGAGGTTGTACGTTTGGTGCATTAGGTACCTCTGGATCCTTACAATTCCTTCTAGCTGGACAACCTCTCGCTGCTCTTCGTGAAGGCATGATGATCTAAAACACTTGCAAGCACGAATTAGGGAGAAGCTCTTCAGATATAAACTCTAACGCACACAAAGAATATGAAAGAAGTGAGGAATTTCCTAAATGTTATAGCCTCCTAATTATAGATGTGGCGCGCTTCACACCGATAATTGGAACTCTAGAGACATAACTTTATAGACTCCCTAGGATTCTTAAGCTCTTTGCTCTAATACCAAGTTTGTCACGCCCCAAGCCTACACCCTAGACGTGGCCGACACCCAATGACCATTGCTGGCCTTGAGAGGACCCTTGGCCTGGATTACTTAACTCTTTAAAAGACTTAACTCAATATAAAACGAGAAACATTCTCATAAAGATTACTTGAAATAAAAGGTCTTGGCCAAAATGTCACTTAAGTCTTATAATAGAATATTTGTAATGCAAATAAGGAGAGAATCACAACCAAACTGTGTGACTGTCTATCTGTCTATGAAGCCTCTACAATACTAAGATGGATGTTGGGACAGACCCCACAACATACTATAAAAGAAATATTGAAAAACATGTAAATGTGTTCTCCGGAATGCAAGGAGAATCACCACTGACTCCGAGTGCTCATCTGGATCAACGAGGCGCTGGATGATACTGATCATGGTTACCTTCGTCTGCATCATGATACGATGCATACCAAATGACATAAATACATTGAATGTACGAGTATGCGAGTTGGAATGATAACAAACTTAAGCTTGAAAAGAGTAAGTAGAAACACTTACATTGGCTCTGCTCAGCTCATGAATAACTTTTTTAAATATAAAGCAATAAGACACATGCAATATATAAGAGCTTATAAACAATGTGAACACTTTGTTCGTTAAAGAAAATGCAATAACAAACTCAACTTTACTTGATATATGAAGTAACATAGTTTCTGTGGGAGATTCTTTAACCGACAACCACCATTATGAGCCTAAGTGGTGATATAACTTCTTGCCCAAACTGCCAGAACTTTCCTATACTTTGTCGTCGGATAGAACTACTTGACTTAGTGAATCCACTAGCTTAACTTACGTGATCATCTAAAAAGTATGACCCTTTAATCCCCAGGATGGCTACATGGTTTTCATGGAGACTTGAGTTAATATGAACTATCATCCCCACATTGGTGCTCAATTCTACTTCCAAAATATATTTTAGCGCATGCTTTTAAAAACAACTTCCTTCATTTGGGTTGAGATAATTGCTCAACACTTAGCTTTAAAAACTCTCTTGGAATCAATGTTCCCTTTTCTTGTTCAAAACTCTTTTGGAAAATCTTAGATTCCTATTAACTTAAATGTGAAAACATTTATATACTTTTAGAGAATAATTAGTTCCCTTATAGATTTTGAGAAATGAACTCAACGTTTACTCTTATCTTAACTTGAAACTTGAGTCTTAAATCAACTCTTAAGGAATACTTAGTTCCCTTATATTTCTTGAAGGAAACACTTTAACCTTTTTTTTTACCCTTTACTTTAACTTGAAACTTGAGCCTTAAAACGAAGTTCAAACGTTTTATAAATACTCTTGAAAACCTTTAAGAACTTTGCTTTGGACTAGCTTCTTAACTTTAGACTTGAAGCTTAATTTCTTTGACTTTGATCTTAACTTTCCTTGAATTGGATTATGGATTCAAGGTTATGATTTGTGTTCTTTGATGATTTCTAGTTGTTTAGAAATCGTTTGAAGTAATCAGAATCATTGGAGAGTGTTAATATACCTTAAAAGAACTTTAAAAAGCTAAACTATGAAAATTGGACGAAAAAGCCAATTTGGGCACATTCCGGGCGCGCCATCAGACCAGTTGGTCTGAGGCACCTTTCTGGCGCACTGCAAGCGCGCCACCCCAGGCCTTCTGGCGCAGAGGGGGCGCGCTGCGCCAGATGCTACCCACATACGCCAGATGCTACCCACATACGCCAGAACGTCTTTCTTCTCTCGTTTTTGATCCTAAATCGCCTAAACCTCCATTGTTCTATTCCCAAACCCTTAGGATCATCAATACCTTCAATAATAAGTATATCTAAATCGAAAACAACTATGAAATTACGAATCAACATCAATGGGTATTCAAACAACTCAACAAATAGGGATTTGATAAGATTCATTAAGAATTCACTTATTAACATGTAAACAATTCTAAAACCACTAAAGTGAAACAAGTTTGGTGTGTGTATGGATTAATCTAACACAAAAGATCACACATACCTTGATAGGGATCATCCCTGGCGAATTCTAGTCAAAATTCATTGGCGTTCTTGGCGAATCCTTGATCTTTCCCCCTTTTTCCTTCTTCTCTTCTCTTTTCTCCAAGTCCTAAGCGTAAAGTTAATTTTCTAATCTGAACTAAAATTATCCCAAATAAATCTCTAAAATGAAATAGGAAATAAATGGGTGAAAAGACTAGTTTTCCCTTCCTTAAATCTCAATTGGGGCCTTCCTCAATCCAACAACCCAACTTTTGATAGGCATATATCCCTCATACGATATCGAAAATGCACAAAATTGGCAGCGTTGGATAGATCTCTCTACGTGCTTTCCAACATATCAAGAACTAGCTCTAACACATTCCGATCTAGAAGTTATGACCAATTGAAAATGACCAAAAGTCACTTTCTTAACTTAGGAAATTTTTCAAAATTTCCCCTTCCTTTCCAAAAGTGATTATTTTTAGTTCATAGCTTATTCTTAGCTATTTCGTGTTACGAGATGTTACAATGGAATTAATTTTTTTTGTTTCCTTATGATTAATTTAGTTATAAAGAGTCTTTTCTTTTTGAAAAATAATTAAGAGACCCAAATAAGAAAAGAAAAAATATTGTGAAGTTCAGCTAAATTGTGTTGGGATTAAAATAAAGAATAACATATAAGAACTTTATTTGGCTTGTCTTGGGGATGGTCTTTGTTGATGGAATTGGATCTTGTTACAGATTGTCAAATTATTAACGTGAACAATATTTATTTAGTATGAATAGAACTGTTTTGATTTTTATGTTTGTTAAAAGTTAATTTATTTAGTCAATTCGTTAGCTTTGACCAGAATTGTGCAAGAAAATAAAATAAAGAAGATGACGAAATTCACATTAATTTAAGGGTATTTTGTAGCAGACAAGTCAAAAAAGCATTAAGAGTGATTTTATTGATACAACTGTGTAAGTTGAGTGATTTATTGATACAAAACAAAGTTAAATGATTTTACTAGATAAATTTTCAAAGTTGAGTGACCTTCGAAGATATTAACTTCCTTTTCGTATATGGTTAAAGATAGAATATTCAACTAGATTTTAATTATAATATTTTGTAAGTATTGCTTTTGCTCGAAACTAATTTGAATTTTTTTAGTGTAATAAAAACAATTTTTAGAATGATTTGATTTTGAATATAGTTGAATACTATTCTTTAAATGAAATAAAATTTTCTTTTCTTTCCTCAATATGTGTGAACACATAAATCTGACAAGTATCTTGTGCAATCATTTTATATATTGTTTTTGATCGAAACTAATTTTGAATTCTTTCTTAATGTTTCATATAATTGAATATTATTCTTAAAATGAAACAAAATTCACTTTTTTCCATCAATATGTGTGAACACGTAAGTGTTTTGTGCAATTATTTTATGAATTGCTTTTGCTCGAAACAAATTTACAAACTTTTTAATGTAACAAAATTAAAATTTGAGAATGATTTGATTTTAATATAATTTAATACTATTTTTAAAATGAAACAAAATTCTTTGTTATTTCTCAATATGTGTAATCACATTAGTTTGGTAAGTGTCTTGTGCAAGTATTTACGAACTGATTTGCCTTGAAACTGATTTAGATTTTTTTAATGTAACAAAATTAAAATTTGAGTATGATTTGACTTTAAATATGATTGAAAGAAATATAAAATTTGTACTAAACATGGTTTCTTCCAAAATTGGAAAAAATTATAATATGCTTTTATAAGCATTGCAATGGAATTAATCATACAAATATCTTCATTTAATATTCAATAAATATTTGAATTTTATTAATAATGAAATCATTTGTTATCATATTATTCAAATATTTTTACAACTAATATTTAAATTTTTTTGGCCAACATTTCAAATTTTTACTTGTTTCAGTATTTATCACTTTACATTCATAAATTAAAATATACAAATTTTCAGAATATCTTTAAAAAACAGTTGTTAATACTCTTTGGTCATTATTGTTATACATATAATACTTGCTTAAAGCTAAATCAATTAAATTATTTTCCTAATAAGAAAATTTTGACTCAAAAAAATTTGTTCAACATAAGACTAGAGTTATAACTGTATTGTTCACAAAATGATAAATCTAATTTGATATCAAATCTACCCTCATTTATTTTTATGCCAAAATAGTACCCATGACGACTAAGTATTCTCTAATTCAAATTATTTAACAATTTATTTGTACCCTATATATAGAAGACAATTCTTATCAAAGAAACACACAACAACAATAAGAATAATAAATCCATTTTATCCCACATATCCTAATACATAAGTTCTCCTCCTCTTCCTCATTTTTAGCCATGGCTAGAAAGAAAGTGAAGTTGGCTTTTATGGAAAATAACATTGAGAGGAGAGTCTCATATTGAAAACGACAAAAGGGTTATACTTCCAACTCTAATTTCTTGCTTTGTCAAAAAGGCTGTAATTTATTTTGCTTACTGAATATGTTGTCTAGTTTTTTTCACATCGAAGGTAAATTAAAGTTATTCTTTATATTTCCTCTAAGAAAATACTTTATATATCGAATTTATCAGGCAAAAGATCCTCCTTGATCAATCCAAATTTTGTCATATCCTTTGATCTAATCTTGCTAGTAAGAGTTTAATTATAAGTAGATATGTCTGCACTTCAGTTTCAAAATAAATTTCTAAGCCTTCAAAATCATCTGAATTTGTCTAAAGCCTTTAGGGACATCTACAAAGTGTGATCATTGCCACTCAAAATACATACATAGCGATAATTGAATTATTATCATTCATTAATTGCCGCTAAAAATCATTTTTTATATAGTGTACTTTTTGTGTGGTTAATTAAATTATGAGAACATTATACAAACACTAATATATTACTTGCCTTCATTTATGTTTTGATTTTAACATCCTTAATCGAGTTGTATAGTTGCCAAAATTTATAATCATGATGCAATAATAAAAACAAAATGATGATGAATGAACGTTTAGGGGAGAAGATATTATTTTATTGAGAAATTAAAGAAGATATTTATTTTAATTAAAGTGTAATCACTCCAATTTATCGAAGAGAGGAAATGGGATTTGGGAGAGAAAATTCATTTTTTATCTTTCTCTTTGCAATGAGTTCAGTGGTGAAAACAACTTGTTTTTCTTAGAGTCAAATTTCTAAAGATCACTAAATTTTAAGAATTTATCTAGCAAAGTCATTAAACTTTATTTTGTATAAGAAAGTCACTCAACTTAGATCTTTATATCAATAAAATCTCACAACTTTGATCTTCGTATCTATAAAATCACTCTTAATCCCGTGAATTTGTTGCGATGTATTTTGGTTTAAACTTCACCTCACTCTATGAGCTCATGAAATTAATATTTTTTTGTTTGCTTATGATTAATTTAGTTATAAAGATTTTTTTTAAAACATAATAATTAAGAGACCCAAATAAGAAAAGTGTAACATCTCACAACTAGAAAGAAGAGTTTAAAATCTGAAAATACCTTTTTATTGAAAGAATAAGGAAATCTGGAAAATTTGTCTAATTAGGAAAATGAGTTTTGGTCATTTTCAAACGGTCATAACTTCTAGCATATGACGAGTTAGATGTAATTCTGGATAGAGTTTAAAGATCTTGGAATGATCTTTCCAACGCCTCCGAGTTTACACGATTTTGATATCTTATGAGGGAGTCATGCCTTTCAGAAGTTGACATGTTGGATTAAGGAAAGCCCCATCCGGATTATTGAAGGGCAAACTAGTCTTTTCCCTAATTATATTTTCTATTTCATTTTTAGGAATTTATTAGGGTAAAACAAGACTTTGCTCAGCTTAGAAAAAAAGAGAATTTACGCTAGGGCTGGGAGAAGAGAGAAAAGAAGAGAAAAATCAAGAATCACCAAGAAACTTTCAAACTCGAGTGTGGACTTCGTCGAGGGTGATCCCTAAAAAGGTATATGGGTCTATCATAACGTTGGGTTTGCTCACCCACGTTCCAAGAATGTTTGATTCAGTGTAATCTAGTTCAAAAACGATTGGATTTTGAAAGTTCTTGTTAGTTGTTCTTGAATCACATTCACTCTTGAATATGAGTTGAAATTATGAATTTCTTGAGGTGTAGAGTGTTGTTTGTTGAGTTCTTTGGGTTAGATCCTTGTTTATATGATGTGGGTACATAAATCTAGGGTGAATTTGAGAAAAGAAATTGAATTGGAACAATTTAAGGTTAGAAAACGAGAGGAGATTTTTGACAGGCTTCACCTGGGCAGGGCAGACGCAGCGCGCCCCATCTGCGCCATAAGGCCTTAGGCAGCGCGCCCCAGATGCGCCTAAATTGGCGTTTTACACCCATTTTTTTTGTAATGTACCTAACTACTCGAAATGACTTCTAAACATATAGAAATCATCCATAAATATGAAATTTCAACCTTCAATCTATAACCTCAAATTCAAGGAAAGTTAAGATCAAAGTCAAAGTAGTTAAGAGTCAAGTCTAAAAGTTAAGAAGCAAGTCAAAGCAAAGTTCTTAAATGTTTTCAAGAGTCCTTAGCAATATTTTAACTTTGTTTTTAAGACTTAAGTTTCAAGTTAGGTAAAGAGTAAAGAGTTGAGTTCATTACTCAAAAAGTTATAAGGGAACTAAGTATTCCCTAAGAGTTTATAAATGTTGTCACATTTGAGCAAGAAAGGGAACATCAATTCCAAGAAATCCTTTGAGCTAAGATTTGAGTAATTATCTCAAACTAAAGAAAGAAGTTGTTTTAAAAACACAAGATTTAAGTATATTTTTAGGAGTAGTATTGAGCAGCGAACATCATACTTTTTAGATGATCACTTAGGTTAAGCTACTGGATCCACTAAGTTAAGTAGTTCTATGCGACGGCAAAGTATAGGACACTTCGGCAGCGTGGAAAAGATGTTGTATCACCACTTAGGCTCATAGTGGTGATTGTCGGTTAGAGAATCTCGCACATAAACTATATTACCTTATTATAAAAGTAAAGTTTAGTTTGTTATTTTAATTTTTTAAAGAACTAAGTTTTTTACACTGTTTTACAAGCTTTATATTGTCAAGACCCATACCATCGTGATTGTCACCCACACTTCAACTCAGTGGGAGAACCACTACTAATAACCAACTAAAGAAAGAAATCTAAAAATAAGGTATTTAAGTTACGGAAGCAAGTTAAATAACTAAAGGTACGGTTCAATTACTAAATGAAGATCTAATAACTAACTAATAATGCAGAAGATAAACTTAGAATATGAAAGTCAATGTACCAAACTATAACAATATCCATATCTAACAAGAGATTACTAACGAACTATCAACTAACTAAATCAAGTTCTATGTCCGAAAGTGGTGTACATAGACTAAAGACCATTCCATGGAAGCTCGAACAATATGGCTCACCCTTGAATTCGAAGCAATCACCAATCTCCTAAGCAAGGTCTGTCAACAGTCGCATAAAGATACCCTATACTTAACAAAAATAAGAGCAAGAGCAGAATCAGTACAAAACCACCGTGTACTAGTAGGATCACGCGGCTATCCCACTAGTGTAATATAAACAAGTAATTGTAACATTATTGCACATGCATAAATATCAACATATTCGATATTATCATAAAATTCAATATCACAATTTGCATGCTTCATCACATAGTTGGTCCCCAAAAAGAACCCAAAGTCAAACTATTAGCATGTAGGAACGTGTCAACCGATCCGAGTTAGCATGCCGGAACGTGGTAATCCGATCCAAGTTCAAGTACCGGAACGTGGCAGTCTATCCCAATAACACATCAATAACACATCAAGATCACACATTCAAGTCATGATTTCATGGTATAAATATTCATATCTCTTTTTCAACATCTATAATCAATATTGCAACATGCATACATATACAAGTATCACAACAAAGCAAAACAAGTGTATATCACAATCATAGAATCACAACCATCACCTACCTCAAAACAAGCTTGAAATCCTAGACAACTTGATCATTCCTTTTCCAGATTTGTTCCGCTTGTTTGTGGTATGCATTCAACAATTTATATACTGAAATCAATAACGAAACACTTAATTTCTGGAAAACCGACAAACTATGAACCCTTGACCCAAACTAGTCAATTTAGATTAATTTCACCATAGGATTCTTCAAGAAATTATTCCCCATAAATATTGACCCATTTTAAAACATTGTACTGATCAAAAAATGAGTTCGAGTAGTGAAAAGCTTACCTCTAGCTTCAAGAATGGTGGAAAACGAGTTAGAATAGCCTCGGGGTCGTCTCTTAACTCAAAAGGTTGAAAAGTACAAAATAAGGTCGCCTAGGGGTTTTATTTATGATTTAAAAAACCGCCATCCCTCTACAGTGACACCCATTCCACTATAGTGGATTCTCTGTTATGACACTAATCCCACTGCAGCGGCACAAAGTGAACAAGTGAGCTCCGCCTCGAAAATCCCAAAATCCTTTAATTCCATCTCCGCCTCGCTCGCTACGGCGGTACCCATCCCACTTTAGCAGCGTCACTGCAGTGGTAAGAATCCCGCAGCAGCAGCACGAAGCGAGGCAGTGAGCTCCTTATGGAATTTTCAATTCCCCCCTTTCACAACATACTCTTAGCCCACTATGCTAAAAAAATGCCCTTAACGCTAAAGTCAATTCCCGATAATCTATTTATCCAAATTGATGCCGTAAAGTCGTACGAATTCCTTAATGAGTTATCTATCCATTCACGTAATCAAATTTCACATTTTCTCCACCTAATTACTACCAGATTTCCCTACACCTTAAAGACTCCAAATTCTTCCAAATCCGGACAGGTTGGGAAAATCCTAGTACTACGAAAAAGTTTTTCCAGCCTCGATTTTTCACCGTTGGTATTTCTATAATGACAAAAACCGATCATTACAATAGATACCAATTTACCCATCACTCGTCCCTGAGTGATCAACTATGGAAAGGTAGGCTAGAAAAGGAACAAGGTAGTACATGATTCGACGAACAATTGCGGATATTTGTCTCGCATATCCCTCTCGATCTCCCAAGTAGCTTCCTCAACTTGGCGATTCTTCCATTGAACTTTCACTGACTTAATCTCCTTGGTCCTCAACTTCCAAACATCACGATCAAGAATAGCGATCGGTTCCTTCTCATATTGGAGGTCCTTGTCTAGCACTATTGAGTACCACTTAATGATATAGTCAATATCCCCATTGTAACGACCCAAAGTACACCCTAGTCGTTAACGGCATCGTCGTCCTCGAAGAGGACTAAGACAAGCCCTTAGCATACATCATAGCACATCATAGGTGAAAAATGTGGAAAAATTTTAAACTTTACGTAGTGAAGTATACTTAGACTTCTCACATATTATATATGGAGTTTACATAGACTCTTCACATACGAAGATTACATAAACTTCTCTTTTAGCATAATAAATCATATAAGAGTCTGAAGTCTCATCTCACATATAAACCATCTACAAGAGTATGAATCACAATTATTTGGGCATAACCCTTAGTCTATTACAATATGCCATATAGGCTACAATGAAGTCTCAACGTGAGAATGAAATAATTGTCTTTAAACATAGACAAAACTAATAAGGCTTGATGAATGGCTCTATCCTGGGAAATTATGAGGACTCACCAATTGAATTAGGAAAGATCCAAGTCTTCTTCTCCAATAGCCACGAATCTCCTCAATGGCCCGAACCTAAAATATTTGGGGAAAAAGGAGAAATATGGGTTAGTACAAACCACATGTACTAAGTATGACTTCTATGCACAAAAATCATCAATGCATGAGAAAAGGCACAATTTACTCAAAACCATAAATAATGTGCAAACATTCAATATACATATCAACATATAAGTAACTCAAGCAACACTTGTGCAATGCCAAGAATAAAGCCCCATAACCCTATCAAAAGCTAACTATCACATTAAGCAACCCACTTCATACTTACAAAATATTCTCATATATAACATGCTTTATAAATCAATACTACTCATATCTTATCAACATAATCATAAACATAAAAGAACACTACTAGAACCATCCCTTAGGATCCCACACGTGCAATGAGTAAGAGAAGTCCCATACCCACCCTTACCCAATGTAGTAGCCTTCAAGATAACCCTAATAAGAGTTCACATACTTAACTTATTCATTTACTTTTACATTAGGGAAAGAAGTGCAATAATCGACATGAGACCATGTGAACTACATGTAATCCGGTGTTTAACTCCCATACCGAAAAGAGAGGGTTAACACTCTCCTAAGGTGTAACCATTGTACGTAGATATCTAGGTGGATCCACTAAGATAGAGTCTAATGTGGGCACGTAGTTAAGGGTCAAGGAGATTGTTTCTAGAAACCTTGACTTACTGACGTGGAGGTTTCCATCTCATGAGACAACACATAATTTGGGAATCCAGACTTACTAACGTGAGACCTCCATCTCATTTACATGCCCTTTCAGTGCTAAGAAATTATTCCCTTTATTTATCAGATTATTTCATCATATAAGTTCACATTAGTCTCTTCTAGACCCCTATGTAAACATCTTATCATATCTAGCTCATAGTTCATCACAAGTGAGAATAATCCTTTCACTTTAGACACCACTTCATAAGTGAGTAAACCTTTCACTTACCACTTTATTATAATCATAAGAAACTACTTTCAATCATATAATAATAATACCATAACGTACTTGCATAATAATAGTCTAGGGTTAAGGATGAGGAATACTTAGCATCAACATCACAACCACACATTAGACCTTGAAGCATTACTATCTAAGTAACTCATAATTCATAATTGAATCCAATAAGAACCAATCAACATACCTCATTGCCCTTCCAAGAACCTTTATACTTTCATTACCAATAATACATAACCAATTACATAAATAAGATAAATTCTAGAAGCAATTACATAATTAACAACAATGTAGTCAATCTACATGTTCATGATCTTCACAATTCACCATATCAATTCAAGGTTTTCACGAAATTGGGGGAAGGACATGGGTCTAGAGAAATCTCATAGGAAATCATAAATTAACCATAAATATATACTTAAACAATATTAAGTTATCATAATTAACCACAATTGACTCATAATTTCGTTTTTCAAAGAAGACCCATGTGTAGAAGAATACCTAGATATTGGAGAGTTTAGAAATCATCTTTTGGAGGGACCTCTTGGGGAAAAGGATCCCAAGAGTGAAATAAACCATACCTTAGAAATGATAATTCCACGAAATTGGGTTGGAAACTTGAAGGCTTGATCTTCTTCTTGGAGCTCTATTGGTCTTCAATGGAGGTTGGGAGGAAGAGAGAATTTGGGAGAGATGAGGGTGATTTTTGATTTCTACTTTTGAGACTTGATTTGGGTGTTAAAATTGACCTAAAACTGAACCTAATACCTTATATAGTCACCCATTAAATTACCCAAAAGACCCCTCACTTAAGTGGGTCTTTTTGTGAAGTCAAAATACTTAAAATACGACTTTTACGAATCTGGGACTTTGCTGCATGTCGCGGGGTCAATTCTAGATTTATTTTTGAAAATACAAATTGAGGAAGTGGACCTCGTATAGGCCCCACGTATCGAGGCCATGTTTGGATCCTTCCGTGATGGCTGCACGTCGCGAAGCCGCCGCCAAAATCCTGGCTGCGCGCATGCTGCTTTGGCAGCCTGCTCGCCCATGTTCGGGTCCTCCCCAAGAACCCTTCCGGTGGTCCTTGGGGTGTCGTAACTGTACTTTTTGACACTATATACTACATTTTACCTATTTAAAGTCTTTTTATAAGTTTTGTACTTCATATGACCCTTCCAAACCTTCACCAAACATAGGGACGTCAACTAGTTCAATTTAGCTAGTTTTTGGACGTCAAGACCTTTCTTTTATGCTATGGATCCAATACTTCTCAAACAAGTTATTTACACTATTTTAGGTCTAAATTCATCATTATACAACATATGAGGCTATAGTATGGGTCATGGAAATTACGGGGTGTTACATCAGTGATATCTCTTCAACATAGACACATGAAATACAGAATGTACACTGAACAAATTTGGAGGTAGCGCTAATCTATACGCCACCGGCCCTACACGTTAAAGAGTATTAAAAGGACCAATATAGAGAGGACTCGACTTACCCCTCTTACAAAATCTCATAACCCCCTTTATGGGTGATACCTTGAGAAATACATTCTCGCCCGTCTGGAATTCCATGTTTCTCACCTTGTGATCTGTATACTTCTTTTGTCTACTCTGCACCAATAGAAGTTTAGCTTGAGTGTTCCTCACCTTATTTTGAGCGTCCTCCAATAAGTCAACCACCAAAGGTTATACATCTCCGGATTCAAACCAACCTATGGGAGATCTATATACCCTCCCATATAATGCCTCAAATGGTGCTATATCAATGCTCGAGTGATAACTATTATTATAGGAAAACTCATAAGAGGTAAGAACTAATTCCAATTCCCTCCAAAGTTTATTACACAAGCTCTTAACATGTCATTCAACACTTAAATAAGTCGTTTATGATTGTCCATCCCTCTGGGTGTAACAACCCTCAAAATGATATAGGATAAATTAAAGCTTCACGTGAGTTTATTGAGTTAATGAATTTTTAAACATGATGAATAATAGCTTTATAAGTCAGTTTATAGAGTTTTGAAGTCAAACGTCAAGGGACGATCAAGACGTTTGGAAACTAGTCTTTTGGTATGCTGGTGTGTCCTTGTTTGTTGTGCATGTTTAAAGGTGTTGTTTGGAGTCTAAAATCAGTGGGGATGACCCTATCACATATAGGTACAAGTTTAGGGTCAAAACATCAGGTACGACTTCCCAAGGACCAACCAAAGAGTCCTTGAGAAGGACCCAAGGTGTGGCAAGAAGGCTACCAAGGCAGCAACCAGGTAGCCTATTTTTGAAGCTGCCTACGCGTCTACCACTTAAAGGGCAAAACTTTTACCTTGAGATGCGGACTTGTCACGAACCATTCTGCCTCAATTAAATTCCAGAACCAATATTTAGAGGTGTCCCCGCGACGCGCATCCATGTCCCAGATTTGGTCGCGTCGTTTTAAAGTCAAATTAGACTTGGTTAAAAGGTCCAATTAGTGTAGGGGTGTTTTGCGTACTTTGGGAATTTATTATAAATGGTTTTGGAGTCACTTTTACACCAAATTCACCAATCAAAACAAAACCCTCAAGTGAAATCAAAAGCTCTCCGCTCATTCTCTCCGAAACCTCTATTGATGAAGCTTTGAAGCTCCAAGGAAGACGGTCAAATTCTCCAAGTTTTCACCCCAAATTTCGTGGGCTTTCTACGAGTAAGGTATGGTGATTTCATCCGTAATTCTTCTGTCATTCAAGGAGTCAATCCAAAGGCTTTTCAAAAGATCTCAAAAACATTAAAATCCTTTTTCAAATTATAAGCATGATTTCTTGCATGAAAAGGTTTGAATTGATGATTTATAAAGTATTCAATGTTAATTGATGATTTCATGATAAAAAATTCCAAGAACCCATGTATTCCTTGAATTCCTAATTTTGGCTCTAAAGTGGGTATATTGATAATGATCTAAATGTTGAATTCATGTTTAGATTGTTATGGGCTATTGAATTATATGTTGATCATTCTTAGAATTGTGCATAGTTTGCTCTATAGTATTGATATCTATATTGGGTTTTTATTGAATCTTTGATATGGATGGATTGATGGTCTAGTCTTATGGGCATTGTAATTGGTAAGTTCTATTAATGTGTGGAATTGGTAGAGATAATGAAGGATGGTAATTGTGGCTATTGTAAGGTGGTAAGCTGACCTAATTCCTTCATTTAATGTTGATCTGATATCGAATTTCTATTGATTGGTATGGTCCACTTATTGTGGCGATGCTTAATTGTTATAATTGCTATGAACATGGCCTTGACGGTATTATTATGTGAATTGTAGTATCATCATGTTATGGCTTGTATAAATGTACAATATGAAGGATGATATTATATGTGCATGTGTGAGGTGAAAGTATGTTTCCTCTAAATGATGGTTTGTGATGATGATAGACTATAAAGAGTCTTTATATGTGGATACGATATCTTGTTTAGGTAGACCTAGTTGTCCCTACTTGATGCATGAAAGTTATGTTAATGTGATCTCTTGGCTTGGTAGGCTTAGGAAGCCTTGTCATGAAGAATGAATGAATGAATGAATGAATGGAAGTCTAGGATCGGTAGACCTAAAGTAGGTACCCTTCTATAAAATACTAATATGGAACCTTGAATATGAAAAAAGTTAAGAATGAGCTATCCTTATGAACATTGATTGGAAGCCCTTGTGGACCCCTTCTTGGTAGAGGTATTATGAGTTGGTAGGACTAAGAAATGGTACCTTCTCAAATACCCTTATGTGAATGACCTTACTCTATGAGAACCAAGGCAAAACACTGAGTGGATCTGCTTGTGGTAGTAGCTCTACTTGAGAATGAGACTAGAGTACAGAAAAACCCTTTATATCCATTAACCATGTGCCTACATGGGATGTGTCCTAGTTCTACCTTTCGAAAGTAGAACACCTTCCACGGTGTGGGGTTTCATGACACCGGATTCCTTACCTAGCTCGTGTGGTCTATGATGGTTAATGCCTATTCTCATCATGTGGGATGTGCAATCTAGTTATTGGATAGGTTTTACAACGTGTGGGTAGAGGAATAGGACGCTATCTATACATTGCACGAGTAGGCTTTCAAATGCTAAAGTGAGTTCCCTTGGTCTGCAAAGACCATTATGTGAAGTCCCCTAATTGTATGATTGACTTATAAATGACCTATGTCGTGTATATTCTCCTAGCATTGGTATATTGAAATATAAATGTCCTTATCTTGGGTAGTCTTAAGGAACACCTACGTGTGCATTGAAGAGGTTGTATGGGCGGTCTCTTCATGTCTTACTTAGGTGGGTCTTAGGATAACTTTAGGTAGAAGGTTTATATGGTTAAATGGGTTACTTAATGATTGTGGTCTTATCTTATATGTGAATATTGACTTGAAGATGTTTTTTGTACTTGTCTTATGAGATTTTTACTAAAGGAGCATGAAAAGCATATCTTTAAGTAAATGTCCGTTTTTGCATGGTTTTCTTGCGTGTTCACCATTCTCAGTGCATCAATTGTGCTAATTCCATATGTTTCTCTATGTCTACAAGTATAGGTGGCAAGTGAGCATTCCCAGAAGTTAAAACTTGGGAAGTAGATTTCTCTCAAGATTGGTATGTCCTCATATGTTCGAGGACCAGGATTATGTTTCTAGTTTTCTTTTATTAAAGACTTTGTATTAGACTATGAGTTTCTTTTCAATGTAAAAAGGGTCGTGACCCTATGATATCAACTTGTGTCTAAGATGGCCTATGATGAGGATTAGTTTCTTGCTTATGTTTCTATAAAGAGTTCCCTTATTGACTCTATATGTGAAAAGTTTTAATTCCGCACTACTTTTCATATTTATGTGATGAATGAATGCTAAGAGGCTTGTACAAGACCTCCTAGAGGTCAAGTACGCCATGTGACGACTTGGGGGTGCTCTCGGGTCGTTACACTAGGGATGAAAGGTTATACTTAAAGTTATTTACGTGCCCAATTCATCATGCAACTTCCTGCAAAACTTGGAAGTGAAAAGGGTACCACGATCTGAGATGATGGAAAGGGGCACACCATGCAACCTCACTATCTCCTTTACATAAATCCTAGCCAACTGTTTAGCGTTGTAATCCACCCTTACCGGAATGAAATGGGATGACTTAGTCAATCTATCAACTACAACCCAAATAGAATTAAATTTCCCCAAAGTCTTGGGATAGCCAACCACAAAATCTATGGCTATCCTTTCCCACTTCCATTCCAGAATTTGCGTCCTTCGAAGTAGCCCCGCAAGCCTTTAATGTTCATATTTCACTTGTTGACATTCTGACACTTCGCCACAAACTTCTCAATGTCTTGTCTCATACCCGACCATAAATAAACTCGTTTAAGATCTCTATACATCTTGGTCACACCTAAATGAATAGAATAACGCGAGCCATGAGCCTCCGCCAACAACCTTGGAATCAAATCATTAAATCTTGGAACACATATTCTACCGTTATAGTTGAGAACACCACCCACATCTAGGGTGGTTCCTTGAGACTTACCTATTGCAATCTTTGTTATAAGCTCATCTAAATCTCCATCTTCGATTGGCCTTGGTTTCCTCTATGCACGTGGACTTAGCTTCAACGCTAGCTAATAGCCCACATCTTTCAGAAATGCCCAACTACACGAACTTAGACTTTAAGGTCTGAATTCCTTGGCCAAAAGTCGCTTGGTTCCTCTCAAGTGAGATAAACTATCCATACTTACCGTTTGTCGACTCAAAGCGTCTGCCACAACATTTTCCTTACTCGGATGATATTGAATAGTCATATCATAATCATTGAGTAATTCCTTCCATTTTTGTTGTCTCAAATTCAAATCCTTTTGGGTGAATACATGATGCAAACTACGATGATTAGTAAATACTTCACAATTAACTCCATACAAATAATGTCGCTAGATCGTAAGAGCAAATACCACCACCGCCAACTCCAAATCATGAGTGGGATAATTCCTCTTGTGCACCCTCAATTGATGCGAGGCATAATCTATGGTGTTCTTATCCTGCATCAACACATCACCCAATCCAGAATGTGAAGCATCACAATAGACTGTAAAGTCCTTACCCTCAATCGGTAATGCTAGAATAGGCGCGATGGTCAAAAGAGTCTTAAGTTTTTGGAAGCTCTCCTCACATTTTTCAGTCCATTCAAACGGTACCTCCTTTTTGGTCAGATTGGTCAAGTGAGTAGAAATTGAAGAAATATTCTTAACAAAACGACAATATTAACTAGCAAGTCCCATAAAACTCCTAACTTACGTCACCGAACCAGGTCGTACCAAATTCTCAACCGCTTTGACCTTTTAGGGATATACCCTTACCCGTTATTTTGACACCACATGCCCCAAAAATGCAACCGACTTCAACCAATATTCACACTTGAAAATTTTTGCATATAACTTTTGCTTTCCAAGGATACCCAAAATAGTACGAAGATGATTAGCATGCTCTTCTTCACTTTTTGAATACACCAAAATGTCATCAATAAAAACTATCACAAAAGAGTCTAGAAAGGGCTTTAATACTCCATTCATCAAGCTCATGAAAGTTTTAGGCGCATTAGTCAACCGAAACGACATAACCAAAATTCATAGTGCCCATAACGAGTCCTAAACGCCGTCTTGGATAAATCTTCGGGCCTAATCTTCAATTGGTGGTACCCGGATCTTAAATCAATCTTAGCAAAGACCGCTTCATCTTGTAATTGGTCAAAAAGATCATCTATTTCTAGGCAAGGGGTACCTATTACGAATTGTGACCTTATTCAATTGCCGGTAATTCATGCACATCCTCATGCTACCATCATTCTTCTGAACAAACAAAATCGGAGCACCCCATATGAAAGCACTGGGTCGAATAAAACCTTTATCAAGAAGCTCTTAGATTTGAGCCTTAAGCTCTCTCAACTCATCCAGAGCCATGCGATATGGAGGGATAGAGATCGGGTGCGTACCAAGCTCTAAGCCAATACAAAAATCTATGTCTCTATCTGGAGGCATGCCAGACAAATCATTTGGAAACACTTTACTAAATTCGAAAACCATCGGAATAGACCCAATAGATGGATCTTCCATCTCAACATCCCTAACATGAGAAAAATAAGCTAAAAAACCTTGATCTACTAATTTATAAGCCCGTATGGAGGTAATAATCTTAACTTGCTTGTGATTGTACACCCCTTCCCACTCTAATATTTCCCTTCCCGAAATTTCTAGAGTCAAAGACTTATTATTAAAATTAAGAACATCATAATGGGGAGATAACCAAGTCATGCCTAAGATTATATCAAATCAGCCATATCCAAAATCACTAAATCAGACCAAGTCTGAAATCCCATAAACAAGATAGGGCAAGCATGATACACATAGTTGACTATGACTGACTCTCCCACTGGGGTAGAAACATGTATAGGATCATCAAAAATATAACACAACATCTCAAAATCAGAGGCAAATCTCACATACACATAAGACTAGGTGGAATCCAGATTAAATAATAGAGTAGCCATTCGGTCACAGACAAGAATAGTACCTGTGATCACTGTATCAGATGCCTCTGCCTCATTCTTTCCTAGAAAGGCGTAACATTGAGCTCTATCATCAACACGAGCTACCTCCCTTCCTAGTTGAGCATTACCTCTACCTCTGTTACCATTTCCTCTACCTCCACGACCTCTATGATTTCCTCCTCGTCCTACTTGTGGACGTCCCCTACCATTATTACCATTTACTACTGGTAGAATTGCTCGATAAGGCTGCTATCTGGACTCAAGCAGACGCGGTTGTGGGCAATTCCTCATCATGTGTCCAATTTCCCCACAACTAAAGAAAATGCGGCTGCCTGGTGGTCTGCTTCCCACCACATGCCCAACATTTTGATTTGCTGAAAAATAATTAGAAGGAGTTCCTGAATAGTTACCGATAGAGGCGGGCATGTCGGACTTAATTGGCTTGGCCGCGAGTGTAGGTCGATCGGATCCTCTAGCATAGGAGCCTTTCCTAACGCCCTATCTTGACCGTCTCGCTTCACCCCCTCCATTTTCTTGACATAATCAGTTACTTCATTAAAACTCCTTCCTGCAGAAGTCATGTGAACAGATAACACTTGTAGCTTAGAATCCAAGCCTCTAATGAACAACCAGATCCTCTCATCTTCTATGGTAACCAATTGTGTAGCATATCTAGATAAAGCATGGAACTTGGGTTTATAAGCTGCCACAGACATACTACCCTATTCTAGGCCATGAACTCATCCTTCTTGCGATCTCTCATTGTCTTGGGCACATACTTCTCTAAGAATAAGGCATGAAATTGGGTCCAAGTAAGTGGGGGTAATGTAGAGGATCTGCATTCCATGTAAGGTCTCCACCATTTCTTAGCCTCACCTTGAAGTTGGAAAGACAGAACTCAACCCTATGTTGGTGAATGATACCCAACTTATGCAACCTGTCATAACAATCCAATATGAACTCATAAGCATCCTCTATCTTCGAACCAACAAAATACCTAGGGCTTGAGCTTCAAATATGTGGTCAACATATGATGCTTATTACCGGTCCTCACAGAACCCAACAAAAGACGGAACAAAGCATCATTACCTCCCTCCCCAACCAGCTTGGGCATATTGTTAGCAACAGGGGGATTCGCAAGAGCTTGAGTAGGTGGAATCATCCGCGAACCATCCATTCCTTTCAGAAATGACATGATCTGTTGAGCTAACACAGAATCAATGAGAGGAATTCCTATGGCTTCAGCTTTCCCATCTTCCTCTTGCTCATCCTCTTCAACATTCTCAATGTCCTCATACTCTCCTATAACTTCCTCATGTGCCAGAGGGTTCTCATTCACCGGAACGTAGTCGTTTGGCATCTCATCCACAACAGATGACTCTCTCCCATGACCTCTACCCCTAGTTCTTCCTACGCTTCTTCTTTGACCGCGACCTCTCGTTACGGGGTCCTAAGCTGGAGCATTAGTAGGAGCTACGTGCCTAACGCCGTTATACCTAGTATTGACAATATGCGGATAAAAGAGTGAAAAAAGTTAGATACCAATTCGAATCACCAGATAGCAATTGGAATCAAGTCATAGCACGAAGCATACAAGAGAAATGGATATTTCCTAAAGTCCTATAGCCTCTCGAACAAAAATAAAGGTATTTCAGTACCGTTCTGTGAGACTCTATTAGAATCATTTTGGTACATCAAGATCAACGAACCTAGGCTCTGATACAAACTTTGTCACGACTCAGATCATCGTAATTGACACCCACACCTAACTCAGTGGGAGAACCACTACTTACAACGAACTAAAGCAAGAAATCTTAAACTAATGTATTTAAGTTACGGAAGCAAGTTGAATAACTAAAGGTAAGGTTTCATTACTAAATAAAGATCTAATAACTAACTAACAATGCAGAAGATAAATCTAGAGCCTTAAAGTCAATGTACCAAAACTATAAAAAAATATCCATATCTAACAAGAGATTACTAACGAACTATCAACTAACTAAAGCAAGGTCTATGTCTGAAAGTGGTATACATAGACTAAATAGAATTACATGGAAGCCCAAACAGTGTGGCTCACCCTTGAACTCGAAGCAATCACCGATCTCCTAAGCAAGGTCTGTCAACAGTCGCGTGAAAATGCCCTATGCTCAACAAAAATAAGAGCAAGTGCAGAATCAGTACACAACCACCGTGGACCGGTAGGATCACGTGGCTATCCCACTAGTGTAATACAAACAAGCAATTACAACATTATAACACATGCATAAATATCAACATATTCAATATTATCATAAAAATCAATATCACAATTTGCATGCTTCATCACATAATTGGTCCTCTCACGGAACCTAAAGTCAAATTGTTAGCATGCCAAAATGTGGCAATCAATTCCCATTTTTATGTCGTAACGTGGCAACTGATCTCAGTTAGCATGACGAAACGTGGCAATCTGATCCAAGTTAAAGTGCCAGAAAATGGAAGCCGATCTCAGTCACACATTTAAGTCATGATTTCATGGTATCAATATTCATATATATCTTTCAACATCTATGATCAATATCGCAACATGTATACATATACAAGTATCACAATGAAGCAAAGCAAGTGTATATCACACAATCATACAATCACAATCATCACCTACCTCGAAACAAGCTTGAAACCCTAGACAACTTGATCCTTCCCTTTACAGATTTGTTCCACTTGATCGTGGTCTACAATCAACAATTTATATATGAAAATCAATAAAGAAATGCTAAATTTCCGGAAAACTAACAAACAATGAACCCTAGTTCAAAACGCATGACCCCAACTAGTAAATTAGGGTTAATTCCATAATAGGATTCTTTAAGAAATCATTCCCCATCAATATTGACCCATTCTAAAACGTTCTACGGATTGAAAAACGAGTTCAAGGAGTGAAAATCTTACCTCTATCTTCAAGTGTGGAAAATGAGTTGGAATAACCCAAGGGTCGTCTCTTAACTCAAAAAGTCAAAAAATACAAAATAAGGTCGTTAAAGGGTTTTATTTATGATTTTAAAACCAGTTATCCCGCTACAGCGGCACCCATCCCGCTGTAATAACATTGCTGCAGCGGCACAAAGTGAACAAGTGAGCTCCGTCTAAAAAAATCCCAAATCCTTTAATTCCATCTCCGTCTAGCCTACTATAGCGGTACACATCCTGCTGTAGCGGCGTCGCTGCAGCGGCCCGAATCGAGGCAGTGAGCTCCTTAAGGGAATTTCACTTTCCCCTTTCACAACATGCTCAAAGACCACTACACTTAGAAAGTGGTTTAACGCTAAAGTTGATTCCCGATGATCTATTTATCCAAATTCGATGCCGTAAAGTCGTACGAATTCCTTAACGAGTTATCTATCCATTTATCTAATAAAATCCACATTTACTCCACCCGATTTCTATAGATTTCCCTACACCTTAAAGACTCCAAATTCCTCCAAATCCGGACAAGGTTGGGAAAATCCTACTACTACGAAAAAGTTTTTCCGTCCCTGATTTTTCCCCGTTGGCATTTCTATAACGAAGAAAATGGTCGTTACATATATATATATCGCATGTTTATTATTTCTTTATACTGAGTTAAGTTATTCATGAGTTGAGCAAATCCAAGGTAAGTGTTCCTTCTTACTCTTTTCAAGCTTAAGTTGTATTAGCATTTTCGCATACTCGTACATTCAATGTACTGATGCCAGTTCACATGCATCGTCTTATGATGCAGACGCAGGTAACTAGGATCGACACATGGCATACCGTTGATCCAGTGAGCAGCTCTGAGTAAGTTGGTGAGACTCCTTACATTCTAGAGGACATATTTTATCATTTGATTTTCGTTTTAGTTGTTAGGATGATTGGGGGTCCTGTCCCAACATCTCTCTTTGTTTTAAAGGCTTCATATACAAATCGTAAAGTTCTTTACTCTTATTCATTTCATTTGTAAATGTCTAAGACACGAGTTGCCACTTTGGCTAAGTACTACTTTTAAAGTTATTTTCATGAGTTATTTCTTGTGTTTAAGTCCTCCGCTGAGTAAGTAAGCCAGACCAAGGGTCCGCTCGAGGCTAGCAATGGTCTTCAGGTGATGGCCAAGCCCAGGTGCAGGCTCGGGGCATCACAAAAAGAAAAAATGTTGTGAAGTTCAGCTAAAATGTGTTGGGATTAAAATTAAGAATAATATATAAGAACTTTATTTGGCTTGTCTTGGAGATGGTCTTTGCTGATGTAATTGGATCTCGTCATAGTTTGTCAAATAATTAACTTGTATAGTCAATAATTAGTATGAATAGAACTGTTTTAATTTTTATGTTTGTTAAAACTTAATTCATTTAGTCAGTTCATTAGCTTTGACAAGAATTGTGCGAGAAAAAAAAAGATAGAAGATTATAAAAGTCACATTAATTTAATGGTATTTTGTGGTAGACAAGTCAAAAAAGCATTAAGAATGATTTTATTGATACAAATGAGTAAGTTGAGTGATTTTATTGATACACAACAAATTTTAACCATTTTACTAGATAAATTTTCGAAGTTGAGTGACCTTCGAAGATGTTAACTTCCTTTTCGTATATTGTTAAGGATAGAAGATTCAGCTAGATTTTAATTGCAATATTTTGTAAGTATTGCTTTTGCTCGAAACTAATTTTTTATTTTTTATAATGTAACAAAAACAAATTTTAGAATGATTTGATTTTAAATATAGTGGAATACTATTCTTAAAATGAAACAAAATCCTCTTTTCTTTCCTCAATATGTGTAAACACATAAATTTGAAAAGTATCTTGTACAGTTATTTTATGTATTGTTTTCGCTTGAAACTAATTTAGGATTCTTTCTTAACGTTTAGTATAATTAAATATTATTCTGAAAATGAAACAAAAGTCACTTTTTCCCCTCAATATTTGTAAATACATTAGTTTGGTAAGTGTTTTGTGCAATTATTTTATGTATTGCTTTTGCTCGAAATAAATTTAGAAATTTTTTAATGTAACAAAATCAAAATTTGAGGATGATTTGAATTTTAATATAATTGAATAATATTTTTAATTGAAACAAAATTCTTTGTTATTTTCTCAATATGTGTAATCACATTAGTTTGGCAAGTGTGTTGTGCAAGTATTTATGTACTGATTTGCTTTGAAACTGATTTAGAATTTATTTTAATGTAACAAAATAAAAATTTAAGCATGATTTGATTTTTAATAAATTGAAAGCAATATAAAATTTCTACTAAATATGGTTTCTTTCAAAATTGGAAAAGATTATAATATGATTTTATAAGCATTGCAATGGCAATAATCATACAAATATCTTCATTTAATATTCAATAAATATTTCAATTTTATTAATAAAGAAATTATTTTTTATTGTATTATTCAAATATTTTTAAAATGAATATTTCAAATTTTTTGGCCAATATTTCAAATTTTTACTTCTTTCAATATTGATCCTTTACATTCATAAACTAAAATATACAAATTGTCAAACTCTTTAAAAAAACATTTGTTAATACTCTATGGTATGTTTTTTTTTTTTAGATAATACTTGTTTAAATATAAATCAATTAAATATTTTCCTGATAAGAAAATTGACTCAAAAAGATTTTTTCAACATAAGTCTAGAGTTTTAACTATATTAATCTCAAGATGATGGAATTTAATTTGATATAAAAACCACCCTCATTTATTTTTATACCAAAATAGTACCCATGACAACTAAGTATTCTCTAATTTAAATTATTTAAAAATTTATATGTACCTATAAATAGAAGACAATTCTTATCATAGAAACACACAACAACAATAAGAACAATAAATCAATTTCATCTCTCATATCCTAATAAATAAAGTTCTCCTCCTCTTCCTCATTTCTAGCCATGGATAGAAAGAAAGTGAAGTTGACTTTCATGTAAAGTTACATTGAGAGGAGTGTCTCATATAGAAAATGACAAAAGGGATTTTTAACCAAGGCTCGTGAACTCAACACCCTTTGCGATGTTGAATTGGCTACCTTAGGGCTCGTTTGACCATAGATTTCCCAAATAATATTTGGGGAAAGCTTGGCAAATAGTGTTTGTCCATACACTTTGTCATTATTTGGCAAATATTTTTGGCAAATATCCCAAATTCCTAAATACTAGTTTTTTATAGTATTTGGGTCAAATCTCATTATTTGAGATCTTTTAAAAATTAAAATTTTACCCCAAACTTTTATCTTTTACAAAACACCCTCTATAGTTGTTGCTTGTTGTATTACATAATTTTTTACGTTAATTCAAAAGTAGTGACGAAATATTTTGTGAATATTAAATGATAATATGGTTATTGATGAAAATGATGAACAATCGTCTCAAGATAACAAATTCATGTGTTTTATCTACTTCACGATGTATGAAATGATGCTTGTTGCACTCACTCCAAATTACCACATTACTCTAGTGTCATGGACACTATTTCTTATTGTTGTAACAAAGATCCAGTTGACTTGTATAATACATACTTATGGTTAGTTTTAATATTTTTTAAAACTTATGGGTATAAATCATATTTTTCTAAAAAAGTAAAATATATTTCCAAATACTATGGCCAAACACATGGTGAAATTTCACCCAAGTTTCACTCAAATAATATTTGCCAAGAATATTTGGAAATCTATGGCCAAACGCTAGGTTAGTCAATAGCCCTTACCATGATGAACTTGAGGTGTTTCCAAATCATAAAGCTGCTACCAGCCTCTTTACAAAGTTTATCGATCTTCCAGAGGAGAAGAAATTAAAAGACATTGAAACACATGAAATGATAACCAAGAAAAGGATCGAGAAAATTGAGAAGGAACTTGAGAAGGTAAGGACAGAAAACAAGAAAATGGAGTATACAAACCAGATGTATGGATTGTTGAATGGTGAAGAGATGCCCAATAATAGGCTCCCGTAAGATCTCAACGATCTCTGTGATTAACAAAAACCTCAAACTGATAGATGATGGGATCAAATAAAAAACTCACGAAGAAGGTTCTACATCAAACGCTCCTCAAGCTATTGTTGGACGGATGGATTCTAGTGGGACCAGCTTTGACATGCAGTGGGCTCCTCTTTTAGTCCCTGTTTATGCTCTAGTACTATCCGAGTTGTTAAAAATTAGTGCATCTTAGAGTTTTCTTTTAATGTTTTTACTTCTGCAGTTTACTGAGTCAAATAATAGTTCCTATATTTTAGGAATGATGATCAAGTTAGTTGTTTATTAGGCTAGGAGTCTTATTTGTTAGAGTTATTGTAGGGGTTAGAAGTTAACGCTTATTATATATATAACTCTAAGTGTCTGTTGTAAAAGTACAGAGCTTCAGTTCAAGCAAAATAAAGTTCTTCCATGTTCCAATTCATGTTCAATTGCTGCACTTGTTCATTCTTTTCTCTGCGTGTTGCTTTTGTTTTATGGTATCAGATCGAGATTATTGGCTTGAACGTTATTTCCTTCTTCTTGTCTATCAAGTTTGTTAAGTCTTGTTGGAGGAGATTGAAAGTTTCACAGAAAAAGTTTGTGTAGTGTGGAGTAAGAAAATGGGGGAAATAGTTCTAACGTATAGTTGGTGTCGAGAAGCTTCTCGGGACAAACTACAAGTATTGAAGAATGTGTATGGAGGCTTACCTTCAAGGTCCAGACCTGTAGGATCTTATTGCTGGTGATGAAGTAGAAATTCCAGCAAATGCTCTGGAAAATTCAGAACCACAGAGAAAATGGAAGATCAAATGTGGTAAAGCACTATTTTCTTTGAGAACATCAATTGGAAAAGAGCTCATTGATTATGTACGTGATGTTAGCTCACCAAAAGAAGTTTGGGAAATACTTGAGAGATTGTTTACTAAAAAGAACACCGCTAGGCTACAACTGCTGGAAAATGAATTGGCAATCCTAACATAGGGAGGCATGTCTATTTCTGAATATTTCTTGCTAGTTAAAGCTGTTTGTGCTGAACTTTTAGAATTGGATCCGGATGAGATGATTGGTGAAGCAAGATCGCGACGATTTCTTGTTCAAGGATTGAAGGAGTATAATCCATTCTTCACCTCTATTCAGGGTTGGACAAAGCAACCTTCAGTTGAAGAATTCGAAAACTTGCTTTCAAACCAAGAGGCATTGGCAAAGCAAATGGCAAGAAACCTTGAACCAGATGCAACTCTCTTTTCAACGGATAAGAATAAAAAGAAAAACATATCATTTGAAAGCAGGAACAATGAAAGAGAATCAAATGGTGAAAAAACTACTAGTGGCAACTTTGGTAATAGAAAGTGCTACAAATGCGGTAAAATTGAACACATCAAAAAATATTGTAGAGTGAAGTAATTCTCAAAAGCAAATATTGCAAGTGAAAATGAAGAAACTCAAATGGGAGCAGTGCTTCACTATTGAGGTTACTGAACAAAGGAACGATGATGACGAACCCGTTCAAGCTCTCTACAATAATGACAATTGCAAACAAGAATGGATCCTTGATTCTGGTTGCTCACATCATATAACTGGAAATGATTGGCTTCTTTCAGAGTTGCGTCAACACAAAAGAGAACGAGTAGTTGTTGCAACGGATAACTCGACATATCCAGTAGATAATGAAGGAGTTTTGAAGATTGACGTTAGGTATACATGGGCTATCAAGTTGAATGATGTATTTCATGCTCCAGGCTTGAAGAGAAACTTAGTTTCAGTTTCTCAAATCACTGATTCTGGAAAATATATTTTGTTTGGTCCAAATGATGTGAAGATCCTGGATAACGTGAAGAACATATCTGCCAATGTTGTTCTTACAGGAGAAAAGAAAGGTTCCTTTTTGTCACGGCAGTAGGTGAAGCTTATGTGAAGAAGACAAGTCAAACAGATAGCGCAACAATTTTGCATGCTCAACTAGGGCACTTGGGATACCAATTGTTGCGGAAAATATGTTCGAAGAAACTGGTGGATGGTCTACCAGATCTTAAGAATATTCATGAAGATGTAGTTTGTCAAGGTTGTCAATTTGGAAAAATCACATCGTCTTCGATTCCACTGTCTTTGAGTTAGTTCATACAGAGTTGATGGGACCAACAAAATCAACAAGTTATAGTTGTTTTCGGTATATCATAGTACTTGTAGATGACTTCTCAAGATATACATGGGTGAAGTTCTTGAAAGAGAAGGCTGAAGCCTTGTCAAAAATTTTTTCAAAATTTGCTGAATTTAAAACTGCTGTGGAGAAGGATTTGGGGGTAAAAATTAAATTCTTGCGTAGTGACAACGCAAGCGAATATATGTCTTATACATTCTTTAAATACTGTGATAATAATAGTATTTCAAGGAAAATGACATGTCCAAATACCCTCCAACAAAATGGTGTTTCCGAAAGGAAAATAACTCATCTTGTTTCTACAGGCTTTTCCTGGTTGCACGATAAGAATATCCCGCGAGAGCTTTCGGCTGAAGCTATTCAATGCGCGTGTCACGTTATTAATTGTTTGCCTCCATGGCCAGGTAAAGAAAGATCTCCTTTTCAAATTCTATATCATGAAAAGCCAAATGTAAATTATTTTCGGGTATTTGGTTCAACTTGTTATGTTGATATTCCAAAACTAACCGAACCAAACTTGATTCGAAAGTAAAAAAGTGTGTCTTTGTTGTCTATGATTCATATAGGCAAGGGTGGAGGTGTATGGATCCTGAAATCAAGAAACTAGTCACTTCCAGAGATGTAGTGTTTGACGAAATATCGTCATACCATTCTGCCCAGAAGACCAGCAATCAAGAAACATTCTTGATAGTGATCAAGAGAATTTTGAGCAATTTCCGGAGAGCAACTTGCAGGAACCAAATAATGAGGAAACTCAAATTCAGATGATGTTGAACGACAAACTGAAAGGAGATAAACAAGGGACAAAAGACAACCAAGTTACTTCAAAGATTATGAGGTATAGTTGAACTGCTGCTCAATTACGTCTTGCTTCTTTAAAAAAGTATTGGATGAACCGATAAGCTATGAGGAAGCCAAAGGTCATCTCTAGTGGAATGCATCTATGCAAGAAGACATTGATGCTTTGATCAAAGATCAGACGTGGGAGTTGGTGTCAAAGCCTGAGAATTGCGAGCTGATCACTTGCAAATGGGTTTATCGTTTGAAGAAAAACTCGGATGGGGTTGTTGACAAGTACAAAGCTCATATTGTTGCAAGTGGTTTTTCTCAAAGTTATGGAATGGATTATGAGGAAAGATATAGTCCAGTTGCAAAAATGGTAACTGTAAGAACCATTTTTTCTCTTGCGGCATCTATGAATTGGAAATTGTGGCAGCTTGACGTAAAGAATGCTTTTCTTTATGGAGAATTGGATCGTGAACTGTTTATGGAGCATACGAAATGGTATCTCTCTCTGCAGTATCCTCAACATGTTTGTCGATTAAAGAAAGTGTTGTATGGTCTTAAACAAGCACCACGTGCGTGCTACGGTAAAGTTTCCCAATACTTTATCTTTTGTGGCTTTAAAGTTTTTGATGCAGATTCTAGTTTATTTATCAAATCTAAATCAAATGTGCACATGATGGTCTTGTTATATGTGGATGACATGATCATTACTAGAAATAATGAAGATGTGATTTCTATGTTGAAAAATGATCCTTCATTTCGATTTGAAATGAAGAATTTGGGGGAAGTGAACTGTTTCATTGGTTTGGAAATTGAAAAAACAGATCAAGGATATTGTGTTTCATAAAAGACATGCGAGGAAATTGTTGCAACGTTTTGATATGGGGGAGTCAAAAGAAAAGACAACTCCAATGGAACCACATCTCAAGCTATTGAAAGCTGAAGGAAAGCCATTAAAAGATGCCAAAGAATTTCATAAACTTGTTGGTAGTTTAATTTATTTAACTATCACAAGACCGGAGATTTCTTATTGTGTTGGAATTGTTTCTCAGTTCATGTAGTGTCCATTTCTTATTCTGTTGGAATTGTTTCTGAGTTCATTTAGTGTCTAAGAAGCTCACATCTAGATGCAGCAAGGCAAATTCTTCGTTATGTAAAGGGCTCACTAGATTATGGTCTATGTATAGAAGACATGAGAAATTCATGTTAAATGGATTTACTGACGCAGATTGGGTTGGAGATACAAATGATAGACATTCCACTTAAGAATATTGTTTCAGTACTGGTTCAACTATGGTTTCTTGGTGCAGCAAGAAACAACTAGTGGTAACATTATCTAGCACTAAAGCTGAGTACGTAGCCGGGACTATGGCTGCGCAAGAATGTATGTTGTGCAAAGTTGATTATGCTGTTCAAATAAGATGTGATAATAAAAGTGCTATCAAACTTGCATCGAATCCAATTTTTCATGGTAGGACGAAGCACATAGAAGTTCGTCATCACTACATTCGAGAGAAAGTGTTGGAGCAAGAATTTGTTCTGAAAGGAATTTCTACAAAAGAGCAAGTCGCAGACATATTTACTAAGGCCTTGATAAAGCCTAAGTTTGAATATTTTAGAGATGCTCTTGGATTTGTTGACCGTAAGCATGCACTAAGAGTGAGGGTTAAAAAATAGTGCATCTTAGAGTTTCTTTTACTGTTTTTACTTCTGCAGTTTACTGAGTCAAATAACAGTTCCTATATTTTAGGAATGATGATCAGGTTAGTTTTTTATTAGGTTAGGAGTCTTATTTGTTAGAGTTATTGTAGGGGTTAGAAGTTAACGCTTATTATATATATCACTCTAAGTGTCTACTGTAAAAGTACAGAGTTTCAATTCAAGCAAAATAAAGTTCTTCCCTGTTCCAATTCATGTTCAACTGCTGCACTTGTTCATTCTTTTCTTTGCATGTTGCTTTTGTTTTACGAGATTCCTCTTTTGGTTTCATCTATTGTACATAGTGGGACCAACTTCGAGAGGCCAAGGCTCCTCTTAATGTAAGTCCACCATCGATGATTCCTCTTACGACTCCATTGATGGTTCCTTCAAACGCTCCTTCTCAAATGCCCCAATTCATGTTCCTTTGAGGACTCCTCCTCAAATGGTTCCACATGTCAATCTTTTGCAGGTTCCTTCTTTGTTATCTTCACAAAGGTATCCTGAAATGGCCTATCCAATCCTTCCAACAACAATAGCTTATCTAATGCCTTCACTGACGATTACTCCTCCCATGTCTAATTTAGTGTTTACTCCAACGGCACCACAAATAGACCCTTTGATGAATATATCCTCAATGAGTGCATCAGTGCCAATGGGTAACAATGTTGATGGATCATTAGGCAATCCTTGGAGTCCTTCATTTTCTGAGTTTCTGAGTTTGAATGATGATGAAATAATTACTTTACTTGATGAGACATCATTCGACATTAATGTAAAAGATCCAAACCACCACCATGATAACAACTAATAAGGATATAAGATCAATATCTACTATTTATACTCTTTTATAAGTCTGTTAAGATCCATATTTTTGGAGTATATTTATACTTCCAACTCTAATTTCTTTCTTTGTCAAAAAGGTTGTAATTTATTTTGCTTATTGAATATGCTTTGTCTAGTTTTGTTCACATCGAAGGTTAATTAAATTTATTCTTCATACTTACTCTAAGAAAATACTTTATGTATCGAATTTATCAGGCAATAGAGCCTCCTTGATCAATTCAATTATTGTCATCTCCTTTGATCGAATATTTCTAGTAAGAGTTTAATTATAAGCAGATATGTTTGCACTTCAGTTTCAAAATAAATTTTGAATCATGACATTAGTTCAGAGTCATCAGATTCAATGTCCCTAAAGCCTTTAGGGACATCTACAAAGTGTGATCATTGCCGCTAGAATTACATACATAGCGGTAATTGAGTTATTATCGTTAATTAATTGCCGCTAAAAAATATTTTTTATGTAATGCACTTTTTGTCTGGTTAATTAATGTATGAGAACATTATGACAAACATTAACAATATTACTTTCCTTCATTTATGTTTTGATTTTAACATCCTTAATCCAGTTGTATAGTTGCCAAAATTTATAATCAGGATGGAAAAATGAAACAAAATGGTGATTTATAAATGTTTAGGGGAGAAGGTATTATTTTCTTGAGAAGTTAGAGAAGATATTATTTTCTTGAGAAGTTAGAGAAGATATTTAATCCAAATATTACTAGGCAGATTGAAATTTCTTCGCTCAACTAAGATTTTTTCTTTATGTGGTTTAACTATTGAAGGGCGTACTTGTTTCTTCGTTATATTCAAATGCTTCAAAAAACATTGTTTTCCTCGGATAACATTTTTTTAGTAAAATATATATGAAAAAAGAAAGCCAAAAATAGAAAAAGAAAAGAAGTTATACCCACATATATAAAATTTCTTGGATCAAGATTATTAATTATTTTCCTCCTTAAATAAAGTGTAATCAGTGCAATTTCTGGAAGAGAGGAAAAGGGATTTGGGAGAGAAAATTCATTTTTTATCTTTCTGTTTACAATCAGTTCAGTGGTGAAAACAACTTGATTTTTCTTAGAGTTAATATTTCTAAAGATCTCTAAATTTTAAGAATTTATCTAGCAAAGTCATTAAACTTTGTTTTATATAAAAAAATCACTCAACTTAGACCTTTATATCAATAAAATCTCCCAACTTTTATCTTTGTATCAATAAAAAAATCACTTAATCCTGTGAATTTGTTACAATGTATTTTGGTTTAAATTTTACCTCACTCTAGCAACTCATGGAATTAATATTTTTTTGCTTGCTTATGATTAAGTTATTTATAAAGAATTTTTTTTAAAAAATAATAATTAGGAGACCCAAATAAGAAAAGAAAAGATATTGTGAAGTTCAGCTAAAATGTGTTGAATTAAAATTAAGAATAATATATAAGAACTTTATTTGGCTTGTCTAGGAGATGGTCTTTGTTGATCGAATTGGATATCGTCATAGATTGTCAAATTATTAACTTGAATAGTCTTTCATTAGTATGGATAGAACGTTTTGATTTTTATGTTTGTTAAAAGTTAATTTATTTAGTTAGTTCACTAGCTTTGACGAGAATTTTTTGAGAAAAAAAAGAAAGAATATGACAAAATTCACATTAATTTAAGGGTATTTTGTGGTAGACAAGTCAAAAAGCATGAAGAGTGATTTTATTGATACAAATGTGGAAGTTGAATAATTTTATTGATACAAAACAAAGTTTAATGATTTTCCTAGATAATTTTTAAAAGTTGAGTGACCTTCGAAGATATTAACTTCCTTCCATATATGGTTAAGGATAGAAGATTCAGCTACATTTTAATTGCAATATTTTTTTAAGTATTGCTTTTTTTCGAAATTAATTTGGAATTTTTTTTAATGTAACAAAAACAAACTTTAGAATGATTTGATTGTAAATATATTGAATACTAATCTTAAAATGAAACAAAATTCTCTTTTCTTTCCTCAATATGTGTAAACACATAAATTGGACAAGTATCTTGTGCAACTATTTTATGCATTGTTTTGCTTGAGACTAATTTAGAATTCTTTCTTATTGTTTAATATAATTCAATAGTATTCTTAAAATGAAACAAAATTCACTTTTTCCCCTCAATATGTGTAAACACATTAGTTTGGTAAGTGTTTTGTGCAATTATTTTATGTATTGCTTTTGCTCGAACCGATTTTAGAAATTTTTTGATGTAACAAAATAAAATTTTGAGAATGATTTGAATTTTAATATAATTGAATCTATTCTTAAAATGAAACAAAACTCTTAATTATTTTCTCAATATGTGTATTCACATTTGTGTGGTAAGTTTCTTGTGCAAGTATTTATGTAATGATATGCCTTGAAATTGATTTAGAATTTTTAATATAATTGAAAGAAATATAATATTTCTACGAAGTATGGTTTCTTCTAAAATTGGAAAAAACTATAATATGATTTTTAAAGCATTGAAATGAAAATAATCATTGTAACATCTCGTAACTTCAATGAACTGAGATTAAGCTAAGAAAAATAAGAATAATCAATTTTGGGAATAAGTAGGGAAATTTGAAAAAATTTCAGCTTTCAAAAGTGAGTTTTGGTAATTTTTAAACTGTCATAACTCCCAGATAAGGAGGAATTTGGATGAGTTCTTTATATGGTTGGCAAGCCCTTAGGAAGATCTTTCCAACGCCACCGAGTTTGCAAAAATACGATATCGTATGAGGGAGATATATTTTTCGGAAGTTGGGCTGTTGAGCTGAAGAAAATCCAATCTGGATTTTAGTAAGGGCAAAGTTGTCTTTTCACCCCAGTATTTCGTAATTCGTTTTAAGGGTTATTTAGGGGTAAAAACCAAGTCCCAACTCAGTTTAACAAAAATTAAGAACGCTTAGGGCTTGGGAGAAAAGAGAAAAGAAGAGGAAGATCAAGAATTGTCCAAGACGCCAAGATCGTTGCGTGGATTTCATTGGGGGTGATCCCTATCGAGGTATGTGAGATCATTCGGTGTTGGGTCCTTTCACTCACACACAATTTATTTCAATTCAGTAAGTTAGAGTATATGGAATGATGAATATGGGAATTCTTGATGAAAAATTGTGAAATTCTTGTTGGTTGAATTGTAGTTCATATCTAGTAGATTTGATTTGTGTTTCCGGTTTTATTACGAGTCTAAATTATTGGGTATTCAGTACATTAGTCATTCTAAGTGTTTGGGGGAAGATCCATGGAAGATTGGGCGGTTTAGAGTTTAAAATCGGAGGAGAAAAGTCGAAAAACCCGTCTGATATGCCCTTGGGTGACGTGCCTACCAGAGCCCTTCAGGACAGACACTGTCCGTCGCTCTGGCACGCCGCGCCAGCCAAAGCGATTGAGGACAGCCTATGTCCGTAAGGCTCTAGCGTTCTGCGCCTCTTAGAGCGCCAAGGTCTCCTGAAGACCCCGTTCTTTCCCTATCTTTTTGTACTATTTCCTAAGTGATGTACCTATCATTCCTAGTTGATTCCAACACTTTCAAGTACATCTAAACATCATGAAATCATCCATAAACATGAGATCATGTCCTTCAATCCACAATAAATTCAAGGAAAGCTACGATAAAGTCAAAGCAGTTAAGAGTTGAGTCTATAAGTTAAGGAGCAAGTCAAGTGAGTGCTTAAAGTATCAAAGAGTCTTTAACAAAACATTTTAAACTTTATTTTAAGGCTCAAGCTACAAGTTAAGCAAGATTAAAGAGTTGAGTTCATTCTCAAAAGTTATAAAAGGACTAAGTAATCCCTAAGAGTTTACAAATATTTTCACATTTAAACAAGTAAAGAGCCTTTGAACTAGTTTTCAAAAAGAGATAATAGCTTTATGAAATGAAGCAAGCAGGAAAACTATAATTTCCAAGAGAGCTATAAAAGCTAAGTTTTGAACACTAATCTCAAATTCCAAAATCAGTGTGTTTTAAAAACATAAGAGACAGTATATATATATATTTTGGGAGTAGTATTGAGCACCCATTTGGGGATGCGAGTTTTAGATTAACTCAAGTCTCCATGAAAACCATGTAGCCACCATGGGTATAAAAGGGTAATACTTTTCAGATGAGTCCTTGTTTTAACTTAGGTTTTCGGAAAATTATATTTTTTATGAGTTTTTAACTTTTTAGAGTCGCCACTTAATTTTTTAAGAAAATCAAGAAAAACTATTCTTTCAATTTGACTAAAACAGAGAATCAATTAGAAAGATTTTTAAGGGGGTCCGGAGATTCATATTAACGTCTTAGAAAGTTTTGAAAGCACCTAAGACTTCCGCTTACTTGCGGTTATCCGACAACTAATTTGTTTGGCTAGAAATCTAACTCAATTCCGAAATAAATTTATAGAGTTTGAAAGATGTAGTATTGATTTTTTATTCAAACGAATTATGAAAATTTCCAAATTTTATCTACTCTTTAATTTGTTTAAATTTGATCGATTTGATTTTAATAGCGTCTTGTGGGGGATTTGGATTCGTTAACCCTAAGACTAACGAAAAATAAACACAAGCAAATGAGCGATAAGGTAAAGAGAGAGGGAGAGAGAGTTGGGTCCAAATCCGATTTCTGTCTGCCTAGACCGGTATTTGGACCCATTTCGCTTTTAGGGCCTTTGACCCATTTCTTTTGGACCTGTCCTAAACTAATTATAAAGAAATAGTAAATACGGAAAAGAAATACAACAAAGTCTTAGGCCCCAAAAAATAATAGAAGACGACTATAAAAATGAAAATGGGCCTTTTGGCCCAATTCTTATTTCAAATCTTCGGTCTACTTTGAATTCCGACTCCAGGACATGTTCATCAATTTTTGCTGGCTGATTCGGTAAAGGAAATTGAGTCTTAATGACTCTCCCGAAATGTAAAAGGGGCGAGAGTTCATACCGAACTCAAAATGGATTTCACATGCGAAACAACAAAATAAAATATATAAGAAATAAAATCACGAGAAGTATCGAATGAGATGATGCAATATTATATACAGTGATCAGTCCACAAATAGTTTAAAACAAACAATAACCCATTCTCTTGACAAATTGCTAACTCGAAAGGTAACAAAATGAAATAAAATTTCAGCAAGCAAAACTCCAAAAACGCAGTCTGATAACAAAATGTTTGAATCAAGTCTGAAGAGATAGGGAAGGAGGGGGACTTTGAGAAACTTGATAAATTAAACATATGAAACGAATGCTAATCACAATTATCCCCTTATGTAAATCCTTAAGCAACTAACCCGAGGCTATTCAAAAGGAACACATTATGTAGTTAATTAAGAATCAGATTTTTAAACCAAGCTGCCACGAAAGCAAACGACCCATTTGATTCGATATGGACTGCGATGCTTAGTGTCGAGCGATGATGCGAACTTACAAAATGAGACTAAGGAAAAGATTTGACAACCAAACACAGTACTGTTGTAACCAATACAAATGAAACCATAGATTCACCAACAAGCAGGAGGTCGGCCTTCAAATAATCACATGTCTACCTGCATAGTCCTCGTGAAGCCTATCTTCGAACTAGACCTCTACCGACTTAAACGAATTATTTATCTAAAACTCAAAAATAGGGTAAAACAAAAGAGTGATATATGAAGGTCATCATTTCGATAAAGAGGGGCAAGACAACATCAAAGCACTTAACAAGTAGTCGCGAAAAAGATGAGAACGAGCATGACACTCAATAAACTTTGATAAAGATTATAAAACACAGAGAGCATGCTTAGAAAAAAGGGAGACAACATTTTCACACACACTGCTGATCTTTTGAAAAAAATGAAATGATCAAGACAACCTAGACCTGACACCAAATCGCATAACTCATCCCGAAAACAAATAACTAGAACTAAAAAAAAAAAAGAATCAACACTAAATAGGACAAGAACAAAAGAAATCGGAAAGGTCAAGAGTTATATTACCTCCTTTTGAGCAGCTTTCTGGGACACACAAGCAGCGGCACAACAAAAAATCCTCACCACGTAAACACCCCACACACGGACAGCAACAAGGAGTATTTGGACAGAGATGCCGACTTAAACCAAAACCCCAACGCCTCTCCTGTTTTTTTTTTTTTCGTATTTTTGTATGTGTTAGGATATTCTTCTTAAATTTACTCCCTGGATTCTTCACTCAACACAAAAATTCGAAGAGCCCTAGAAAATTTTCTTCCTCTTTCTTTTTTTTCTTGTAAGCTAAATCCTTTTATCTGTGAGTTATCCCCCCCGCACCCAAAATGAGGAAGGAGGAGTCTATATATGGTAGGAAATTAGGTTAAAAGAAGGGGGGAAAGACGAGAAAATTTGGGGAAAAGGGGGGCAAAATCGAGAATCCCCCTCGATTCCCAGTTTCAAATTTTTAAAAATCAAACAGACCAAGAGGCTGGGTAGTACGAGATTCGCCCCCAAATCCCCAAAAATCCGGACTTGGAAGCATCACGAATGTCTTGATTCATCCCTATAGTCCTTGCAAGCTACGTGGCGCGATCTCGTAGCCGCAAGGACGGGAGGTGCGGCTGGCAGGGCAAGGAACGCAGGCGCTTTACCTGCTCCATCGTACGAGCGAGGAAGGTGTCCACATGCACGCGATTTAGGTCGCGTCACTCTCGTTGTCTTTGCTGGAGCGGTGCCTTCTTTCCTATTTTGCGGCGCGTGGAGGCAAAGACGACGCGCAGGGGTCAGTTTCTCTGTATCGCGTCTGGGGTTGCTGCTGCACAGGTAAAGCTGTAGAAAGAGCCGTTCGGAGCAGAAAAGGGAGAGGGAGACGTCTCACGCGCTATCGAGTTTCTCGGATTGGAATCTCTGCTCCTGATGCGTCGTGAGAAGATGAGCGAGAAAGGGGGCGTTTGAGATCGCTGCGTGTTATCGAAACGCTGCTGGTCTCTGTTTTTTTTTTCCGAACAAAAAGAGATAGAGAGAAACAGGCGAGTCCGGGTTGGATCTGAGGGGAAATGGACCGGGGACGGCTGAATTGGGATGGGGAAGGGAATGGGCTACTGAAAAGGGGCCCATATTTGGTCTTAAAGTTGGAAGAAATGGGCTGTGAATTGAAAATAAAGGGGATGGAATTGGACTCGATTTTTCTGGAATTTGCAAATTAAAAGGCCCAAGAAAAGGGTCCTTTAAGTGGGTAGAAATAAATTGCAAATTCAGCTAAAGGAGAGGGTGATCAATCATAACCCAATTGACTTTTGAAAGATCAATCGATGGGTTTGGTCAAATCGATTTAATTAGGTGATTAAACTGAAAACTATATAAGATGAATTTGTATAAATCAATTAATGAGCTTCTTAATATTAACAAAAATAAAATAATTTATTCGAATATAAACTAAAGATTCAAAATATAAGCTAAAATAATTAATCAAATATTTATATAAAACTAAATATATATTATTATTATTTTTTTTTCGATTTTGAATATTGATAAAAATATGATAATTATATGAATAATCATGTAAAACATATACGTTAGCTAAAAGATTATAAGAAGTGCAAGACTTTATTAAATAACTTGCAAGCTAAATTTTTTTGAAATTTATAAAATTAATTATTTTAAATTGTTTAAACTCGAGAAGCTCGTTAGTTAATTACTATCGACGAGGGTCAAAATTGGGTGTCAACAAACGTCCCTCATTTTACTTGGATTGATGCAATTTTGAGGAAAATGAAATTGACCGAGCCAATTTTGACTGACCCCATATTCATCTTTAGGTGAGGGATATGGTACGGACTTTAAGAATTATGGCCGAACCCCGGAAATGGGTTTCCAACATATCTCTGGCTATATGAGAATTCAGGCCACTTGTAGTTCGGTAAGCTTGATTTAACGCACGATTTCGAAAGAATCCAAAAGTCATTCCGGTACCAAATTATGGAAGGACCGAGATGCTCGAGAATAAGATTTAAGAGCGAATGTTGGAATACATTCGAGTTTTCGACACTGAGCTCTCCTGCATATCCTTGTAGAATCAGGCTGTTTGTAGTTCGACTCGATCGGTTGAAAAGAAAATTTATTATGTTAGATAACCTTTGGGTTCTGGAAAAGCGACAAATAAGTCGAGTTATGGAAAGGAGGCTTGTAACCTCTTAGCCATGAATATGGCGCTTCACACCCATAATTAAGAACTTACACGGACATAATTTCCAAAGCTCTTAGTGCATTGCCACTCAGATTGGAAACTTGCTTCCGGCAGCTACCAAAAATTTGGATGCAAAACTGAAACTGACAAAAGAAAAACTCATATGCCTTCTGATAGGGGTGTGGTTTGATTGTGGTGGAAGTCGCTCCTCTGTTCGCGTCCTAAGAGTTTGACACTCCTCTTTGGACTGCGTCCCAGTTCGCTGCTAACAAAAAGTTCCACGTTGTGATGCATCCCCTTTTTTATATCGTCCGCACCTGTGGAGTTTTTCTTTGGGGAGAATTCATCCTTACGGATGCTCTCGACAAAGACTGAGATAAACTCATTAGCATAAAAATGCAATTCAAATGGGAGATAGTGTCTTTTACCGCGTTGACACTTAGTTGCTCTCCTTCAATATTTGACGTCAACTCGATCAGTTTGACGTAAAGCAAATAAATCTTATGTCTTATGTTTGCAATACAATCTTCAATGTACTCTTCATTTGATATCGAAATAAACAAAAACTGATGCAGTGTGCTGATATTTCTGTTGATGTCGTCTTCGATGCTCTCCTTGGTGTTTACTTTTGTCAAAATAAAAGAATGCAGTTGATGTTGATGGGCAAATATTCTCTTGGAATGCACGATTCCCTTTTCTGGCAGTGCATGATTTTTATTCCGCGATGCATGAATTTTCTCTCGTGATGCATGATTTTTCACAATGCATGAATATTGACTCGCGATGCATGATTTTCCGCGATGCATGATTTTCTGCAGGCATAAATATCTTCCCGCAATGCTGATTTTCCACGATGCATGATTTTCTGCGAGGCATAAATATCTTCCCGCGATGCGTGATTTCTTGCGGGGCATAAATATCTTCCCGCGATGCGTGATTTCTTGCGGGGCATAAATATCTTCCCGCTATGCTTGATTATGTGTGGGGCATGAATATCTTCACACAATGCGTGAATATTAACTCACGATGCATGATCTTCCGCGATGCATGAATATTAACTCGCGATGCATGATCTTCCGCGATGCATAATATTAACTCGCGATGCATGATCTTCCGCGATGCATGATCTTTCGCGATGCATGATCTTCCGCGATGCATGATCTTCCGCGATGCATGAATATTAACTCGTGATGCATGATATTCCGCGATGCATGAATATTAACTCGCGATGCATGATATTCCGCGATGCATGAATATTAACTCGTGATGCATGATTTTCCGCGATGCATGATTTTCTGCAGGGCATGAATATCTTCCCGTGATGCGTGGTTTCTTGCGGGGCATGAATATCTTCCAGCGATGCGAGAATATTAACTCTCAATGCATGATCTTCCGCGATTTATGAATATTAACTCGCGAGCATGATCTTTCGCGATGCATAATTTTCTGCGGGGCATGAATATCTTTCCGCGATGCGTGAATATTTTCTCTTGATGTCATCATATACCAAATGAAGATAATGCTTCAATCGAATAACATAGTTATCTTCTGGGTGACTTCTGGATAATCATATCGTCTTGACCGACAATATAGTAAAATGACCCTCCAGGTAGTGTATCAATCTCGATCGACAATAAAAATAAAATGACCCTTCAGGTAGCGACACTATCGTGTCTAATAATGTGATGCAAATGACATCCTTGACGAAAAAGCTATAAAACATCTTTCTCGGGATTTTCATTTGATTCATCTTTGAATATAGTTGTATCTTCATGATAGACTATATATTGTTGGGAATTGGATGAAACAATGTCGTTCAAGTTCCCAGGTCTTCGATATAAGCAATATAAAATAATTCCTGCACCCATAGATAAATTATTCATTTCGGGGAGCTATTTCCCCCCTTGGCTTTTCCATATTCGTCGCTCGGAGGAATTTATTGATTTCAGGGCAAAATTATAAACCTGCGTCCACAGAAAAATCATTAGTTTTAAAACAAACTGATCTGTGTCGATTTCTTCGGTTGTTTGCTCCTCGTCCTGCCATCTCCGGTTGATTTTCTAACCTCCCGACTCTTGATAGATGAGACAAAATATTTTATGTCAAAACAAATGAAATATAAAGGAAAAATTTAAGAAAGATAAATTTCGAAAAGTAATATTTTGAAAGAAGTTACTGTCAAGTATCATGTCACGTCAGGCTTAGCGAACTTCTTTGAGTTTGATGCTTGGAGGTCTCTCTGATTATTAGCTGGGGAGTATTCGAAGTCTCTCTATACTGTCGATAAAACCATGTAAAATTTTTGAGGTCATCCTCGAAATTTCTGTCCCAGTTGACTGTCTTGGTTTAACTTTTATTGTCGGTGAGTAAATCACGGAATTTTTGAGATCCTCTCAAAAATTCTGTCCGAGTTGCAAATCTCAAAATATCTTCAGTCTTGACTCGTTGAGGAAAAATCTTTTTCTCGAGAATTTTTGAGTCCCTCTCAAAATTTCTGTCCCAGTTTCTAGTTTAAAGAGGTATAGAAATCTTACTGGAGATATGATCGAACCCTTGTGGCGCCTACGTATCCCGTTGAGGCAGGAATCAGGTCAAACGTAGTTCCCCCTCAAGGTTAACAACAGTAAGAAATTTTACAAAGAAACTGACTGAGGCCGACATAGGCCGCCTACGTATCTCATTCTTGAGAATTCAAGTCGAATGTAGTTCAAATCAAATAAATATTAAAAGGGATAAATGGGGTGGCCGAGGCCGACATAGGCCGCCTACGTATCTCATTCTTGAGAATTCAGGTCAGACATAGTTCGTTACAAGAGGGATAAAATTTTAAACAAAGCAAATACAAGAAAATTTAACGATTACAGGGAAACGACAGAAATACAAACTGACTTCACGCGTAATATCTTTTGACAGATACAAACTGACTTCACGCGTAATATCTTTTGACAGCGTTTGAGTTGATCGGTTTCGGCCACGGGGTGCCATCCATATCCAACAGGACCAAAGAACCTCCAGATAATACTTTGCGAACCATGTAAGGGCCTTGCCAGTTTGGTGTGAATTTTCATTTGTACTCATCCTGATGAGGAAAAATGCGCTTAAGGACTAACTGACCGATTTCAAAATTTCTGGCTCTGACTCTCTTGTGGAAAGCGCGAATCATTCTTTGTCGATATAGTTGACCATGACAAATGGCAACCATTCTCTTTTTGTCAATCAATGTTAATTGATCAATCCGCTTGTTGACCCATTCAGCATTGCTCAACTCAGCTTCTTAGATGATTCTCAAGGATGGTATCTCGACTTCAGCAAGTATGACTGCCTCTGTTCCATATACTAGCAAATATGGAGTAGCTCCAATCGATGTTCTGACAGTCGTTTTATAACCCAACAAAGCATACGGCAACATCTCATGCCACCCTCGGTGATTGTCAATCATTTTCCTCAGAATCTTCTTGATATTCTTATTGACAACCTCTACAGCTCCGTTCATTTGGGGACGATAAGCGGTTGAGTTTCCGTGAGTAATCTTAAACTGCTCACATATATCTCTAATCAAGTGACTGTTAAGATTTGCACCATTATCTGTAATGATTGATTCTGGCACCCAAAACCTACATATCAAATTGTTGCGAACAAAATCAGCTACAACTTTCTTGGTCACCCACTTGTATGAAGATGCTTCCACCCACTTGGTGAAGTAGTCAATGGCAACCAAAATAAATCTGTGTCTGTTAGAAGCGGATGGCTCTATCGGACTGATGACATCCATTCCCCATGCTACAAATGGCTAAGGTGAACTCATAGCATTGAGTTCAAAAGGCAGCACTTGGATCAAATCACCGTGCACTTGACATTTATGACATTTCTGCACAAAATTGCAACAATCATTCTCCATAGTCATCCAGAAATAACCGGCTCGGAGAATCTTTCTTGCCAAAGTGAGCTCATTCATATGTGTGCCACAAATTCCAGCATGTATCTGTTCAAGAAGCTTTGCAGCTTTGACAACATCAACACATCTTAGAATACCTAAGTCTGGGGTCCTTCTATAAAGAATTTCTCCGCTTAGAAAGAAGTTGAGGGCCATACGGCGTATCGACTTCTTTTGGTTAAGTGTTGCATTCTCAGGATAAATCCCGGACTCCAAATATTTCTTGATATCCAAATACCATGGCAAACCATTTGGTTTCGCTTCAACATGCAAACAATGGACCAGATGTTCTTTCAGCTCTATATCCAGAGGGTCAATATAATCAGTATCTGGATTTTTAATCATCAACGCGATGGTGGCAAGAGCATCAGCCAACTCATTCTGCGTTCTAAGAGTGTGTTTGAACTCAATCTTGCAGAATCTCTTGCACAACTTTTGTACATATTGCACGTATGGTGTAATCTTCGGGTTCTTCAAAGCCCATTCTCCTTGAACCTGATGAATCAACAAATCTGAGTCTCCAATGACCAATAGCTCATGGACATTCATGTCAATGGCCATTTTCAAACCAAGGATACAAGCTTCATATTCAGCCATGTTGTTCGTGCAATTAAATCGGAGCTTAGCTGCCATAGGATAGTGTTGACCAGATTTTGACACTAAGACCGCTCCGATACCTTTCCCTTGGTGATTTTCCGCTCCATAAAAGAATAATCTCCAACCAAGATATGCTTCAGAAATATCTTCACCCACAAACGATACCTCTTCATCGTGAAATTAGTCTTGAGCGGCTCATATTCTTCATCAACAGGATTTTCTGCAAGATGATCATCCAGGGCCTATGCTTTTATCGTCTTCTGAGTCACATACAAAATATCAAATTCACTCAACATCATTTGCCATTTGTCCAACTTTTCGGTCGGCATCGCCTTCTGGAAAATATACTTCAGCGGATCCATTATGGAAATGAGATATGTAGTATAAGAAGACAAATAATGTCTCAACTTCTGGGCAAGCCAAGTCAAAGCACAACACGTTTTCTCCAACAGAATGTAAAGAGACTCGTATGAAGTAAACTTCTTGCTTATATAATAGATAGCTATTTCATTCTTCCCTGTCTCGTCGTGTTGACCAAGTACGCATCCAAATGCATTATCTGAGACAGAAAGATATAATAACAAAGGACTCCCTTCACGCGGAGAAACCAACACAGGTGGATTGGACAAATAGTTATTGATAGAGTCAAAAGCAGTCTGACATTCTTCAGTCCATTTTGTCAAAGCATCTTTCTTCAACAATTTGAAGATAGACTCACACACCACAGTTCATTGAGCTATGAATCGACTGATGTAGTTCAACCTCCCTAAGAAACTCATCACCTCTTTCCTCGTTTTCGGCGAAGGTAACTCTTGAATTGCCTTAATCTTGGAAGGGTCGAGCTCAATGCCCTTCTACTAACTATAAATCCCAACAACTTGCCGGCTGGAACTCCAAAAGCACATTTGGCGGGATTTAACTTCAAGTTGTAACGACGCAGACGATCAAAAAACTTCCTTAGATGTGTCAAGTGGTCTGAACTCTCGCGGGACTTGATTATGACATTATCTACGTACACCTCGATCTCCTTATGAATCATGTCATGAAATATGGTCGTCATTGCCCTCATATAAGTAGCACCAGCATTTTTGAGACCAAATGGCATCACCCTGTAATGATATACACCCCAAGGTGTAATAAAAACTGTCTTTTTTGCGTCTTCTTCGTCCATCAGGATCTGATGATAACCTGCGTAACAATCCACAAATGACTGCATCTCATGTTTAGCACAATTGTCGATCTTTTTATGGATATTTGGCAACGAAAAATTATCATTTGGGCTGGCTTTGTCTAGATCCTTGTAATCGACAGAGAGTCTGATCTTTCCATCTTTTTTGGCAATCGGAACAACATTGGCCAACCAAGTCGGGTATTGCGTCACTTCCACCAATCGAGACTCGATCTGCTTTGTGATATCTTCTTTAATCTTTAAGCTCAACTCAGGCTTAAACGTTCGAGCTTTCTGTTTTACTAGACTGAACCCCGGATTAATCGGCAACTTGTGAGACACAACGTTGGTACTCAGTCCTAGCATGTCACTGAACTCCCATACGAACACATCAACATATTCAGTAAGCAAATGAATCAGGTCCTTTCTTTGAGCTTCATTTAAGTGGACGCTGATTTTGACCTCTTGGACACTCTTGGTCTCCCAGATTCACAGTTTCTGTTTCTTTCAAATTCGGCTTATGCTGATTTTCAAACTGCCAAAATTCCTCGGCAGCATACTCCGGTACCTCATTTTCCTCTTCATACCTTTCACCCTCATCATCACTTGCCTCATTTTGTTCGTTCAGCTCGTGACATGACATGACATTGGCAGGGTTTAATTAAAATTACTAAAATCATAAACAGACAAAGTTGGGGAAATAAACTAGCAAATAAATAATTAAACAAGTTTCAATAAAGGAGGCTTTCAATTAAATTGGAAAACAGCGCAAACTTGGCCATGGCAAGGTCCATGTTGCCTTTTTAAACATCACATGCAAATCTAAAAGTTTAGTTAATTAAAGGAAAGCAAAATGGTGGGTCTCGGGCCTCTTCCGGACTACCACCGATTTAAATATGCACAAATGATGCCCTTCTACCAAGGAGTTCGGGGAATCAGAATCGGCATGGAGGTCTAATTCTGCACATCTCCCTAGGCTCAGCATCACGGATTCCTTCCAACTCGACCTCGTCTTCAATGACAGCATCGATCTCTTCGAAGAGGCCACATATCCCTTCCCCAAGGTTGTCATGATCGGCGTACTCCCGGACTGGAAATAATTGATACAGATGGGGATTGGCTTAGCCAATGCTTGATCATTATTATTCTTCATCTTAATATCATCATCTGTGGGGATGTAACCCAAACCGTATCTCGCTCCTTTGATGGGAACTTGAATGGGTTCAATAATCCCTTGGGAATTCCTTCCCAATCCAAAACCTAGTTTAAATCTATTATGCAGCATCACAGTGGCGATCATCTTGTACACGACAGGCATGGGAGGCTGTGGGGTCAAGTCCTCACCGGTGGCATTTACGAGCTCCACCATGTAAAAATCGGTACCTTGCAAGACTTCATCGATAATTGGCGCCTGCCTGCCAGAGTGACTCCCTTCGCTGTGAATAACCAGCTTTTCGTCCTTCCAAACGAGTTTCATCATCTGATGAAGAGTAGAGGGCACAACCCCAGCCATATGGATGAAAGGCCTTCCCAGAAGAAAGTTATAGCTTGTGTCAATGTCCAAGACCTGAAACTGTGCGCTGAACTCTGCCGGACCATTTGGATGACCAAATTCACCGCTCCCAACGTGTCTCTTTGTACCCTGTCCAAAGCTCTTACATTGACTTGGTTTTGCTCCAGCTTCCCCAAGTCAAACCTTAACTGCCTCAGATTCGACAGCGGGCAAATGTTCAGATCAGATCCGTCATCCACCAAGACGCAATTTATGACCTTCTCGTGACATACGATAGTGATATGCAACACCTTGTTGTGTGACTTCCCTTCAAAAAGCAACTCATCATCGCAGAAGCTAATCCGATGCCCTCGGATAACTTGGTTGATCATAGCTGCCACATTATCGATGCTTGTGCCCACGGACACATACGTATCATCATCAAGGCCTGTCTATGCAATTGGGAGCTCATCAGCAAGGGAAACACATAAATCTGAGCCGGAGTTTTTTCAAAATGCTTTACGATTGAATATTCTTTTGGCTGTATCTTTCTCCAATATTCCTCTGCCTCGCCTTCACCTATCAACCTTTTACCCTGATCCTTCTTCTGTCTTCCAAAACACAACTCTTCAGGAGTATAACACCTCCTAGATTAGGTCATACCCTGAGAAGCAGCGGTTTCAATCACAAATTTCGGCCTGGCAAGAGTTTCTGATGGCACCAAGGCAACAACCTTTGCACGGGTCCGGATCACGAACTCCTTTTTCTCCTTAATGCTCAGCGAGGCCACAACCATTTCTAATTTATCATGGGCAATTGGAGTTATCAACTTAGTCACGCACCAATTATCATCCGCCTCTATCATGCTGATATTGACGCCTCCATGATTTGGCAAAGGGTTGGTGTTGACATTAGGCGTGGCTGCTTGAAGAGAAACCACTTCTTGGTCGATCAGATCTTGAATCTTGTGTTTGAGGTTGACAGAATCCTCAGTATCATTTCCAACACTGTTGGAGTGATACGCACACCTTTGATCGGGCCTGTAGAATTTGGAACTAGTATCCACTGGCTTGGGCCCCACCGGGTGAATGTATCCAGCCGCAGCCAGTCGCTCGTACAGCCTTGTTCGGCTTTCGGCGAGCGCCGTAAAATTCTTGGGAGGCTTTTTCTCGAATCTGGGTCGAGGTGGATCATAACTGCCTTGTTGGGGAGGAGGCATCTGTTGATAACTTCTGGTATTTGGACGGAGAGCTTGGTTTCTTAGATAAGGATTTGCTTGATAATTTGTCGATGGATCTTGGTAATTCGGAGGGGTATTTTGTAGAGTGGAGCTTGGAATTTATATACTGGAGGGGGTGCTCTGTAGCTTGCCTGCACATTGGCACAGTTAGGAGCGACATTATGGTAGACAGGGGATGGAATTTGGTATAGTGAAGGAGGATTTTGGTAAACATGAGATGGACTTTGGTAATTTGGAGGGGTGCATTTTGGTATGTGGAGGTAGCATTTTGGTAGAATGGAGGGGAAGTATTTGGATAACTAGCTTGCGTGTAGCAAGCCTGGTAAGGGTTTTGGGAAGGTCGAGGACGACCTTGGGAGGACGACCTTGGGAGGACGATGATCCTCTGGGGTCTTCTTCCCCTCATAAGTGACATCAACACAGGCTATTTTCTCTGTTTTCAAACCATCTTCGATAGTCTCACCAATCTTGACTATCTCAGCAAATTTTGCTCCACCAAGCAACATGATTCTATCGTAATATTCGGGCTCTTGCACCCGTACAAACACTTCCACTATTTCTTTCTCGGACATATGCGGCCTTACTCTAGCTGCTTCCTTTCTCCACCTGTATGCGAACTCTATAGCTTTCAGTGGATTTTTGCTTCATCTTTTCCAGGGAGTAGCGATCGGGAACGATTTCCACGTTGTAAGCAAACCGATCGATAAAATCCTTGGCCAGGGTATTCTAGTTGGGCCATTGCCTAGTCTCATGGGAGGTGAACCATTCTAGAGCCTCCCCGCATAGACTTTGGCTAAAGAGCCGCATAAGCAAGGCTTCATCTCTACCAACTACGATAAGTTTGTCGCAGTAGGCTCTCAGATGGGCCATAGGATTCCCTACTCCTCTGAAAGTATCAAATTTAGGAATCTTGAACCCTTCAGGGAGGTCCAGATTCAGATGAATGCACAAATCCTCATAGTTAAGACCAGCGATGTCGGGGATGCATTGGAACTCCTTCGTTGCTTTCTTGATCTCTTCTTTTATATCCACATTCGCCTCTTCCTTTGCCCTCCATTCTCTTTCATATTTCTCGTAATGGTCCAGCTCAGAACCATGCACATTGGCTCAGTCGGGACTAGAATCTGGAAAGTTTTTCTTTTAGGTAGGGGTGGAGCTACAGAAGGACTTTGGGAATTCTGGGTAGTTTGGTAGTTTTGCGGATAAATCTGAGGATTGGTATTTTGATTTAAGTGGTAGTGGGATGTTTGGGGATTGAAAGCATTTTGGTTTTGGTTTTGATTCTGGTGTTGTGGAGGTGGAGCAGTTTGATGATGGGTATTCTGAGGATGGGGTGGCATTTGGGAGTGGTTTTTTTTAGGAGGAGGTGTTTGGTAAGAAGTCGAAGCATATTGGGGTTTTTGAGCAGTCAGGTCTATAATGAAAGGATTCTGCGCAGGTGTAGATGGAAGATTCTGAGCTGGATCCATGTTTGAAGAAGGGAAGTAGAGAGGAGGTCTCCTATCAGCAGCGTTAGCAGTAAAACCTGGTGGAGGCAGATCGTGTCTTCTTTGCATCTCCACCCTCATTTCCGTAATCTGTTGCATTAATTGAATCAATTCGTTCTGGTCCGCTATGGTAGGTTGAGCCACCACAACGTCACTGAGACTGATTTCTTTGTTATTGTCTCCCATAACTGCTTTTCCTTTGTACGAATCTTTTCTGGTGAAGGAGTCTGCAGGCCCTTTGGATCTGGTGAAGTAGGGATGATCTGCCAGCTTAATCGACACAAATCAGTTCCAAAGTACCTGAGGAGGAAAACAACTCAAAGGCAAATTTGTCGTTTTAAATTCAGAATTCAAAATGCATAATATCACACAGAGAGCATATAAACACACAAGTTGCTTTATTTGAGGATATCTTGAACCCATGAGTAAGGACGGAAACAGATTTTTAACAAGCAGGAATTTTCTTGCTTTTTAGTTCGACACCATCTCAGAAAGGCTAAATCACGTTGAGCTAAGGTCTTCTTGCAGCTGTTCTTTGACGTCTGTTGATTTGGTCTTCACATTTCCTTGTAGGATGAGAGGGAGAGAATGAAAATTTTGAAGATAGGGTCCGGGCTTGGAAGGCTGCCTACGTATCTCACAAGGAGAATTTTCAGGCCCAACGTAGTTCGAGTAGAAAATAAATATTGATTTTCATTTATTTATTCTAGGCGGTTACATGGAAATTGAAGATAAACAACAAAATTTTAAAATATAAAAGCGACCCATCCCAGTCGTTCTTTTTCTTGTTGTAGTATCAGCCACGAGGAGCAGACTCGACTTGAATCTTTTCTATGATGATGAGATGTTCCACGTCGTAGCAGAATGCTGTGCATTTTTTGATGCTATGGTCTTCGGTATTGTGATAGAGGAAACTCTTCTGAACTTCATACCAAAGGGAATATGGCATGTCCATGCCTTTGTAGAAATGGGTGAAGACTCCATTTTGAACCAATTCCGAATAAATTTCCAGCATCGTTTTCTTGAAAGGTGTGAATGAGCAACGATAGAATATAGTCCTCTCGATGACTGGTATGTCGAGCCGTGATTCATCTATCTCTTCTCCTTTAACCAAGTTAACTCAGAAGATAGTCAAGTTTCACTGGTATGAAGCTTGTGAGAAAAGCTTTCAAGAGTTGAAAAAGAGATTGACTACCGATCCGGTTTTGACCTTACCAGAGGGTACTCAAGGCTTTGTGGTGTATTGTGATGCATCAAGTGTGTTGATGTATAATGACAAGGTTATAGCTTATGTCTCTAGACAGTTGAAGGTTCATGAGAAGAATTACCCAACTTATGACTTAGAATCGGCTGCAGTAGTGTTTGCTTTGAAGATATGTGCCATTATGTGTATGGTGTTCATGTTGATATATTCACTGATCACAAGATCCTCCAATATGTGTTCACCCAGAAAGATCTCAACCTCATACAGAGAAGGTAGTTGGAATTACTCAAGGATTGTGACATGAGTTTTCTTTACCACCCAGGTAAGGCTAATGTGGTTGCTGATGACTTAAGAAGGTTGTACATGGGAAGTACTTCCCATGTCGAAGAAGGGAAGAGAGAGTTAGATAAATATGTGCACGGACTTGCACGTTTGGGAGTCCAACTTATGGATTCCACAAAAGGAGGCATAGTGATGACCAATGGGGCTGAATCATCATTAGTGTTAGAGGTGAAAGAGAAGCAAGACCAAGACTCTATTTTTCTTGATTTGAAGGCAAGTGTCCACAACCAAAGAGTATTGTGTTTTGAATAAGGGGGAGATGGTGTGTTGAAGTACCAAGGTAGTTTGTACCTGAGGTGGATGGACTCCAAGGGATGATCTTGGAGGAGGCTCACAGATCCAGATATTCCATTCATCCGGGTTCCACCTAGATGTACCGCAACTTGAGAGAGGTTTATTGGTTGGAAGACACGAAGAAAGATATTGCAGAGTTTGTAGCCAAATGCTCAAATTTTTAGCAAGTGAAAGTTGAGCACCAAAGGCCTGGAGGTTTGGTTCAAACTATAGAACTTCCGGAGTTTAAGTGGGAGATGATTAATATGGTCCTCATAACATGATTCTATTTGGGTGATTGTTGACAGACTGACAAAGTCAGCGCATTTCTTACTAGTAAAGACTACCTATTCGGCAGAGAATGATGTCAAGTTGTACCTTCAAGAAGTGGTGAGACTTCATGGAGTTCTGGTCTCCATTATTTCAGATAGAGGTGCACAATTTACTGCACAGTTCTGGAAATCTTTCTAGAAAGTTTTGGGTTCGACATTGAACTTAAGCACTGCTTTTCATCCTCAGATGGATGGACAAGCAGAGAGTACTATCCAGACCTTAGAGGATATGTTGAGAGATTGTGTGATCGACTTCAAGAGAAATTGGGATGATCACATACCTCTCATTGAGTTCGTTTACAACAATAGGTATCATTCGAGCATCCAAATGGCTCCATATGAAGCTCTTTATGGGAGAAGATGCAGATCTCCTATTGGGTGGTTTGAAGTTGGTGAATCAGAATTGATAGGACCAGATCTAGTTCACCAAGCTATGGAGAAGGTGAAAGTGATTCAAGAAAGATTAAAGACGGCATAAAGTCGCCAAAAGTCCTACACAGATGTTAGAAGAAGACCATTAGAGTTTAAGGTGGACGATTGGGTGTATCATAAGGTTTCACCCATGAAGGGAGTTATGAGGTTTGGTAAGAAGGGAAAACTTATTCTCCGATATATTGGACCTTATAGAATCTCCAAGAGAGTGGGCAATGTGGCTTATGAGTGGGAGCTACCTCAAGAATTAGCAGCGGTTCATCCGGTATTCCATATTTCTACGTTGAAGAAGTGCTTGGGTGATCCTTCATTGATAGTACCATCAGAGAACGTTGGGATTAAGGATAACCTATCCTATGAAGAAGTTCTGGTTCAGATTTTGGATCGTCAAGTTCGCAAGTTGAGGAAAAAGGAAATTGCTTCAGTCAAGGTCCTTTGGTGGGACCAATTCATTTAAGAAGCGACTTGAAAAGCTGAGGAGGATAAGTAGAACATATATCCACCTCTCTTTGAATCCGGAGAGAATGCAGATCAAGGTATTAAATTCTCTTCTTAGCACTTTATAAGACTATGTGTAAGCATCTTATTACTTGCTTTTGTGGTTGCGTGCTGAAGTGATGTTACTACTCTTAGCTTAGTGAAAGATTCTCATTCGAGGACGAATGTTATACCAAGGGGGAGATATTGTAACATCAAGTAAATTGAAATAACTAAGATTAAGCTAAGAAAAACAAGAATAATCAATTTTGCGAATAAGTAGGGACATCTGGAAAAATTTCAAGCTTTCAAAAGTGAGTTTTGGTCATTTTCAAACGGCCATAACTTCCATCTGAGGAGAAGTTTGGATGAGTTCTTTATATAGTTGTAAATCCCTCGGGAATATATTTCCAACGCCGCCTTATGCGAAAATCCGATGTTGTATGATGGAGATAATGCTTAAGGAAGTTCGGATGTTGAGTTGAGGAAAATCCAATCCGGATTTTAGTAAGGGCAAAGTTGTCTTTTCACCATAGTATTTCCTAATTCATTTTAAGGGTTATTTAGGGGTAAAAAATAAGTCCCAATTCAGTTTAACAAAAATTAAGAACGCTTATGGCTTGGGAGAAAAGAGAAAATAAGAGGAAGATCAAGAATTCTCCAAGAACGCCAAGATCGTTACGTGGATTTCGTCGGGGGTGATCTGTATCGAGGTATGTGAGATCATTCGGTGTCCAGTCCTTTCACCCACCCACAATTTATTTAATTCAGCAAGTTAGAGTATATGGAATTATGAATATGGGAATTCTTGATGAAAAATTATGAAATTCTTATTGATTGAATTGTAGCTCATATCTAGTAGATTTGATTCGTGTTTACGGTTATTATATGAGTCTAAACTATTGGTGATTGAGTAAATTAGTCATTCTAAGTGTTTGGGGGAAGATCCATGGAAGATTGGGAGGTTTAGAGTTGAAAATCAGAGAAGAAAAGTCGGAGAACTCATCTGATAGGCTCTGGGGAGCCGCGCCTACCAGAGCCCCTCAGGACAGACTCTGTACGTCAGGCTATGGCGCGCCGCGCAAGCCAAAGCTCCTTAGGACAGCCTCTGTCTATCAAGCTCTGGCGCTCCGCGCCTCTCAGAGCGCCAAGGTCGCCTGGAGACCCCGTTCTTTCCCTATCTTTTAGTACTAGTTCCTAAGTGATGTACCTATCATTCCTAGTTAATTCCAACACTATAATGTACATATAAACATCATGAAGTCATCCATAAACATGAGATCATGATCCTTGAATCCGTAATCCAATTCAAGGAAAGCTAAGATCAAGTCAAAGAAATAAAGAGTTGAGTCTATAAGTTAAGGAGCAAGTCAAGTGAGTTCTTAAAGTATCCAAGAGTCTTTAACAAAACATTTTAAACTTTGTTTTAAGGGTCAAGCTACAAGTTAAGGAAGAGTAAATAGTTGAGTTCATTCTAAAAAAAGTTATAAGGGGACTAAGTAATCCCTAAGAGTTTACAAATATTTTCACATTTAAACAAGTAAATAGCCTTCGGGCTAGGTTTCAGACAGAGATAACAGCTTTATGAAGTGAAGCAAGCAGGGAAACTATGATTTCCAAGAGAGCTATAAAAACTAAGTTTTGAGCACTAAACTCAAATCACACAATCAATATGTTTTAAAAACATAAGATCCAGTATAAATATATTTTGGGAGTAGTATTAAGCACGATGTGGGGGTGCGAGTTTCAGATTAACTCAAGTCTCCATGAAAACTATGTAGCTATCATGGGTAGAATAGGGTCATACTTTTTAGATGACTCCTTCTCATAGTTTACTAGTGGATCCATTAGGCAGTTTAGGTCCTACACTGTGTCAAGGTTAGGTTGGCTGGGCAGTGTGGGCCAAGTAACGCTGTATCATCACTATAGCTCTTAAGTGATGGTTGTCGGTTAGAGAAGCTTCCATAGAAGTATTGTATTTTCATATACATCAGTTATTTGTATTTCTATATATACATCTCAGATATTATTTGTATACTTGTATACATTCAGAGTTTACAACATGTTTTCAGTCAGATTTCTTTACATTGCAATTACTTTTAAACTGCGTATATTGAATGAGAGTTAGTAGATCATGAGTTATGTAGAGCAAAGGTAAGTGTTCTTCTTACTCGTTTTCAAACTTAAGGTGTTATTTAGCTTTCCAACTCGCGTACTCATACATTCAATGTACTGATGCCAGTTGGACTGCATCGTATCATGATGCAGATGAAGGCAACGAGGATCGACATTCAGCGCATCGTTGATCAAGTTGAGCACTCCAGAGTCAGTTGGTGAGCCTCCTTTCTTTCCGGAGGATCCATTTTATTGCTTCCTAGTTTAGTTCATTAGGATGTTATGGGGTTGTCCCAAAATCCATCTCATTTATTAGAGGCTTTATAGACAGATAGTCAGTTTGATTTTTAAGTTTGATATCTCTTTTATCTTGCATTACAGATGTTTTAACTTTGAGACTCAAGTGCCATTTTGGCTAGATTATTTTATTTTGAGTATTTTCTCTTGAGAATGTTCTTTACTGTTCATATTAAGTTAAGTCTTATGGTCAGTTAAGTAAGCCAGACCAAGGGTTTGCTCGAGGCCAGCAATGGTCACCGAGTGTCAGTCCCGCCCAGGGTGTAGGCTCAGGGCGTGACAATCATACAGATATCTTCATTTAATATTAAATTAATATTTCAATTTTATTAATAAAGAAATTATTTTTATTATATTATTCAAATATTTTAAACATTAATATTTCAAATATTTTTGCCAATATTTCAATATTTATCCTTTGCATTCATAAATTAAAATATATAAATTTTTAAAATTTCTTTTAAAAAAACATTTGTTTATACTCTATGGTCAGCTTTTTTTCATATATAATACTTGCTTAAATCTAAATCAATTAAATTATTTTCCTAACAAGAAAATTTGTACTAAAAAAGATTTGGTCAATATCAAACAAGAGTTTTAACTATATTAATCTCAAGATGATGGAATCTAATTTGATATCAAATCTACCCTCATTTATTTTTATGCCAAAATAGTACCCATGACAACTAAGTATTCTCTAATTCAAATTATTTGTACCTATAAATAGAAGACAATTCTTAGCAAAGAAACACACAACAACAGTAACAATACCCTCATATCCTAATAAATAAATTTCTCCTCCTTTTCCTCATTTTTAACCATGGTTAGAAAGAAAGTGAAGTTTGCTTTCATGGAAAATTAGTGTGAGAAGAGAGTCTCATATAGAAAACGACTAAAGGGATTTTTAACCAAGGCTCGTGAACTCAACACCCTTTGCGATGTTGAATTGGCTACTTCAGTCAATAGATCTTAGTAGGAGCCTCTTACCATGATGAGCCTGAGGTGTCCCCAAATCATAAAACTTCTACCGGACTCTTTACAATGTTTATCGATCTTCCAGAGGAGAAGAGATCAAAAAACATGAAAACACATGAAAGGATAACCGTGAAAAGGAATGAGAAAATTGAGAAGGAACTTGAGAGGGTAAGGGAAGGAAAACAAGAAAATGTAGTATACAAACCAGATGTATTGATTGTTGACTGGTGAAGAGATGCCCAATAATAGGCTACCAGAAGATCTCAACGATATGTCTTATGTGATTAATAAAAACCTCAAACTGATAAATGATGGGATCAAAGAAAAACTCACAAAGAAGGTTCTACATCAAATGCTACTCAACATATTGACGCACCGATGGATTTTGGTTAGACCAGCTTCAACATGAAAAGGGCTCCTCTTCTGGTCCCTATTGTTGCTCCAATACTATCCGAGATTCCTCCTTTGGTTTCATCTACTATACCTAGTGGGACCAACTTTGAGAGGCTAAGGGCTCCTCTTAATCTAAGTCCATTATCGCCTCTTAAACTCCATTGATGATTCCTTCAAATGCTCTTTCTCAACTGGCACAATTCATATTCCCTTTGAGGACTCCTAGCTCCTCAAATGGTTCCACACGTGGATCTTTCGCTGGTTCCTTCTTTGTTATCTTCACAAAGGTATCCTGAAATGGCCTATGCAATCCTTCCAAAAACAATAGCTTATCCAACGCCTTCACCTACAATTACTCCTCCAATGTCTAATTTAGCGTTTACTCCAACGGCACCAAAAATAGGCCCTTTGATGAATATCCCCTCAATGAGTGCATCAACGCCAATGGGTAACAATGTTGATGGATCATATGGCATTACGGATTCCTTCATTTTCTGAGTTGCTGAGTTTGAATGATGATGAGATAATGACTTTACTTGATCATACATGACTCGACATTAATGTACAAGATCCAAATCACCACCACAACAATAACTTATATGGATATATGATCAATGTCTACTATTTATACTCTTTTATAAGTCTGTTCAGATCCATCTTATTGGAGTATATTTATACTTCCAACTCTAGTTTCTTGCTTTGTCAAAAAGGTTGTAATTTGTTTTGCTTACTCAATATGTGTTGTCTAGTTTTTTCACATCGAAGGTTAATTAAAGTTACTCTTCATATTTATCTAAGAAAATACTTTACGTATCAAATTTATCAGGCAATAAAGCCTCCTTGATCAATTCAATTATTCCCATCTCCTTTGATCGAATCTTGCTAGTAAGAGTTTTATTATAAGTAGATATGTCTGCACTTCAGTTTCAAAATAAATTTCTAAGCATTACATTAGTTCAGAGTCATCAGATTCAATGTCCCTGAAGTCTTTACGGATATCTACAAAGTAAGATTGCTGCTAAAAATACAGACATAGCGGTAATTGAGTTATTATCGCTAATTAATTACCGCTAAAAATTATTTTTGATATAGCGTACTCTTTGTGTGGTTAATTAATGTTCAACAAACACTAAATATATTACTTTCCTTCATTTATGTTTTGATTTTGACATCCTTAATCGAGTTGTATAGTTTCCAAAATTTATAATCATGATTGGAAAATAAAACAAAATGATGATGAATGAATGTTTAGGGGAGAAGATATTATTTTCTTGAGAAATTAGAGAAGATATTTAATTTAAATATTGCTAGGTTGGTTGAAATTTCTCCGCTCAACTAAGATTTTTTCTTTAGGTGGTTTAACTATTGAAGGGCGTACTTGTTTCTTCGTTATATTCAAATGCTTCAAAAAAAAAAATCCGTTTCCTCGGATAACATTCTTTATTGAAAAATATATGAAAAAAGAAAACCAAAAACAGAAAAAGAAAAGAAGTTATACCCACATATATAACATTTCATAGATCAAGATTAATAATTATTTTCCTCCATAAATAATGTGTAATCACTCCAATTTCTCGAAGAGAGGAAATGATTTTTGGGAGAGAAAATTCATTTTTATTTTCTCTTTGCAATGAGTTCAGTGGTAAAAAATACTAGCCTTTTTCGAGAGATAATATTTCTAAAGATCACTATATTTTAAGAATTTATCCAACAAAGTCAATAAAAAAATTTTGTATAAAAAAATAACTCAACTTAGACCTTTATATCAATAAAATCTCCCAACTTTGATCTTTGTATCAATAAAATCACTCTTAATCATGTGAATTTGATACGATGTATTCTGATTTAAACTTTACCTCACTCTAGAAACTCATGGAATTAATATTTTTTGTTTGCTTATGATTAATTTAGTTATAAAGAGTTTTTTTAAAAAAAGATCAAATTAAGAGACCCAAATAATAAAAGAAAAGATATTGTGAAGTTCAGCTAAAATGTGTTGGATTAAAATTAAGAATAATATACAAAAGAACTTTATTTGTCTTGTCTAGGAGATGGTCTTTGTAGATCGAATTGGATCTCGTCATAGATTGTCAAATTATTAACTTGAATAGTCTTTAATTAGTATGAATGGAACTGTTCTGATTTTTATGTTTGTTAAAAGTTAATTCATTTAGTCAATTAACTAGCTTTGACGAGAATTGTGCGAGAAATGAAAGAAAATAGATGACTAAATTCACAATAATTTAAGGATATTTTGTGGTAGGCAACTCAAAAAAGCATTAGGAGTGATTTTATTGATACAAATGTGGAAGTTGAGTGATTTTATTGATACAAAACAAAGTTTACTGATTTTACTATATAATTTTTAAAAGTTGATTGACCTTCGAAGATATTAACTTTCTTTCGTATATGGCTAAGGATAGAAGATTCAGCCAGATTTTAAATGCAATATTTTGTAAGTGTTACTTTTTCTCGAAACTAATTTGGAATTTTTTTTAATGTAATAAAAACAAATTTTAGAATGATTTGATTTTAAATATAGTTGAATACTAATCTTAAAATGAAACAAAAATATCTTTTCTTTCCTCAATATGTGTAAACACATAAATTGGATAAGTTTCTTGTGAAATTATTTTATGTATTGTTTTGCTTGAAACTAATTTAGAATTCTTTCTTATTGTTTAATATAGTTGAATAGTATTCTTAAAATGAAATAAAATTCACTTTTTCCCCTCAATATTTATAAACACATTAGTTTTGTAAGTGTTTTGTGCAATTATTTTATGTATTGCTTTTGCTCGAACCAAATTTAGAAATTTTTTAATGTAACAAAATAAAAATTTGAGAACTTATATAAGAGCTACTATGGAGAGTTTCAATTGTCTAAGAGTATTGTTAGAGGTACTGCATTTTAATATGTACCCCTTGTTGGGTGGTTACTTGATCTTATTCTTCTTTGGGTTAGATAAGTTTAAATCTCCCTTGATAAGTACTTGATGTCTGAATATCAGATTCTTATAGTTTATGCTCGTGGAAATATTATGTTGTGACAAGGGAATCTTGATAAGATTTATGATTGATTGTGCAATATGAGTATGTGGTGGTTGGTTCAGGTTCACTTTTGGTTGTAGTGGTATTGATTCAGAATATTTTTTTTTATGTGAGAAAAGATTTATTATGATGAATTTGTTATGGTTCAATGAGTTTCAGTTTAGATTGGGTTAATGGGTTAGTCTGTGGCGTGATTATCACTCCTAATTTGTAGATCTTCCAAAGTTTGATTTTAAAGTCCAGTTCTTAATACTTGATCTTGATGGAATGTTCTTAAGGAGGAGCTCATTTGGAGAGATAAACATTGAATCTAGAAATTATACCTTAAGCTTTTGGTGACGTTTTAGTCTTTTTTCTTCTTGTATATGTTCGAGGACGAACATGATTTTCAGTGGTAGATAATGTAATGACCCGAAAAGTCATTTTTTTTATTTTTCTTTAAATTATGTAAAATTACTATTTTTACCCCTCTCGATAGTTGCCCCGAGTTATTTTTTATCAGTTTGGTAAAATTGGTTTGAAAAAAAATTAAACTATTCATTTAACTACGGTTAGTTAGTTGATGGATATTTATAAAATATTTAATTTAGTTGATAATAATGGATCAAATAGGAATGTATTTAAAATCCTATGCTATTTGACCCATATATATTAAAACAAGTTAGTATAATTTGTCACTTTTAATACCTAATTAATTCAGAAAATAAAATCAAACAAGAGGAAGAAACTAACCTTGCGGTGTCGAATAAGAGAAACAAAGAACTTCAAGTAAGCAAATTTCTTGTAAGTTTAAGTCTTCTGTGTGCATGCATTAATTACTCCATATGAGCATGCATTAATTACTCCATAAAGGAATAATATAAAATTGTGAAGATTTTGGGTTTAAAAATAAAAGAAAATCGTTGATGCAATGTTATGTGAAATTTCTAGTGATTCTAATTTGAATCTAAAGGCAATAATTGAAAGCTAATATGGAAATTACAACCAACCATAGGTAATGATTAAATAAGAGTATGATTGTCACGCCCCAAGCTAGGGTGAGGCTAACAAGTGGGATATGAGGTATCTATACAAATTACCTACAATGAGAAGATGAATCACCATGCAAAGTAGAACTATTTCTAAGAAACTACTATACTAAGCCTCACACAGTCCAAAATCATACAAATGACAACTAAAATTATAAATACATATAACAGCTTTACCATGTCTATGAAGCCTCTAGTAGAGAATCTATATCCGTTCAACTATCAAGTGGTCGGGACAGGGCCCCGATATACCCGAATTATAGTTGTAAATATAACCAAAAGAGAACTAGAAACATCATAGGTCCAGTTAAGAATGGAGCTCACCCATTTCTTAGTTGGATACATAAAAAGATGTCCGAGATGATCACATATGTTCTGCATTTATACAAATGCAGCACCCCCATTCATGGGGACGTCAGTACATATACGACATATATTGCTATTTAAAGAAGGCAAAATAACAAATGGCCAATTGATAACAGAATATAAGGAATTAATAAGGTACTTAACCTATACACCTGTACTAAGAAGTAAGTATCTTATAGAACAACAAGTCATGCATTAATGCCATATAATTATTTTCCAAGTGTCTTATGGTTGTTCATTATTGTGTGGTTAATGTAACACATTATACACTTGGGCTTTTGTTCTTTACATCATTTACCGTGACCAGATGAATAAATAAGGATAAAAGAGCATCTTTGCTTACACTTGTGGAATCTTGTCCGTTCCGTTCTTTTCTTCATTATTCTTAGATTTATAATCTTTTCAAGGCATACAAATGACCAACTGATCAGTGGTAGAAGAGGATAACCCATGCTAGGCATTTTCACCCCTGGGGTGCTTTCTTCATACATATACAAATTAGGATCGGCCCATGCTAGGTATTATAACCCCTGAGCTACCACCCATAAATATACAACTTTGCTTTTGGGATCAACCCTTGCTAGGCTTTTAGTCCTTGGGCTAACACCCGTAATTATGCATAGCTTTGCTTTTAGGATCGACCCATTCTAGGCTTTTATCCACTGGACTTCCACCCATAATTATATAGATTCAGTTTATGCCATTCCCTTAATCTTTGAAGTTGTTCACTTTTGAACTTTGGGACTATATACTAGTGATGTAGACAAGTGAATAAAATTATTGAGGCAACAACAATGACATAAGAAACAACATTAATATTAACTTTGGAACTTATATGACACAATGAATCATATTGTGTGCTAAAACATATTCAGTAAACGATATCAAATAATAGGGATCATGAACATGGGAACTAATGAGACACATGGGCAGACTCAAGATAGGGACAAGTGCACATTTCAAATTAGAACATATAAATTGTATACTAACTAGAACAAGTAAGGATTATGTAGAGTAACATTATACACTAAAACAATGGGAGTGATATCCAATGAAAGGAACTTGTGAGGAAATGAAGTATATGATTAAATAAACAAATGAAGAAATTTTGAAGTATATGAACAAATTGTGTATCCACGAAATGAACACTTTTAACATTTGTAACCTAGGATCTTGTTGGCTCATATAAAAGAGACAGGTGACCGAGATCCGTACCTTAGAGGCGAAAAAAAATAAATTCTTTTAGCCAAACATACCTTGTTTTGGGACCCATATGACTATAACAACTCTGCCTTTCCTTGAAGGTCTTAATCAAAATATAAGTACATAATGAAGCTAATAGCTTATCCAACGCCTTCGCCTCAATTACTCCTCCAATATCTAATTTAGTCTTTACTCCAACGGCACCACAAATAGACTCTTTGATGAATATCCCTTCAATGAGTACATCAACACCAACGGGTAACAATGTTATGGATCATTAGGCATTCCACGGAGTCCTTCATTTTTCGAGTTGCTGAGTTTGAATGATGATGAGATATTGACTTTACTTGACGATACATCATTCGGCATTAATGTACAAGATCCAAATCACCACCACCACCACAACTTATAAGTATTTATGATCAATTTCTACAATTTATACTCTTATATAAGTCTGTTAAGATCCATCGTATTGGCGTATATTTATATTTCCAACTCTAATTTCTTGCTTTGTCAAAAAGGTTGTAATTTTTTTTCCTTATTGAATATGCTTTGTCTAGTTTTTTCAAATCGAAGGTTAGTTAAAGTTATTCTTCATATTTATCTAAGAAAATACTTTATGTATCGAATTAATCAGGCAATAAAGACTCCTTGATCAATCCAATTATTGTCATCTCCTTTGATCGAATCTTGCTAGTAAGAGTTTAATTATAAGTAGATATGTCTGCACTTCAATTTCAGAATATAACTTTCTTAACATTACATTAGTTCAGAGTCATTAGATTCAATGTCCCTAAAATTTTAGGGATATCTACAAAGTGTGATCATTGCCGCTAAAAATACATACATAGTGGTAATTGAGGTATTATCGTTAATTAATTTTCACTAAAAATCAATTTTGATATAGTGTACTTTTTGTGTGGTTAATTAAACTTTGAGAGCATTATAACAAACACTAAATATATTACTTTCCTTCATTTATGTTTTGATTTTAACATCCTCAATCGAGTTAAATAGTTGCCTAAATTTATAATCATGATGTAAAAATTTATAATCACCCCTTGCTTCTACAATTCTTTTGTAGGTTACTATCCCAGACCTTTGTGATATATTTTCTTCTTTTTCGAGGCTTCTTGGATATTTGTGAGGTAGTTGTTTGTTATCTCAGCAGACCTTCTTACTCCTATTTATGATCTTGTTCTACTCTAGAAACAATGTCATATGAGACTTGTATTTTTTTTTGATTCTATTGTAATACTTTTTAGGCTTGTACATGTGACATCCTTGTTAGACTTGTTCATTTTAGTTATGAAAGATTTGGTGTTGTTGGGATAGTTGAAGTTTACTAGTCATTTTTCACGCACAACCTTGCTTATGAGAACTTATATAAGAGCTACTATGAAGAGTTTCAATTGTCTAAGAGTATTGTTAGAGGTTCTGCAATTTAATATGTACCACTTGTTGGGTGGTTACTTGATCTTATTCTTCTTTGGGTTAGATAAATTTAAATCTCCCTTTATAAGTACTTGATGTCTAAATATCAGATCCTTATAGTTTATGCTCGTGGAAATATTATGTTGTGACAAGGAAATCTTGTTAAGATTTATGATTGTTTGTGCAATATGAGTATGTGTTGGTTGGTTCAACTTCACTTCTGGTTGTAGTGGATATTGATTCAGAATGTTACCTTTGTTATGTGAGAAAAGATTTGTTATGATGAATGTATTATGGTCCAATGGGTTTCAGTTTAGATTGGGTTCATGGGTTAGTCTGTGGTGTGATTATCACTCCTAGTTTGTAGATCTTCCAAAGTTAGATTTGAAAGTTCAATTCTTAATACTTGATCTTGATGGAATGTTCTTAAGGAGGTGCTCACTTGGAGAGATAAACATTGAATCTAGAAATTATACCTTAAGCTTTTGGTGACGTTTTAGTCTTCTTTCTTCTTGTATATGTTCGAGGACGAACATGATTATTAATGGTGGATAATGTAATGGCCCGGAAAGTTATTTTTGTAATTTTTTTTAAATTTTGTAAAATCAGTATCATTACCCCTCTCGATAGTTGCCCCGAGTTATTTTTTATCACTTGGTAAAGTTTGTTTGAAAAAAATATTAAACTATTCATTTAACTACGGTTAGTTAGTTGATGAGTATTTATAAAATATTTAATTTAGTTGATAATAATGGGTCAAATCTGAATATATTTAAAATCCTATGCTATTTGACCCATATATAGTAAAATAAGTTAGTATAATTTGCCACTTTTAAAAACCTAATTAATTCAGAAATAAAATCGAAGAAGAGGAAGAAACTAACCTTGCGGTGTCGAACAAGAGAAACAAAGGACATCAAGTAAGCAAATTTCTTATAAGTTTAAGTCTTCTGTGAGAATGCATTAATTACTCCATATGAGTATGCATTAATTACTCCATAAAGCAGTAATATTATATTGTGAAGATTTTCGGATTAAAAATAAAAGAAAATCGTTGATGCAATGTTACGTGAAATTGCTAGTGATTCTAATTTGAATCTAAAGGCAATAATTGAATGCTAATATGAAAATTACAACCAACCATAGGTAATGATTAAACAGGAGTATGATTGTCACGCCCCAAACTAGGGTGAGGCTGACAAGTAGCATATGTGCTATCTATACAAATGACCTACAATGAGAAGATGAATCACTATGCAAATTAGAACTATTTCTAAGAAATTACTATACTAAACCTTCAACTGGACAAACTCATACAAATGACAACTAAAATTATAAATACATATAATAACTTTACCATGTCTATGAAGCCTCTAGTAGAGAATCTAAGTCTGTTAACCTATCAAGTGGCCGGGAGAGGGCCCCGAAATACCCGAATTATAGTTGTAAATATAACCAAAAGAGCACTAGAAACATGATAGGTCCATTTAAGAGTGGAGAAAGCCAATTCCTCAGTTGGACACACAAAAAGATGTCTAAGATGATCACATATGTCCTGCATTTATAGAAATGCAGTGCCCCCATTCATGGGACATCAGTACATATACGACATATATTGCTATGTAAAGAAGGCAAAATAACAAATGGCCAATTGATAACAGAATATAAGGAATTAATAAGGTACTTAACCTATACACCTGTACTGAGAAGTAAGTAACTTATAGAACAACAAGTCATGCATTAATGCCATATAATTATTTTCCAAGTGTCTTATGGTTGTTCATTATTGTGTGGTTAAAGTAACACATTATACACTTGGCTTTTGTTCTTTACATCATTTACCGTGACCAGATGAATAAATAAGGATAAAAGAGCATCTTTGCTTACACTTGTGGAATCTTGTCCGTTGCGTTCTTTTCTTCGTTATTCTTAGATTTATAATCTTTTTAAGGGATACAAATGACTAACTGATCAGTGCTAGAAGAGGATGACCTATGCTAGGTATTTTAACTCCTACAATGCTTTCCTCATAGATATACAAATTAGGATCGACCCATGCTAGGTATTATAACCCCTGAGCTGCCACCTACAATTCATCTATTGGGAACGGCCCATGCTAGGTATCTTAACCCCTGATCTGCCACCCATAAATATACTGCATTGCTTTCGGGATCGACCCATGCTAGGCTTTTAGCCCCTGGGCTGCCACCCGTAATTATGTATAGCTTCGCTTTTGAGATCGACCTATGTTAGTCTTTTATCCCCTGGGCTTCCACCCATAATTATATAGATTCAGTTTATGTCATTCCCTTAATCTTTGAGATTGTTCATAACTCTTCTGAACTTTGGGACTATATACTAGTGATGTAGACATGTGAATAAAATAGTTGAGGCAGCAACAATGACATAAGAAACAACATTAATATTGACTTTGGAACTTCTATGACACAATGAATCATATTGTGTGCTAAAACATATTCAGTAAACGATATCAAATAATAGGGATCGTGAACATGGGAACTAATAAGACACGTGGGCAGATTCAAGATAGGGGCAAGTGCACATTTCAAGTTAGAACACATAAACTGTATACTAACTATAACAAGTAAGAATATGTATAGTAACATTATATACTAAAACAATGGGAGTGATATCCAATGAAAGGAACTTGTGAGGAAATGAAGTATATGATTAGATAAACAAATGAATTGGTAGTATATGAACAAATTGTGTATCCACGAATTGAACACTTTTAACATGTGTAACCTAGGATCTTGTTGGCTCATATAAAAGAGACAGGTGAACGAGATCCGTACCTTAGAGGCGAAAAAAAAGGTTCTTTTTGCCATACATACCTTGTTTTTGGACCAATTGACTACAATAACTCAGCCTTTCCTTGAAGGTCTTAATCACAATATAAGTACATATTGAAGCTAATAGTAACAGCTAATCAGAATGTGGTCCTTGTGAAACAGTAGTGAAATGTGTAATGGGCAGTAAGCTCGTATAGTTCTTAAATAGATAGTGTATCACGACCCCTGACGTTTCCACCTAAATGCATACAATCATCATATAGGTCACCCAACTGCTCCAAGTACTATGCATATAAAACAGCCGTTAAACTGTCACAAAATCCTTCAATGCAACAGAAAAGTATTGAACCTATGACATCTGATCCTTGTCCTGTGAATTCTTTACTTTTATACCTAAATAATTCTCCATACCAACAGATAAAACTGGGGCAGTGACCTTACCTTGTTGGTGAAAATTCTTATACTAGGAAAGTGGGACTTCCAAGCTTGGATAGGGCTGTCCTACACTTCAAATTATTTTACTTACCTTGGCTTTTTAAAAAGACAACTTTAAGAACCTAGATGGATATACGGGTGGTTGTTTGAAGGTTAAGAGAGAGTTTGAGAGAGAATTGCTAGAATATTTCTTTTGCAAGTCAAAATGAAGAAGAATATCAGCTAATCTTGATCTTATAAGGTTCCTCTTTGGCCGACTCTTGCTGATCATTTTGGACCACAATTTGGTCAAGCAGGTGATGCACCGTACTTGGCCATTTTAAGCTGGTCAAAAAGTCCAAGAAGGTGATGCACCTGCTTGGTCTTTTAATTTGATCCATACATTTTAAGTAGGTGATGCACCTGCTTGCATAATAAAGTCAAGCAAAAAGCTCACTCATTTTATTCCATTTCAAACTCTTAATTCCATAGACACTTGGTCACTTAGATATTTAAGCTAAAATACTACCTTACTAGCTTGAGTGTAAATAATTTATAGGAAGTTAACTTAGTCGTATAGTGTTTGGAAAGTACAGGTATCAACCAATTTTGAGATAAAATACTAGCTCCTTTATAATATAATTTCGTTCTTTTTCATGAATGAAAACTTCAATGGTTTGGTTCTGTGTTGAAATCTTCCGCATAGTACTATAATGTTGATTCAAATTTTGAGATATTGGTATATATAATTAAAGATTAGGTAATATCATTAGATTTATGGTATTGGAGAACGGAAATATGAGAGTCGACATGATAATTAACATCAAAATTTGGGAACTTGATTTTAGGTTGGTGTAAGTTTTTGGGTCTAGGCTAGACCTATACTATTATGATTGTTGTTGGTTTTGAAAACTTATTGTTAATGACTATTTGAATAGATTTCATTAATTTGGAAGCTCAACGAAAAGGAAAGGCTCATGTCTCGGATGATTGTTCGGTTATTTGAGGCAAATGGATATATATACCCTTGTTAAGTGTATGCTAGCTATCCACTCCACTATGTGTAGAGTGTTCGTCCCAACCCCTTCGCAGGGGTACATTCCCTTTTAATTGAGAGAAGGACTCGCTGTGTATTTCCTTAAATATGTGCTTGAGAGTAATGGGAATTTGTTATGGATTGACTTCTTCATGTTAAGTAATTTTAATGATGAAAAAGGGTAATAAAAAGGTAATGTCATAAATTGTTGGTGCGTGCTGTTTAAGAATGATTTGAAGGCTTATTGCTTATTTGTTGTGAATTCTTACTTGTTATGAAAATGGTCATCTCCCATTATTTGTGTGAACATGTCATTTGCATTATTCTGAGACATGGTTGTGACAAGTGTTATGTGCATTGAGAAAGAATAACAAATTAAAGAGGATGTACCATTTCGAGAGATGTATCACGCGCCATAATTGATACTATATTTCGAGGGATGTATCACACGCTGCGATGAATATTATATATCAAGGGACGTATCACGTGCTGCAATGGTTACTATTATCGAGGGTCGTATCGCACGTCGCAATGGATGCATGGACAGATAATTCCCTCATGGATCCCGGACTGAGAGACAATGGGTGTGTATCATTAGGTCAGACATGCATCACTATACTTGACATTGCATTTCATTGCATTGCACTTATTTATTATTGGTGAACTTGATCTTGTTTATTGTTGATCTTGTGAGTGCCTTTCTGTGAAACTTGTGACCGATGAATATCGAGCCTATTGTTGAAGATATGAAACTGTTAGAGTGTTGTTGTTGATTATATGAAATTATTAGAAGTGGTTGTTGAGCTATGTGTTTTGTAAGCTGTGAACTGTTAGGTTGGGATGATTTCATACAAGTTGTAGTTGTGGAAGTTCGGTTGGGGTGTAAGGAGTGCCCATATTCTATCCCCTTAACTCGTGTTTAGAGGTTTACTTGATGAGTACCGTGTGGTTTGGTACTCACCCCTTGCTTCTACAATATTTTTGTAGGTTACTAGTCCGGACCTTTGTGATATATTCTCTTCTTATTCGAGGCTTCTTGGAGATTTGTGAGGTAGTTGTTTGTCCTCTCAGCAGACCTTCTTACTCCGATTTATGATCTTGTTCTACTCTAGAAACGATGTCATATGAGACTTGTATTTTCTTTTGATTCAATTGTAATACTTTAGAGGCTTGTACACGTGACAACCATATTTTGGGGGTATTTTAAGTTGATTTTATATTTTCCGCATGTTATCGTAATTATTGAATTTTAGGCTGACTTGTCTTGATGGGATAAGATGAATGCCATCACGTTTATTTTTGGATAGTGACAAAAATCTCCCAACTTTGATCCTACTCCTTACTCAAGCAAAGTTGTATGCAACCGCATAGAGGAAGTTAAGTCAATCCCTCTATTTTCATGTTGAAAGATTCGGAAAAATAGAACATGCTCTTGTATCAATAAAATCACTCTTAATCTCGTGAATTTGTTCCGATGTATTTTGGTTTAAACTTTTCCTCACTCTAGCAGCTCATGGAATTAATATCTTTTTGTTTGCTTATGATTAATTTAGTTATAAAGAGTTTTTTTTTTAATTTAAAAAAAGATAATAATTAAGAGACCCAAATAAGAAAAGAAAAGATATTGTGATGTTCAGCTAAAATGTAGTGGATTAAAATTAAGAATAATATATAAGAACTTTATTTGGCTTGTCTAGGAGATGGTCTTTGTAGATCGAATTGGATCTCGTCATAGATACTCAAATTATTAACTTGAATAGTCTTTAATTAGTATGAATAGAACTGTTTTGATTTTATGTTTGTTAAAAGTTAATTCATTTAGTTAGTTCACTAGCTTTGACGAGAATTGTGCAAGAAAAAAAAGAAGAAAGAAGATGACGAAATTCACATTAATTTAATGGTATTTTGTGGTAGACAAGTCAAAAAGCATTAAGAGTGATTTTATTGATACAAATGTGGAAGTTGAGTATTTTATTGATACAAAACAAAGTTTAATGATTAAGTAGATAAATTTTCAAAGTTGAGTGACCTTCGAAGAGAATAACTTCATTTCGTATATGGTTAAGGATAAAGATTCAGCTAAATTTTAATTGCAATATTTTGTAAATATTGCTTTTGCTCGAAACTAATTTGAATTTTTTTAATTTTACTAAAACAAATTTTAGAATGATTTGATTATATATATAGTTGAATACGAATCTTAAAATGAAACAGAATTCTCTTTCCTTTCCTCAATATGTGTAAATATATAAATTGGACAAGTATCTTGTGCAAATATTTTATGTATTGTTTTTCTCGAAACTAATGTAGAATTCTTTGTTATTGTTTAATATAATTGAATAGTATTCTTAAAATGAAACAAAATTCACTTTTCCCCTCAATATGTGTAAACACATTAGTTTGGTAAGGTTTTTGTGTAATTATTTTATGTATTATTTTTTCTCGAAAAAATTTTAGAAATTTTTTATTGTAACAAAATAAAAGAATGATTTGAATTTTAATATAATTGAATACTATTCTTAAAATGAAACAATACTCTTAATTATTTTCTCAATATGTGTAATCACATTAATTTGGTAAGTGTCTTGTGCAAGTATTTATGTACTGATATGCCCTGAAAATGATTTAGAATTTTTTTAATATAACAAAATTAAAATTTAAGAATGATTTGATTTTTAACATAATTGAAAGAAATATAAAATTTCTACTAAATATAGTTTCTTCCAAAATTGGAAAAAATTATAATATGCATTTATAAGCATTGCAATGGCAATAATCATACAAATATCTTCATTTAATATTTGGAAAAAATTATAATATGCATTTATAAGCATCGCAATGACAATAATCATACAAATATCTTCATTCGATTTTATTAATACATAAATTATTTTTTATTATATTATTCAAATATTTTTAACATTAATATTTCAAATTTTTACGTGTTTCAGTATATATCCTTTACATTCATAAATTAAAATATACAAATTTTCAAAAATCTTGAAAAAAACATTTGTTAATACTCTATGGTCAGTTTTTTTCCATATATAATATTTGTTTAAATCTAAATCAATTAAATTATTTTTCTAATAAGAAAATTTTCACACAAAAAGATTTGTTCAATATTAGACTAGAGTTTTAACAATATTAATCTCGAGATGATGGAATCTATTTTGATATCAAATCTACCATCATTTATTTTTATGACAAAAATAGTACCCAATAAATCTAAGTATTCTCACATTCAAATTATTTAAAAATTTATTTGTACTTACAAATAGAAGACAATTCTTAACAAAGAAACACACAACAACAACAACAATAATAAATCAATTTCATCCCTCATATCCTAATAAATAAAGTTCTACTCCTCTTCCTGATTTTTAGCCATGGTTAGAAAGAAAGTGGAGTTGGCTTTCATGGAAAATTACAGATGAGAGTATAGTCTCATATAGAAAACGGATAAAGGGATTTTTAACCTAGGCTCGTGAACTAATCACCCTTTGCGATGTTGAATTGGCTACCTTAGTCAATAGCTCTTAACATGATGAGCCTGAGGTGTTTCCAAATCATGAAGCTGCTACCGTCCTCTTTACAAAGTTTATCGACCTTTCAGAGGAGAAGAGATCAAAAAACATAAAAACATATGAAATGATAACCGAGAAAAGGATCGAGAAAATTGAGAAGGAACGTGAGAAGGTAAGGAAGGAAAACAAGAAAATGGAGTATACAAACTAGATGTATGGATTGTTGAATGGTGAAGAGATGCCCAATAATAGGCTCCCAGAAGATCTCAAAAATCCCTGTTATGTGATTAATAAAAACCTCAAACTGATAAATGATGGGATCAATGCAAAAACTCACGAAAAAGGTTCTACATCAAATTCTCCTCAACCTATTGATGCACCGATGGATTCTTGTAGGACCAGCTTTGACATGCAATAGGCTCCTCTTCTGGTCCCTGTTGATACTCCAGTACTATCCGAGATTCCTCTTTTGGTTTCATCTACTATACCTAGTGGGACCAACTTCGAGAGTCCAAGGGCTCCTCTTAATCTAATTCCACCATTGATGATTCCTCTTACGGCTCCATTGTTGATTCCTTCAAATGCTCTTTCTCAAATGCCACAATTCATGTTCCCTATGAGGACTCCTCCTCAAATGGTTCCACATGTGGATCTATCGCAGGTTTCTTCTTTGTTATCTTCACAAAGGTATCCTGAAATGGCCTATCCAATCCTTTTATCAACAATAACTTATCCAACGACTTCACGGACGATTAATCTTCCAATGTCTAATTTAGTGTTTACTCCAACGGCACCACAAATAGACCCTTTGATGAATATCGCCTCAATAAGTTAATCAATGCCAATGGGTAACAATGTTCATGGATTATTAGGCATTCCACTAAGTCCTTAATTCTCTGAGTTGCTGAGTTTGAATGATGATGAGATAATGACTTTACTTGATGACACATCATTCGAAATTAATGTACAAGATCCAAATCACCAACACAACAACAACTTATAAGGAGATATGATCAATGTCTACTATTTATACTCTTGTATAAGTCTGTTAAGATCCACCTTCTTGGGTATATTTATACTTCCAACTCTAGTTTCTTGCTTTGTAAAAAAGGTTGTAATTTTTTTTGCTTACTTCATATGCTTTGTCTAGTTTTTTCACATCGAAGGTTAATTAAAGTTATTCTTCATATTTATCTAAGAAAATACTTTTATGTATCAAATTTATCAGGCAATAGAGCCTCCTTGATCAATCCAATTATTGCCATCTCCTTTGATCGAATCTTGTACTAAGAGTTTATTTATAAGTAGATATGTTTGCACTTCGGTTTCTATATAAATTCCTAAGCATTACATTAGTCATAGTCATGAGATTGAATTTCCCTAAAGTCTTTAGGGATATCTATAAAGTGTGGTCATTGCCGCTAAAAATACATACATAGCGGTAATTGAATTATTATCGTCAATTAATTGCCGCTATAAATCATTTTATATATAGTGTACTTTATTTGTGGTTAATTAAAGTATGAGAACATTATAACAAACACTAAATATATTACTATCCTTCATTTATGTTTTGATTTTAACATCCTTAATCGAGTTGTATAGTTTTCAAATTTTATAATCATGATGGAAAAATAAAAACAAAATGATGATGAATGAATGTTTAAGGGAGAAGATATTTTTTTCTTGAGAAATTAGAGAAGAAATTTGATCAAAATATTGCTAGGCAGGTTGAAAATTCTTCACTCAACTAAGACTCTTTGATTATGTGGTTTAACTATTGAAGGGCATACTTGTTTCTTCGTTATATAAATGCTTCAAAAAAACATTATTTTCCTCGGATAACATTTTATATATATATATATATATATATATATATATATATATATATATATATATATGTAAAAAGAAAACTTAAAACAGAAAAAGAAAAGAAGTTATACCCACATATATAACATTTCTTGGATAAAGATTAATAATTATTTTCCTCCGTAAATAATGTGTAATCACTCCAATTTCTGGAAGAGAGGAAATGGTATTTGGGAGAGAAAATTCATTTTTATTTTTAACTTTGCAATCAGTTCAGTGGTCGTAAATATTTTCTTTTTCCTAGAGATAATATTTCTAAAGATCACTAAATTTTAAGAATTTATCCAGCAAAGTCATTAAAATTTGTTTTGTATAAAAAAATCACTCAACTTAGACCTTTATATCAATAAAATCTCCCAACTCTTATCTTTGTATCAATAAAATCACTCTTCATCCCGTGAATTTGTTACGATGTATTTTGGTTTAATCTTTTCCTCACTCTAGCAGCTCATGGAATTAATATGTTTTTGTTTGCTTGTGATTAATTTAGCTGTAAAAAGTTTTTTTGTAAAAATAAAGATAAAAATTAAGAGACCCAAATAAGAAAAGAAAAGATATAGTGAAGTTCAGCTAAAATGTGTTGGATCAAAATTAAGAATAATATATAAGAAATTTATTTGGCTTTTCTAGGAGATGGTCTTTGTAGATCGAATTGGATCTCGTCATAGATTGTCAAATTATTAACTTGAATAGTCTTTAATTAGTATGAATATAATTGTTTTGATTTTTATGTTTGTTAAAAATGTCACAACCCACAAGTACACCCTAGAAGTTAGGGCAACCTTTAGGTTGAACACGGCGTACTTGACCTCTCGGAGGTCTTGTGCAAGCCCTTAGACATCATTCATTACATACATGTATGAAAAGTAGTGAGGAATTAAAACTTTTCATACGAATAACAATTTAAAACATCTTTCATATAAAATGATAGAAAACACTAAGTCTCAACATAAGTCAATCTTAGACTCAAGAATACTTGGGACACGACCCATACATGAATATAGAAATCTAATGTCTATTACAATACTTTGATAAAAGTAGTCTAAGATAGCAATGTCCTCGAATCAAGTGAGGACATACCCAACTTTGCTTGAAAGAGTCCTAGTTTCCAAGCTTTGCTTCAAGACGCCTCTCACCTTCCGCCTACAACTTTAGATATAGACAAAATGTAAGGAATTAGTACAATGCAGTACTAAATATGACATAATGCATAAAATCATGAAAAACATACATTTATGAAAACCATGCTTTTTTAATTAAAACTTCGTATTAAAAGTATAAGGATCACATTTAAACACCAAACATCACATTTAAAACACATTCCAAGTCGTAACCAATTTATAGCAAATCACAGTAACATTACAGTGAATTCACAGTAAATTATGTAACATACAATAATATATAGAATGACATTCTGCTCCCAAAGGTTATCATAAGACTTACTTAATTAATTCAAGAAGAGACCGCACATACACCCTCTTCAAGCTTACCTAAATAATCATTAAGACTACCTAAGTTTAGATCATGTCTATTTAATCAATTAACTTTCCTATCTAGAGTTACTCTTATGACTTCCCTAAGTAAGACATGAAGAGACCATTCATATACCCCCTCCACACCTTAACTAGGCAATCCTTAAAGCTACTCTAGATAAGCACCTTTTCAGGAACATACTTTTAACTCAAGTCATTATCTTCATTAGTCCATTTAAGAGACATTCTAAAATCAAGGACATTCACATAATGGTCTTAGAGAAGACCTAGGGACTCACACACTAACATCTTCCCAGCCTAATTGTGCAATGTCTAGATAGCGTCCCATTCCACTACATAAACTTCATAGAACTTCCAACACTAGCATGTATCCTATATGATGAGAACAGGCAATAACCGACATACACCATACTAGCTATTCATGAAGTTTGGAGTCATGAAACCCTACTCCGATGGAGGGTTATTCCACTTGCCAATGGTAGAACGAGGACACATCCCATGTAGGCACATGGTTAAGGAATATAGAGGGTTTCTTTGTTCTCTAATGTCATCTTAATTAGAGCAACTTCCCAAGCATACTCACTCGGTGCTAGCCTTTGTTCTCATAGAGTGTTTTCAATAAAGGAGCATATGAAGAGGTTCCATATCTAGTTCATAACCCAATCAAAATACACCTTACCAAAGAGGGTCCACTAAGGCTACCTACAATGTCTAAGAGGATAGCTCAATGACTTTCCTAATGATGATTTCATGTTGTTCAAGCCAATCAACCCTAAGTCCATCATTCACACAAGAAGGATACAATTACGACTTTCAACTTCAAGGATATTTTAACCTTCCATCTAGGTTGGAGGTTCCACATAATTGACCTTCTTAACTATGTTCAAGGTCATATGTTAATCACACATACAAGACTAAGGAGATTTAGCATACTAAGTCAAGAATCCATATTCACATTCTATATGTATCAAGTAAGGGACACAAGTCTACCAAAACAAGACTCACAAATATTTCACCTTATCACATATAACATATCACTTAAGAAGCACAAAGGGACAACCAAGACAACTATAGGTCACCCTATTCACTACTATAGAATCATCAATATAATCCATCACAAGTCTCATATAATTCAACAAGAAGCATCATACTTCAACATCAAGTAATACACATAATAACTTCACTATATCCTAATAGAGACACATATCACCAACTAGGAGAATTCATGCTTTGACTTCACATATACACATAAGTCATCAAGAAATTCATAATGATCACATAGCCAAGTAGCACATGCTAATAATATAATTCATAAAGTAATGCCGACAAGGCCACATTGTTTCACAATTCATAAAGTAATGCCGACGAGGCCACATTATTCACAAGAATAGCCACCATAAGTGGAGCATACCAAACATCACCATAATCTAAGATCTATACTACACTATATATAGAGAGTTAGGTCAACATAACACCAATCCAATCTCACAACTCTAATCCATTGGCAATTCAACCAACTCAATATACAAAGGCTCTTACCAATAGCCATAGTCACCAATTCAACTCAATAATCACAATATACAATGAATCAAATATGATACAACATAAATTTATCAACTTATGACAGCCTACTTACAATTCTAGCATGATTCTTTCATAATCCAATAGCTTTAATCAAACTACACAAGGATTCAATAGCATATAGACATAATCAAATCATCCATGAAATAGTCAAAACTAGGGTTTCAAGAATTGCATGGGTTCATAGAGTTTTAGTCTAAAATCATCAAATTAACATCAATTCAATCATAAAACAATGATTCAAAACGTTTTATGCAAGAACCTATGGCTAGATTACAATTAGAAGTTCATCTTTTCAGAAAGCTTTAGAAAATCACTTTGAAGATTTGCTCCTTGAAGAAAAGAGATTCAAGGATGAAAGTAATGCCTTAATTGATTCTAAGCAACGAAAATTGAGAATATTTTATGGAAAAATCACCCTCCACACTCCAATCTCCCTTCAAGCTTCAATGGTGGTCTAGAGATTATTGGTTTTGATTTTGGAATAATGAATTCATATAAGTGTTTTAGACTTATAAAGCTATTTAAAATACCTAAAATAACCCTAAGAAACTGTCCAACTAATTTTAGGAAGGCTAGGTGAAAACCCCAAAGTACCCTTGCCTTGGCTGAGACACCTGCAGAAATTGGAGGTGCCATCGACGGCCACCCACCTACACCCCTTAGCCCAACCAACGGACCGTCCTGTTGGTTCGTGGTTTGGGTCAAATGGTAGACAAATGGATCTCGAGCTCCCACACCTAAGTCCCCACCAACGCCCTCCACCTATGGGGCGTTGACCAATCTTCTGGGCATTGATTGCCAACCGTAGGTGGGACTGTTTTTGACAGTCTAGGCAACCAAGATGGGTCCTCCTCAAGGACCCCTTGGTTGGTCCTTGGGGATTTTTGCCTGGACGTTTACAACCCAGATACACTCGTACACATGTTAAGGACTTCTCACATAATATGTCATCCAAAACGTACACGTAAAACTTGAAGAAACACACTAAGACACACGAGGACGTTTCGAGGAAAACCTTTCGAACGTCATGGACGTTCTTGGACGTTTGACCTCCAAACTTCACGAAACTTTAGACACTGCCTATAAACCTCATTATAAACCATTTTAGAACCTTATGAACTCATGACACACATGTTAGACTCTAGTTTCACCTAAGTCATTTTAGAGGTGTTACATTCTCCCCTACTTGGACAACATTCGTCCTCGAATGACACTTGCTTTATTTTAGGCACTTTCAAGAGGTGATTAATTCAAGAATAGCAGCACACAACCACACCACACAATACAAAATGGACAATTTAGGAGGAACACAAATTTCACATAATCAAGAGACTCAAAACACAACAAGAAGATAGAAACTAATCTACGACTCATTATGCAACAAGACTCACATTATTCGTTTCAATTAGGATGAAATCCTTCTCTACAAATTATCATGCTCATATAAGTAAACTCTATACATATTACAACCATTTTCAGCAAAAGAACAATTTAGTCATTTTTCCAAAAACTTTACGGTGAACTGTTAAGGCCTTACAGTGAACTATGCTCAATTTTTCAAAAAATGCAACTCTTAAGAAATTAATGATGAAAGCATTACAATATGAGAGATAAAACCATATAAACTCAATTTACAACATAATCATAACTTCATAAATAGCACAATGCAACGAATCAATGAAATTCAATTCCAACAAGACTCCTAAACACAAAGCAACATGCAACATGCTATTATGACTTTCTAACTCTCAAGCTTGAATAGAATAGGAGAGAAGAGACAACAAATCACAATTCTACTACTCACCATACTCCCCAACTTAGAAGGAACTCATAACCATTAAAGAGAGAAAACTATAACTTACCGACATCATCATCATCATCCGGCTTTGATCCCTTAGCCCGGAGTGCATATAAGTGATTCTTCCATGGAACATAACCTTCCGGAACACTTGGAGGAACTTGCTTGACCTCTCTCCCTCTAGCCGCAATAGAAGGACAATCCCTCACCTTATGAACGTACTTACCACAACCAACGTAATTCCCGGTACCAACTAGACATTTCCCATAGGGCTTCTTCCCACAAGTAACACAAGTAGGATTAACACCTTGAGAACCACTAACCTTCTCAGGTTTGACCTTAGGATCCCTAGGTGCATCTTGCATTGGAGCCCTCTTTTTGAACCTAGGTTGGTTTTGCTCATTAGATCCACCCCTCTTCAAATTCCTTGAGATCCTACTAAGTTTGGACTCTTCAATGGATTGAGCATACACAATAAGCATAGACAAGTTCATGTAACTATGGAGCATGGCCGTACAACACTCTTCTTTCACAAGGTCGGCAACACCGGTCACAAACCTACTCATCACATTCCTTGGGTTAGACAACAAGAATGGAGCATACCTAGACAACATAGTAAACTTCAAAGAATACTCCTCAACACTCATATTTCCTTGCTTGAGGTTAATGAACTCTTCAACCTACACCTCCCTCCTCTCACGGGGAAAGTACTTCTCTAAGAAAGCATCCTTAAACTCTTCCCACTCTATGGGACCCAAATCAACCGACTTATCATCTTTCCATTGATTGTACCATACTTGAGAAACATCCCTCAATTGGTACGAAGCTAACTCCGCCTTCTCCCTAGAGGTCACCCCCAATGCACTCAACACCTTGTACACGCCATCAAGAAACTCTTGGGGATCCTCTCCCACCTTAGAGCCTAGAAAGATAGGAGGATTCATCCTCACAAAGTCTCTCAATATAGATGTCATGTTGCTATCCAAAGCATTCACCCTAGGCTCAATGTATCTAGTCACATGAGTAGTCATGGCTCGGGCTAGGGCAAGTAGAGCCTCTCTAATCTTTACATTAGTCAAGTCTGGGGGAACCACCGAAACCTCATCCCTTTGACCCCCAATAGGAACTTGAGAACCCTGTGGAACTTGTCCACCTTGAAGAACTTGCTCAACTTGAGGAGGAATTTCCTCATTCACCCTCTCTTCTTCATCCCTACTTGCAGCTATCCTTCTAGTATTCATCTTCCTAAAAACACAAGGAAAAACATTAAGAAGGACACTCATAACTTTTTACTCTACGACACGATACAACAGTAGAAAAGAATGGAAACTCTATCTTCCTATAGCCTCTCGCTCATGGATATGTCGCGACTCACACCAATGAACAAGACTCTACTAGATGTGGCTTTTTGAGACTTTTCGATTCCTAACTACTACTTCAAACCTATGCTCTGATTCCAAGTTTGTCACAACCCGCAAGTACACCCTAGAAGTTAGGGCAATCTTTGGGTTGAACACGGCGTACTTGACCTCTTGGAGATCTTGTACAAGTCGTCAGACATCATTCTTTTCATACATGTATGAAAATTAGTGCGGAATTAATACATTTCACACGAATAACATCTTAAAACATCTTTTATATAAAACGATAGAAAACACTGAGTCTCAACATACGCCAATCTTAGACTCAAGAATACTTGGGACATGACCATACAATACGAATATAGAAATCTAATGTATATTAAAATACATTGATAAAAGAAGTCTAAGATAGCAATGTCCTCAAATCTAGTGAGGACATACACAACTTTGCTTGAAAGAGTCCTAGTTTCCAAGCTTTGCTTCAAGACGCCTCTCACCTTCCACCTACAACTTTAGATATAGACAGAATGTATCGAATTAGTACAATGCATGTTCTAAGTATGACATAATGCATAAAATTATGAGAAACGGACATTTATGAAAAACAAGTTTTTTTTTAATTAAAACTTCATATTAAAAGTTTAAGGATCACACTTAAACACCAAACATCACATTTAAAACACATTCCAAGTCGTAACCAATTTATAGCAAATCACAGTAACATTACAGTGAATTCACAGTAAACTATGCAACATACAATAACATATGGAATGACATTCTCCTCCCAAAGGTTATCATAAGACTTACTTAAGTAATTCAATAAGAGACCGCACATACACCCTCTCAAAGCTTACCTAAATTATCATTAAGACTACCTAATTTTAGATCACATCTAATTCATCAATTAACTTTTCTATCTAGAGTTACTCTTATGACTTCCCTAAGCAAGACATGAAGAGACCATTCATATACCCCCTCCACACCTTAACTAGGCAATCCATAAAGCTACTCTAGATAAACACTTATTCATTACATACTTTTAACTCAAGTCATTTTGTTCATTAGCCCATTTTAGAGACATTCTATAATCAAGGACATTCACATAATGGTCTTAGAGAAGACCTAGGGACTCACACACGAACATCTTCCAAGCCTAATCGTGTAATGCCTAGATAGCGTCCCATTCCACTACCTAAACTTCATAGAACTTATCCAACACTAGCATGTATCTCATATGATGAGAATAAGCAATAACTGACATATACCATACTATCTATGTATGGAATCTGGAGTCATGAAACCCAACTTCAATGGAGGGTTGTTCTACTTTCCAATGGTAGAACGAGAACACATCCCATGTAGGCACATAATTAAGGAATATCGAGGATTTCTTTGTTCTCAAATGTCATCTTAATTAGATAAACGTCTCTAGCATACTCACTCGATGCTAGCCTTTGTTCTCATAGAGTGTTTTCAATAAAGACCATATGAAGAGGTTCCATATCTAGTTCATAACCCAATCACAATACACCTTACCAAAGAGGGTCCACTAAGGCTAAGAGGATAGCTCAATGACTTTCATAAGGATGATTTCATGTCGTTCCAGCCAATCAACCCTAAGTCCATATTCACACAAGAAGGATACCATTACGGCTTTCAACTTCAAGGATATTATAACCTACCATCTAGGTTGGAGGTTCCACATAATTGACCTTCTTAACTATGTTCAAGATCACATGTCAATCACACATTCAAGACTAAGGAGCTTTAGCATACTAAGTCAAGAATCCATATTCACATTCTATATGTATCAAGTAAGGGATACAAGCCTAGCAAAAACAGACACACAAATACTTCACCTAATCACATATACCATATCACTTAAGGAACAAATAGGGACAACCAAGTCAACTATAAGTCACCCGATTCACTACTATAGAATCATCAATATAATCCATCACAAGTCTCATATAATCAACAAGAATCATCATACTTCAACATCAAGTAATACACATATCATCTTCATAATAGCCTACTAGAGACACATATCACCAACTAGGAGAATTCATGATTTGACTTAACATATACACATAAGTCATCAAGAACTTCATAATGATCACATAGCCAAGTAGTACATGCTAGTAACATAATTCATAAAGTAATACCGACAAGGCCACATTGTTTCACAATTCATAAAGTAATGCCGACGAGGCCACATTATTCACAAGTATAACACATAAGCGCCGCCACCATATGTAACAATCCAAAAAAAAAAAATGAATAGGATCAAGACTTAGGGGTGTCAAGATCTAAGGTTGATAAATTAACTTAATTAATTGATAATTATTAATTTGATTAATAAAAAGGAAAATCAGATTTTCTTTATTTATTTTTATTTAATTAAATTCCTAACTTTTAACTAAGTCTTAAATTTAGTCTCCTAATCCTAAGACAACTCTCTTCCTCACGTTTCTCACGTTCTCAACCTCTTTCTCACGTTAGTTCTGCCAAGAACAACTAGAAAAGCAGAAAAAAATACATCAATAGTTCTTCACACTTGAAGAACTCACTAGAATTTTTTAAGTAAAGAAAGGAATCCAAAACGACAAGGTAAGAGAAGTTCATCGAGTAGGGTGTGCGTTGAAGTAAATTTGGCGTGGTTTGGAGTTTCCGGGCAGCAGCTTCAAGCTTGAATAACGTCAAAAGGTATGGGTTTCTCTCATGGAATTCTTTCTCCAAGAGTACTTCTTGCGAACGTTTCTTAAACTCTTAAAACTAAGGTTGTTCCCTTTGTATGTCCTTGTCCTTAGCTCCCAAACGAATTCGTAGGATGGGTATGTTGTGCTGCTAGGTTTAGGCATGATTGACGTGTTTATATTGAATGTGAATAAGGTTACGTGCGTGAAATCACGAAATAGTCGAAGAAAGTGTGCATGTGGGTGGGCTTCGGCAGTGGACTTTTGCCACTGTTTGGAGACGTTTAAATCATGTTTTTCTTCTTGTATTTCATGTGTTAACGTTGTGTATAATGTGGTGTTCATATGAACAGTTATGTGGCTGGATTGAGAGAGGAATTCTCTACTAAACGACTCCATGAAAGTGCACCTAAAACGTTATATATGAACTATGAAATTTCCCCAAGAACTAATGTGTAATTTGATGAAAATGGTGTAGAAAAATCATAGAGTAAATTTCTAGAACCTGGAAATAGGCTTTAGAAAGAATCTGGAAATTTTAGACGTCAAAAGAAAAATTATAAAAAAAAAAGAGGCTGGCAGGAATCGAACCAGTGACCATCTGGTCACTGGAGTTCAGAAAAAAAGAAGAAAACTATTGGAGGGGGATAGGATCGAAACCGTGACCATCTGGTCACTGGGTTCGCGAAAACAAAAAAAAAGAAGAGGGAAAATAAGGGAGGGGAAGGAATCGAACTCGTGACCTCTTGGTCACTGGAGTTCGCGAAAAAAATAAAAAGAAAATAAGGAGGGAGCGGGGGATCGAACTCGTGACACTTGGGTCCTGAGTTTCGCGAAAAAGGGACAGAAAATTAAAAGGGAGGCGTGGGATTCGAATCCACGACCTCCCAGTGCGCGCGAGAAGAAAGAAGAAAAAAAAAATTGAGAGGGGGCTGGGGGGATCGAACTCGCGACCAGCTCCCCCTCCAGCGAAATTCAATTAAAATAAAGGGGGTTGTAGGGTTCGAACCCACACCTCCCCTTTGAAGTGAACTCTTATTAATTAAAAATTAAAGAGGTGTGGGGGCTTGAACCCTCAACACTTTGATTAATTAAGAGGAAATTAAAATAGAAAAAATTTATCTTTCAATATAAGCGCGAGATTTAATTTAAAGTCTAACGTTATGAATATTAGAAAATAAAATTTATGAAAAAATAAATGATATCCAAGTGATTCAAGATTTGGGGTTTTCCTTGCCCGAATTTCCGTATTGATACATAAGTCATACGTGAGTAAAATATCCAAGAATAATGCATCTACTTAGATAAAAAAAATCAAAATCTTGGCATATATATATACAAGATACATAAGTCTTGTACTACATAATCTTAGGAAAATAAGAACACTTAACGAACTATGAATGCAGCCCCATGGCTTGTATGTATAAGACATAAGTCTAACATACGTTCAAAATAAGTGAACCTAAGATGTATGTAATGAAATGATGAACCCTAGGAGGGTTAAGTATGAGTGTAAGATACACTAAGTGTCCAAGTGCATTGGAATATGATGAGATGAACTATGAAATGATGAAATGAACATTCACGAATACGAGGTGAGTAACTATGAAAAGAAAGGTTCTAATGATGAAAAATGTGGTGACAACATGATATGAGGCTAATTTAGATGATGAGAGAATCTCAAATGAGCCTAAGTAAATGTTACCAATACGTACTAAAAAAATGAGAGTGTAAGATAATGAAGAGACCAATCTCTATGAACATTTTGATGAGAGTATTGAGATTAACACACTCAATAAGAATGATGAGATGAGAAATCATCTAATGAGCTATGATGTCCTCATACTAGAAGCCAGCTTCCATGACGTATGAGATGAATGCAATGGAACTTTATACTGAGCACCGATAGACTAGCTATGAGCGGTGATGCCTTCTTTCAGGAAGGACAGAGGTTCACGTAACTCTCATGAGATGAGACTGTCCGGCTTGCCGGGTATGACACTATCATAACTTCCAGTAAATAGCACAATGCAACGAATCAATGAAATTCAATTCAACAAGACTCCTAAACACAAAGCAACATGCAACATGCTATTATGACTTTCTAACTCCAAGCTTGAATAGAATAGAGAGAAAGACAACAAATCACATTTCTACTACTCACCATACTCCCCAACTTAGAAGGAACTCATAACCATTAAAGAGAGAAAACTTATAACTTACCGACATCACATCATCATCCGGCTTGATCCCTTAGCCCGGAGTGCATATAAGTGATTCTTCCATGGAACATAACCTTCCGGAACACTGGGAGAACTTGCTTGACCTCTTCCCTCTAGCCGCAATAGAAGGACAATCCCTCACCTTATGAACTACTTACCACAACCAACGAATTCCGGTACCAACATAGACATTTCCCATGGGCTTCTTCCACAAGTAACACAAGATGGATTAACACCTTGAGAACCACTACCTTTCAGGTTGACCTTAGGATCCCTAGGTGCATCTTGCATTGGAGCCCTCTTTTTGAACCTAGGTTGGTTTCTTGCTCATAGCATCTCACACCCTCTTCAAATTCCTTGAGATCCTACAGTTTGGACTCTTCAATGATTGAGCATACACAATAAGCATAGACAAGTTCATGTAACTATGGAGCATGGCCGTACAACTCTTCTTTCACAAGGTCGCAACACCGGTCACAAACCTACTCATCACATTCCTTGGTTAGACAACAAGAATGGAGCATACCAGACAACATAGTAAACTTCAAAGAATACTCCTCAACACTCATATTTGCCTTGCTTGAGGTTAATGAACTCTTCAACCTACACCTCCCTCCTCTCACGGAAGTACTTCTCTAGAAAGCATCCTTAAACTCTTCCCACTCTATGGGACCCAAATCAACCGACTTATCATCTTTCCATTGATTTACCATACTTGAGAAACATCCCTCAATTGGTACGAAGCTAATCCGCCTTCTCCCTAGAGGTCACCCCCAATGCACTCAACACCTTGTACACGCATCAAGAAACTCTTGGGATCCTCTCCCACCTTAGAGCCTAGAAAGATAGGAGGATTCATCCTCACAAAGTCTCTCAATATAGATGTCATGGTGCTATCCAAAGCATTCACCTAGGCTCAATGTATCTAGTTACATGAGTAGTCATGGTCCGGGCTAGGGCAAGTAGAGCCTCTCTAATCTTACATTAGTCAAGTCTGGGGAAACACCGAAACCTCATCCCTTTGCCCCCAATAGGAACTTGAGAACCCTGTGGAACTTGTCCACCTTGAAGAACTTGCCAACTTGAGGAGGAATTTCCTCATTCACCCTCTTCTTCTTCATCCCTACTTGCAGTATACCTTCTAGTATTCATCTTCTTAAAACACAAGGAAAAACATTAAGAAGGACACTCATAACTTTTTACTCTACGACACGATACAACAGTAGAAAAGAATGGAAACTCTATCTTCCTATAGCCTCTCGCTCATGGATATGTCGCGACTCACACCAATGAACAAGACTCTATGATGTGGCTTTTTGAGATTTTCGATTCCTAACTACTACTTCAAACCTATGCTCTGATTCCAAGTTTGTCACAACCCGCAAGTACACCCTAGAAGATTAGGGCAATCTTTGGGTTGAACACGGCGTACTTGACCTCTTGGAGATCTTGTACAAGTCGTCAGACATCATTCTTTTCATACATGTATGAAAATTAGTGCGGAATTATACATTTCACACGAAAACATCTTAAAACATCTTTATATAAAACGATAGAAAAACACGAGTCTCAATACGCCAATCTTAGACTCAATACTTGGGACATGACTACAATACGAATATAGAAATCTAATTGTATATTAAAATACATTGATAAAAGAAGTCTAAGATAGCAATGTCCTCAAATCTAGTGAGGACATACACAACTTTGCTTGAAAGAGTCCTAGTTTCAAGCTTTGCTTCAAGACGCCTCTCACCTTCCACCTACAACTTTAGATATAGACAGAATGTATCGAATTAGTACAATGCATGTTCTAAGTATGACATAATGCATAAATTATGAGAAACGGACATTTATGTGAAACAAGTTTTTTTTAATTAAAACTTCATATTAAAAGTTTAAGGATCACCACTTAAACACCAAACAATCACATTTAAAACACATTCCAAGTGTAACCATTTATAGCAAATCACAGTAACATTACAGTGAATTCACAGTAAACTATGCAACATACAATAACATAGGAATGACATTCTCCTCCCAAAGTTATCATAAGACTTACTTAAGTAATTCAATAAGAGACCGCACATACACCCTCTCAAAGCTTACCTAAATTATCATTAAGACTACCTAATTTTAGATCACATCTAATTCATCAATTAACTTTTTTCTATCTAGAGTTACTCTTATGACTTCCTAAGCAAGACATAAGAGACCATTCATATACCCCCTCACACCTTAACTAGGCAATCCATAAAGCTACTCTAGATAAACACTTATTCATTACATACTTTTAACTCAAGTCATTTTGTTCATTAGCCCATTTAGAGACATTCTATAATCAAGGACATTCACATAATGGTCTTAGAGAAGACCTAGGGACTCACACACGAACATCTCCAAGCCTAATCGTGTAATGCTAGATAGCGTCCCATTCCACTACCTAAACTTCATAGAACTTATCCACACTAGCAATCATTTCATATGATGAGAATAAGCAATAACTACATATACCATACTATCTATGTATGGAATCTGGAGTCATGAAACCAACTTCAATGGAGGGTTGTTCTACTTTCAATGTATCGAACGAGAACACATCCATGTAGGCACATAATTAAGGAATATCGAGGATTTCTTTGTTCTCAATTTCTTATTGATAAACGTCTCTAGCATACTCACTCGATGCTAGCCTTTGTTCTCATAGAGTGTTTTCAATAAAGACCATATGAAGAGTTCCATATCTAGTTCATACCAATCACATACACTTACCAAAGAGGTCCACTAAGGCTAAGAGGATAGCTCAATGACTTTCTAAGGTGATTCATGTCGTTCCAGCCAATCAACCCTAAGTCCATATTCACACAAGAAGGATACCATTACGGCTTTCAACTTCAAGGATATTATACCTACCATCTAGGTTGGAGGTTCCACATAATTGACCTTCTTAACTAGTTCAAGATCACATGTCAATCACACATTCAAGACTAAGGAGCTTTAGCATACTAAGTCAAGAATCCATATTCACATTCTATATGTATCAAGTAAGGGATACAAGCTACCAAAAAACAGACACACAAATACTTCACCTAATCACATATACCATATCACTTAAGGAACAAATAGGGACAACCAAGTCAACTATAAGTCACCCGTTACTATAGAATCATCAATATAATCCATCACAAGTCTCAATATAATCAACAAGAATCATATACTTCAACATCAAGTAATACACATATCATCTTCATAATAGCCTACTAGAGACACACTACACAAATAGGAGAATTCATGATTTGACTTAACATATACACATAAGTCATCAAGAACTTCATAATGATCAATAGCCAAGTAGTACATGCTAGTAACATAATTCAAAAGTAATACCGACAAGGCCACATTGTTTCCAATCATTTCAAGACAATCAACCCTAAGTCCATCATTCACACAAGAAGGATACAATTACCACTTTCAACTTCAAGGATATTATAACTTTCCATCTAGGCTGGAGTTCCACATAATTGACCTTCTTAACTATGTTCAAGGCATATGTTGATCACACATACAAGACTAAGGAGATTTAGCATACTAAGTCAAGAATCCATATTCACATTCTATATGTATCAAGTAAGGGACACAAGTCTACCAAAACAAGACTCACAAATATTTCACCTTATCACATATAACATATCACTTAAGAAGCACACTGGGACAACCAAGACAACTATAGGTCAACCTATTCACTACTATAGAATCATCAATATAATCCATCACAAGTCTCATATAATTCAACAAGAAGCATCATACTTCAACATCAAGTAATACACATAATAACTTCACTATAGCCTAATAGAGACACATATCACCAACTAGGAGAATTCATGCTTTGACTTCACATATACACATAAGTCATCAAGAAATTCATAATGATCACATAGCCAAGTAGCACATGCTAATAATATAATTCATAAATTAATGCCGACAAGGCCACATTGTTACACAATTCATAAAGTAATGCCGACGAGGCCACGTTATTCACAAGTATAGCACATAAGCACGCCACCATAAGTGGAGCATACCAAACATCACCATAATCTAAGATCTATATTACACAATATAGAGAGAGAGTTAGGTCAACATAACACCAATCCAATCTAACAACTCCAATCCATTGGCAATTCAACCAACTCAATATACAAAGGCTCTTACCAATAGCCATAGTCACCAATTCAACTCAATAATCACAATATACAATGAATCAAAGATGATACAACATAAATTTATCAACTTATGACAGCCTACTTACAATTTTAGCATGATTCTTTCATAATCCAATAGCCCTAATCAAACTACACAAGGATTCAATAGCATAGAGACAATCAAATCACCCATGAAATAGTCAAAACCAGGGTTTCAAGAATTGCATGGGTTCATAGAGTTTTTAGTCTAAAATCATCAAATTAACATCAATTCAATCATAAAACAATGATTCAAAACGTTTTATGCAAGAACCTATGGCTAGATTACAATTAGAAGTTCATCTTTTTAGAAAGCTTTAGAAAATCTCTTTGAAGATTTGCTCCTTGAAGAAAAGAGATTCAAGGATGAAAGTAATGCCTTAATTGATGCTAAGCAACAAAAATTGAGAAGATTTTATGGAGAAATCACCCACCACACTCCAATCTCCCTTCAAGCTTCAATAGTGGTCTAGAGAGTTCTCTATGTGTTATGGGTTTTGATTTTGGAATAATGAATTCATATAAGTGTTTTAGACTTATAAAGATATTTAAAATACCTAAAATAACCCTAAGAAACCGTCCAAATAATTTTAGGAAGGCTAGGTGAAAACCCCAAAGTACCCTTGCCTTGGCTGAGACACCTGCAGAAATTGGAGGTGCCATCGACGGCCACCCACCTACACCCCTTAGCCCAACCAACAGACCGTCCTATTGGTTCGTGGTTTGGGTCAGATGCTGGACAAATGGATCTCGAGCTCCCACGCCTAAGTCCCCACCAACTCCCTCCACCTACGGGGCGTCGACCAACCTACTGGGCGTTGATTGCCAACCGTAGGTGGGACTGTTTTTGACAGTCTAGGCAACCAAGATGGGTCCTCCTCAAGGACCCCTTGGTTGGTCCTTGGGGATTTTCGCCTGGACGTTTCCAACTTAGATGTAATCGTACACATGTTAAGGACTTCTCACATCAATTTCATCCAAAACGTACACGTAAAACTTGAAGAAACACACTAAGACACACGAGGACATTTCGAGGAAAACCTTTCGAACGTCATGGACGTTCTTGGACGTTTGACCTCCAAACTTCATGAAACTTTAGACACTGCCTATAAACCTCGTTATAAACCATTTTAGAACCTTATAACCTCATGACACACATGTTAGACTCTAGTTTCACCTAAGTCGTTTTAGAGGTGTTACATTCTCCCCTACTTGGACAACATTCATCCTCGAATGACACTTGCTTTATTTTAGGCACTTTCAAGAGGTGATTAACTCAAGAATATCAGCACACAACCATACCACACAATACAAAATACACAGTTTAGGAGGAACACAAATTTCACATAATCAAGAGACTCAAAACACAACAAGAAGATAGAAACTAATCGACGACTCATTATGCAACAAGACTCACATTCTTCGTTTCAATTAGGATGAACTCCTTCTTCATAAATTATCATGCTCATATACGTAAACTCTATATATATTACAACCATTTTCAACAAAAGAACAATTTAGTCATTTTTCCAAAAACTTTACAGTGAACTGTTAAGGCCTTACAGTGAACTATGCTCAATTTTTCAAAAAATGCAACTCTTAAGAAATTAATTATGAAAGCATTACAATATGAGAGATAAAACCATATAAACTCAATTTACAACATAATCATAACTTCATAAAATGCACAATGCAACGAATCAATGAAATTCAATTCCAACAAGACTCCTAAACACAAAGCAACATGCAACATGCTATTATGACTTTCTAACTCTCAAGCTTGAATAAACAGAAGAGAAAAGACAACAAATCACAATTCTACTACTCACCATACTCCCCCACTTAGAAGGAACTCATAACCATTAAAGAGAGAAAACTATAACTTACCGGCATCATCATCATCATCCGACTTTGATCACTTAGCCCGGAGTGCATATAAGTGATTCTTCCTTGGAACATAACCTTCCGGAACACTTGGAGGAACTTGATTGACCTCTCTCCCTCTAGCTGCAATAGCAGGACAATCCCTCACCTTATGAACATCCTTACCACAACCAACGCAATTCCCGGTACCAACTAGACATTTCCCATAGTGCTTCTTCCCACAAGTAACACAAGTAGGATTAACACCTTGAGAACCACTACCTTTATCAAGTTTGACCTTAGGATCCCTAGGTGCATCTTGAATTGGAGCCCTCTTCTTGAACCTAGGTTGCTTTTGCTCATTAGATCCATCCCACTTTAAATTCCTTGAGATCCTACTAAGTTTGGACTCTTCAATGGATTGAGCATACACTATAAGCCTAGACAAGTTCATGTCACTATGGAGCATGGCCGTACGACACTCTTCTTTCACAAGGTCGGCAACACCGGTCACAAACCTACTCATCTCATTCCTTGGGTTAGACAACAAGGATGGAGCATACCTAGACAACATAGTAAACTTCAAAGAATACTCCTCAACACTCATATTGCCTTGCTTGAGGTTAATGAACTCTTCAACCTTCACCTCCCTCCTCTCACGGGGAAAGTACTTCTCTAATAAAGCCTCCTTAAACTCTTCCCACTCTATGGGACCCGAATCAACCGGCTTATCATCTTTCCAATGATTGTACCACACTTGAGAAACATCCCTCAATTGGTACGAAGCTAACTCCGCCTTCTCCCTAGAGGTCACCCCCAATGCACTCAACACCTTGTACACACTATCAAGAAACTCTTGGGGATCCTCTCCCACCTTAGAGCCTAGAAAGATAGGAGGATTCATCCTCACAAAGTCTCTCAATATAGATGTCATGGTGCTATCCAAAGCATTCACCCTGGGCTCAATGTCTCTAGTCACATGAGTAGTCATGGATCGGGCTAGGGCAAGTAGAGCCTCTCTAATCTTTACATTAGTCAAGTCTGGGGGAACCACCGAAAACTCATCCCTTTGACCCCAATAGGAACTTGAGCACCCTGTGGAACTTGTCCACCTTGAAAAACTTGCTTAAATTGAGCAACTTGAGGAGGAATTTCCTCATTCACCCTCTCTTCTTCATCCCTACTTGCATCTATCCTTCTAGTATTCATCTTCCTAAAAACACAAGGAAAAACATTAAGAAGGACACTCATAACTTTTTACTCTACGACACGATACAAGAGTAGAAAAGAATGGAAACTCTATCTTCCTATAGCCTCTCGCTCATGGATATATCGTGACTCACACCAATGAACAAGACTCTACTAGACGTGGCTTTTTGAGACTTTTCGATTCCTAACTGCTGCTTCAAACCTATGCTCTGATTCCAAGTTTGTCACAACCCGCAAGTACACCCTAGAAGTTAGGGCAATTTTTGGGTTGAACACGGCGTACTTGACCTCTCGGAGGTCTTGTACAAGCCGTCAGACATCATTCTTTTCATACATGTATGAAAATTAGTGCGGAATTAATACTTTTCACACGATTAACATCTTAAAACATCTTTCATATAAAACGATAGAAAACACAACATACGCCAATCTTAGACTCTAGAATACTTGGGACACGGCCATACAATACGAATATAGAAATCTAATGTATATTAAAATACATTGATAAAAGAAGTCTAAGATAGCAATGTCCTCGAATCTAGTGAGGACATACCCAACTTTGCTTGAAAGAGTCCTAGTTTCTAAGCTTTGTTTCAAGACGCCTCTCACCTTCCACCTACAACTTTAGATATAGACAGAATGTATGGAATTAGTACAATTCATGTTTTAAGTATGACATAATGCATAAAATTATGTGAAACGGACATTTATGAAAAACTTGATTTTTTTAATTAAAACTTCATATTAAAAGTTTAAGGATCACACTTAAACACCAAACATCACATTTAAAACACATTCCAAGTCGTAACCTATTTATAGCAAATCACAGTAACATTACAGTGAATTCACAGTAAACTATGCAACATACAATAACATATAGAATGAAATTCTCCTCCCAAAGGTTATCATAAGACTTACTTAAGTAATTCAATAAGAGACCGCACATACACCCTCTCAAAGCTTACCTAAATTATCATTAAGACTACCTAAGTTTAGATCACATCAAATTCATCAATTAACTTTCCTATCTAGGGTTACTCTTATGACTTCCCTAAGTAAGACATGAAGAGACCATTCATATACACCCTCCACACCTTAACTAGGCAATCCATAAAGCTACTCTAGATAAACACTTATTCATTACATACTTTTAACTCAAGTCATTTTCTTTATTAGCCCATTTTAGAGACATTCTACAATCAAGGACATTCACATAATGGTCTTAGAGAAGACCTAGGGACTCACACACGAACATCGTCCAAACCTAATCGTGCAATGTCTAGATAGCGTCCCATTCCACTACCTAAACTTCATAGAACTTATCCAACACTAGCATGTATCACATATGATGAGAATAAGCAATAACTAACATAGACCATACTAGCTATGCATGGAATCTGGAGTCATGAAACCCAACTTCAATGGAGGGTTATTCTACTTTCCAATGGTAGAACGAGAACACATCTCATGTAGGCACATGGTTAAGGAATATCGATGATTTCTCTGTTCTCAAATGTCATCTTAATTAGATAAACTTCCCTAGCATACTCACTCGATGCTACCCTTTGTTCTCATAGAGTGTTTTCAATAAAGGACCATATGAAGAGGTTCCAAATCTAGTTCATAACCCAATCACAATACACCTTACCAAAGAGGGTCCAGTAAGGCTACTTGCAATGGCTAAGAGGATAGCTCAATGACTTTCCTAAGGATGATTTCATGTCGTTTCAGCCAATCAACCCTAAGTCCATATTCACACAAGAAGGATACCATTACGGATTTCAACTTCAAGGATATTATAACCTTCCATCTAGGTTGGAGGTTCCACATAATTGACCTTCTTAACTATGTTCAAGATAACATGTCAATCACACATTCAAGACTAAGGAGCTTTAGCATACTAAGTCAAGAATCCATATTCACATTCTATATGTATCAAGTAAGGGACACAAGTCTACCAAAAACAGACACACAAATACTTCACCTAATCACATATACCATATCACTTAAGGAACAAATATGGACAACCAAGTCAACTATAAGTCACCCTATTCACTACTATAGAATCATCAATATAATCCATCACAAGTCTCATATAATTCAACAAGAATCATCATACTTCAACATCAAGTAATACACATATCAACTTCATAATAGCCTACTAGAGACACATCTCACCAACTAGGAGAATTAATGCTTTGACTTAACATATACACATAAGTCATCAAGAACTTCATAATGATCGCATAGCCAAGTAGTACATGCTAGTAACATAATTCATAAAGTAATGCCGACAAGGCCACATTGTTTCACAATTCATAAAGTAATACCGATGAGGCCACATTATTCACAAGTATAGCACATAAGCACCGCCACCATATGTGGACCATACCAAACATCATCATAATCTAAGACCTATACTACACAATATGAGAGAGTTAGGTCAATGTACCACCAATACAATCTCACAATCCAATCCATAGCCAATTCAACCAACTCAATATACAAAGGCTCTTACCAATAGTCATAGTCACAAATTTAACTGAATAATCACAATATACAATGAATCAAAGATGATACAACATAAATTTATCATCTTAGGACAACCTACTTATAATTCTAGCATGATTATTTCATAATTCAATTGCCCTAATCAAACTACACAAGGATTCAATAGCAGAGAGACACAATCAAATCACCCATGAAATAGTCAAAACAAGTATTTCATGAATTGCATGAGTTCATAGAGTTTTTAGTCTACAATCATCAAATTAACATCAATTTAATCATAATACAATAATTCAAAACGTTTTATGCAAGAACCCATGGCTTGATTACAATTTAGAAGTTCATCTTTTAAAAAAGCTTTAGAAAATCACTTTGAAGATTGACTCCTTGAAGAAAACATATTCAAGGATGAAAGACATACATTAATTGATGCTAAGCCACGAAAATTGAGAACATTTGATGGAGAAATCACCCTCCAAGATCCAATCTCCCTTCAAGCTCCAATGGTCGTCTAGAGAATTCTTTAGGGGTTTTTGGTTTTGATTTTGCAATAATAAATTCACCTAAGTGTTTTAGACTTATAAAGCTATTTAAAATACCTAAAATAACTCTAAGTAACCGTCCAATTAATTTTAGGAAGGCTAGGTTAAAACCCCAAAGTACCCTTGCCTTGGCTGGGACACCTTTAGAAATTGGAGGTGCCATCGACTGCCACCCATCTAGGCCCCGTAGCCCAACCTACGAACCGTCATGTTGGTCCGTGGTTTGGGTCAAAGGCTGTCCAAATGGAGCTCGATCTCCCACGCCAAAGTCAACAACTACGCCTACCACCTACGGGGTATCGACCTGCCTACTGGGTGTCGATTGCCAACCGTAGGTGGGACTGTTTTTGACAGTCTTGGCAACCAAGATGGGTCCTCCTCAAAGACCCCTTGGTTGGTCCTTGGGGTGTTTTTTCCGGAGGTTTCCTGCCCGAATATACTCATATACATGTTAAGGACTTCTCACATCAATTTCATCCAAAACTATCACGTAAAACTTGAAGAAACACACTAAGACACACAAGGACGTTTCAAGGCAAAACTTTCAAACGTCATAGACGTTCTTGGACGTTTGACCTCCAAACTTCACGAAAATTTAGACACTGCCTACAAACCATTTTAGGACCTTAGAACCTCATGAAACATGTATTAGGCTCTAGTTTCACCTAAATCGTTTTAGAGGTGTTACAAAAAATTAATTCATTTAGTCAGTTCACTAGCTTTGACGAGAATTGTGCGTTAAAAAAATAAAGAAGATGACGAAATTCACAATAATTTAAGGGTATTTTGTTGTAGGCAAGTCAAACAAGAATTAAGAGTGATTTTGTTGATACAAATGTGGAAGTTGAGTAATTTTATTGATACAAAACAAAGTTTAATGATTTTACTAGATAATTATTCAAAGTTGAGTGACCTTCGAAGATATGAACTTCCTTTCGTATATGGTTAAGGATAGAAGATTCAGCAAGATTTTAATTGCAATATTTTGTAAGTATTGCTTTTGCTCGAAACTAATTTGATTTTTTTTAATGTAACAAAACTTTTTTTTATAATGATTTGATTTTAAATATAATTGAATACTAATCTTAAAATGAAATAAAATTCTCGTTTCTTTCCTCAATATTTGTAAACACATAAATTGGACAAGTTTCTTGTGCAATTATTTTATGTATTGTTTTACTCAAAACTAGTTTAGAATTCTTTCTTACTGTATAATATAATTGAATAGTATTCTTAAAATGAAACAAAACTCACTTTTTTCCCTCAATATGTATAAACACATTAGTTTGATAAGTGTTTTGTGCAATTATTTTATGTATTGCTTTTGCTTGAACCAAATTTAGAATTTTTTTAATGTAACAAAATCAAAATTTGAGAATGATTTGAATTTTAATATAATTGAATACAATTCTTAAAATAAAACAAAACTCTTAATTATTTTCTCAATATGTGTAATCAATTAGTTTGGTTAGTGTCTTGTGAAAGTATTTACGTACTGATGATATGCCTTGAAACTAATTTTGATTTTTTTAATCTAACAAAATAAAAATTTAAGAATGATTTGATTTTCAATATAATTGAACGAAATATAAATTTTCTACGAAATATGGTTTCTGCCAAAATTGGAAAATATCATAATATTCTTTTATAAGCATTGCAATGGCAATAATCATACACATATCTTAATTTAATATTCAATAAATATTTTAATTATATTAATAAAGAATTTTTTTTATCATATTATTCAAATATTTTTAACGTTAATATTTCAAATTTCTTTACCAATATTTCAATTTTTTATTTTTTTCGTTATTTATCCTTTACATTCATAAATTAAAATACACAATTTTTCAAAATTTCTTTAAGAAAACATTTGTTAATACTCTGTAATAAGTTTTTTTTCCATATATTATACATGCATAAATCTATATCAATTAAATTATTTTCCTAATAAGAAAATTTTGACTCAAAAAGATTTGTTCAATATCAGACTGGAGTTTTAACTATATTAATCTCAAGATGATGTAATTTAATTTGATATCAAATATACCCTCATTTATTTTTATGCCAAAATAGTACACATGACAACTAAGTATTCTCTAATTTAAATTATTTTAAAAATTACTTGTACCTATAAATAGAAGACAATTCTTAGCAAAGCAACACACAACAACAGTAACAATAATAAATTAATTTCATCCCTCATATCCTAATAAATAAAGTTCTTCTCCTCTTCCTCATTTTTAGCAATGGTTAGAAAGAAAGTGAAGTTGGCTTTCATGGAAAATCGCACTGAGAGGAGAGTCTCATACAGAAAATGACTAAAGGAATATCTAACCAAGGCTCGTGAACTCAACACCCTTTGCGATGTTGAATTTTCTACCTTAGTCAATAGCTCTTACCATGATGAGCCTGAGGTGTTTCCAAATCATGAAGTTGCTACCGGCCTCTTTACAACGTTTATCGATCTTCCAGAGGAGAAGAGATCAAAAAACATGAAAACACATGAAATGATAACCGAGAAAAGGATCGAGAAAATTGTGATGGAACTTGAAAAGGTAAAGAGGAAAACAAGAAAATGGAGTATACAGACCAGATGTATGGATTGTTGAATGGTGAAGAGATGCCCAATAATAGGCTCTCAGGAGATCTCAACGATCTTTGTTATGTGATTAATAAACACCTCAAACTGATAAATGATGGGATCAAAGCAAAAACACACGAAGAAGGTTCTTCATCAAATGCTCCTCAACCTATTGATGCAACGATGGATTCTGGTGGGACCAGCTTTGACATGCAATAGGCTCCTCTTCTGGTCCCTATTGATGCTCCAGTGCTATCCGGGATTCCTATTTGGTTTCATATACTATACCTAGTGGGTCCAACTTCGAGAGGCCAAGGGCTCCTCTTAATCTAAGTCCACCATCGATGATTCCTCTTACGACTCCATTGATGATTCCTTCAAATGCTCCTTCTCAAATGCCACAATTCATGTTCCCTTTGAGGAATCCTCCTCAAACGGTTCCACATGTGGATCTTTCGCAGTTTTCTTCTTTTTTTATCTTCACAAAGGTATCCTGAAATGGCTTATCCAATCCTTCCAACAACAATAGCTTGTTCAACGCCTTCAGCGATGACTACTTCACCAATATCTAATTTAGTGTTTACTCCAAAGGCACCACAAATATACCCTTTGATTAATATCCCCCCAATGAGTGCATCAACGCCAATGGGTAACAATGTTGATGGATCATTAGGGATTCCACGGAGTCCTTCTTTTTCTAATTTGTTGAGTTTGAATGATGATGAGATAATGAATTTACTTGATGATACATCATTCAACATTAATGTACAAGATTCAAATCACCACAACAACAACGTATAAGGATATATGATCAATGTCTACTACTCTTTTAAAAGTCTGTTAAGATCCATTTTATTGGAGTATATTTATACTTCCAACTCTAATTTCTTGCTTTGTCAAAAAGTTGTAATTTTTTTATTTTATGAATATGTGTCTAGTTTTTTTCACATTGAAGGTTAATTAAAGTTATTCTTCATATTTATCTAAAAAATACTTTATGTATCGAATTTATCAGGATATATAGCCTCCTTGATCGATCCAATTATTGCCATCTCCTTTGATAGAATCTTGCTAGTAAGAGTTTAATTATAAGTAGATATGTCTGCAATTCAGTTTCAATATAAATTTCTAAGCATTACATTAGTTCAGAGTTCGCAGATTCAATGTCCCTAAAGTCTTTAGGAATATCTATAAAGTGTGATCATTGTCGCTAAAGATACATACATAGCGGTAATTGAGTTATTATCGTTAATTATTTGACGCTAAAATTCATGTTTATATAGTGTACTTTTTCTGTGGTTAATTAAAGTATGAGAAATTATAAAAATACTAAATATATTACTTTCCTTCATTTATGTTTTGATTTTAACATCCTTAATCGATTTGTATAGTTGCCAAAATTTATAATCATGATGGAAAAATAAAAAAAAAATGATGATGAATGAATGTTTAGGGAGAAGATATAATTTTCTTGAGAAATTAGAGAAGTTATGTAATCCAAATATTGCTAGGCAGGTTGAAATATCTTCACTCAACTAAGACTTTTTGTTTATGTGGTTTATATATTGAAGGGCGTACTTGTTTCTTCGTTATATTCAAATGCTTCATAAAAAAATTGTTTTCCTCGGATAACATTTTTAAAAAGACAACCAAAATCAGAAAAAGAAAAGAAGTTATACCCACATATATAACATTTCTTGGATCAAGATTAATAATTATTTTCTCCGTAAATAATGTGTAATCACTCCAATTTTGGAAGAGAGGAAATGGTATTTGGGAGAGAAAATTCATTTTTTTTTTGTTTGCAATGAGTTCAGTGGTCGTAAATATTTGCTTTTTCCTAGAGATAATATCTCTAAAGATTACTAAATTTTAAGAATTTATCCAGCAAAGTCATTAAAGTTTATTTTGTATAAAAAAATAACTCAACTTAGACCTTTATATCAATAAAATCTCCCAAATTTGATCTTTGTATCAATTAAATAACTCTTAATCCCGTGAATTTGTTACGATGTATTTTGGTTTAAACTTTTCCTCACTCTAGAAGCTCATGGAATTAATATATTTTTGTTTGCTTATGATTAATTTAGTTGTAAAAAGTTTTTTTTTAAAAAAAAAGATAAAAATTAAGAGACCGAAATAAGAAAAGAAAAGATATTGTGAAGTTCAGCAAACATGTGTTTGGTTAAAATTAAGAATAATATATAAGAAATTTATTTGGCTTGTCTAGGAGATATTCTTTGTAGATTGAATTGGATCTCGTCATAGATTGTCAAATTATTAACTTGAATAGTCTTTAATTCGTATGAATAGAACTGTTTTGATTTTTATGTTTGTTAAAAATGTCACAACCCACAAGTACACCGTAGAAGTTAGGGCAACCTTTGGATTGAACACGGCGTACTTGACCTTTCGGAGGACTTGTACAAGCCCTTAGACATCATTCATTGCATACATGTATGAAAAGAAGAGCGGAATTAACACTTTTCACACGAATAACATCTTAAAACATCTTTCATATAAAACGATAGAAAACACTAAGTCTAAACAGACGCCAATCTTAGACTCAAGAATACTTGGGACACGACCCATACAATACGAATATACAAATCTAATGTCTATTACAATACTTTAATTAAAGAAGTCTAAGATAGCAATGTCCTCGAATCTAGTGAGGACATACCCAACTTTGCTTGAAAGAGTCCTAGTTTCCAAGCTCTGCTTCAATACACCTTTCACTTCCACCTACAACTTTATATATAGACAAAATGTATGGAATTAGTATAATGCATGTACTAAGTATGACATAATGCATAAAATCATGAGAAACGGACATTTATGAAAAACATGTTTTTAATTAAAACTTCATATTAGAAGTATAAGGATCACATTTAAACACCAAACATCACATTTAAAACACATTCCAAGTCATAACCAATTTATACCAAATCACAGTAACATTACAGTGAATTCACAGTAAACTATGTAACATACAATAACATAAAGAATAACATTCTCCTCCCAGGTTATCATAAGACTTACTTAAGTAATTCAAGAAGAGACCGCACATACACCCTCTCCAAGCTTACTAAATAATATTAATATACCTAAGTTTAGATCATGTCTATTTCATCAATTAAATTTCCTATCTAGAGTTACTCTTATGACTTCCCTAAGTAAGACATGAAGAGACCATTCATATACCCCTCCAACCTTAACTAGGCAATCCTTAAAGCTATTCTAGATAAGCACTTATTCATTAACATACTTTAAACTCAAGTCATTTTCTTCGTTAGTCCATTGAAAAGACATTCTACAATCAAGGAAATTCACATAATGGTCTATGAGAAGACCTAGGGACTCATACACTAACATCTTCCAAGCCTAATCGTGCAATGTCTAGATAGCGTCTCATTCCACTACCTAAACTTCATAGAACTTATCCAACACTAGCATGTATCTCGTATGATGAGAATAAGCAATAACTGACATAGACCATACTAGCTATGCATGGAATTGGAGTCATGAAACCCTACTCCGATAGAGGGTTGTTCTACTTGCCAATGATAGAACGAGGACCTATTCCATGTAGGCACATGATTAAGGAATATCGAGGGTTTCTTTGTTCGCTAATGTCATCTTAATTAGAGAAACATCCCAAACATACTCACTCGATGCTAGCCTTTGTTCTCATAGAGTGTTTTCAATAAAGGAGCATATAAAGAGGTTCCATATCTAGTCCAGAACCCAATCACAATACACCTTACCAAAGAGGGTCCACTAAGGCTATATACAATGGCTAAGAGGATAGCTCAATGATTTTCCTGAGGATGATTTCATGCAGTTCCATCCAATCAACACTAAGTCCATATTCACACAAGAAGGATAACATTACGACTTTCAACTTCAAGGATATCATAACATCCATCTAGGTTGGAGGTTCCACATAATTGACCTTCTTAACTATGTTAAAGGTCACATGTCAATCACACATACAAGACTAAGGAGCTTTAGCATACTAAGTCAATAATCCATATTCGCATTCTATATATATCAAGTAAGTGACACAAGTCTACCAAAAACAGACACACAAATACTTCACCTTATCGCATATAGCATATCATTTAAGAAGCAGATAGGAGAACCAAGTCAACTATAGGTCACCCTATTCACTACTATAGAATCATCAATATAGTCCATCACAAATCTCATATAATTCAAAAGAATCATCATACTTCAACATCAAGTAATACACATATCAACTTCATAATAGCCTACTATAGACACATATCACCAACTAGGAGAATTCATGCTTTGACTTCACATATACACATAAGTCATCAAGATCTTCATAATTATCACATAGCCAAGTAGTAAATGCTAATAACATAATTCATAAAGTAATGCCAACAAGGCCACATAATGCCGACGAGGCCACATTATTCACAAGTATAGCACATAAGCACCGCCACCATAAGTGGACCATACCAAACATCATCATAATCTAAGTCCTATATACTACACAATATAGAGAGAGTTAGGTCAACTTACCACCAATCCAATCTCACAACTCCAATCCATAGCCAATTCAACCAGCTCAATATACAAAGGCTCTTACCAATAGTCATAGTCACCAAATCAACTCAATAATCACAATATACAATGAATCAAAGACGATACAACATAAATTTATCAGATTAGGACAGCCTACTTACAATTCTAGTATGATTCTTTCATAATTCAATAGCCCTAATCAAACTACACAAGGATTCAATAGCAGAGAGACATAATCAAATCACCCATGAAATTGTCAAACTAGGGTTTCATGAATTGCATGGGTTCATAGAGTTTTTAGTCTAAAATCATCAAATTAACATCAATTCAAAACGTTTTATGCAAGAACCCATGACTAGATTACAATTTAGAAGTTGATCTTTTAAAAAAGCTTTAGATAGTCACTTTGAAGATTGGCTCCTTGAAGAAAAGGGATTTAGGGATGAAAGTCATACCTTAATTGATGCTAAGCCACGAAAATTGAGAAAATTTGATGGAGAAATCACCCTCCAAGCTCCAAGCTCCCTTCAAGCTTCAATGGTGGTCTAGAGAGTTCTTTAGGGGTTTTGGATTTTGATTTTGGAATAATGAATTCATCTAAGTGTTTTAGACTTATAAAGCTATTTAAAATACCTAAAATAACCTATGAAACCGTACAACTAATTTTAGGAAGGCTAGGTGAAAACACCAAAGTACCCTTGCTTTGGCCGGAACACCTTGAGAAATTAGAGATGCCATCAACGGCCACCCACCTACGCCCCGTAGCCCAACCAACGGACCGTCCTGTTGGTCCGTGGTTTGGGTCAGAGACTGGCCAAATGGAGCTCGATCTCCCACGCCTAAGTCCCCACCTACGCCCTCCACCTACGGGGCGTCGACCAACCTACTGGGCGTCGATTGACAACCGTAGGTGGGACTGTTTATGACAGTCTTGGCAACAAAGAGGGGTCCTTGATGGTTGGTCCTTGGGGAGTTCTGCCCGAAGGTTTCCAACCCGAATATACTCGTACACATGTTAAGGACTTCTCACATAAATTTCATCCAAAAGGATCACGTCAAACTTGGGGAAACACACTAAGACACACAAGGACGTTTCAAGGCAAACCTTTCAAACGACATGAACGTTCTAGGACGTTTGACCTCCAAACTTTACGAAAATTTAGACACTGCCTATAAATCTCATTATAAACAATTTTAGGACCTTAGAACCTCATGACACACGTGTTAGGATCTAGTTTCACCTAAGTCATTTTAGAGGTGTTACAAAAAATTAATTCATTTATTCCATTCACTAGCTTTGACAAGAATTGTGCGAGAAAAAAAGAAGAAGATGAGGAAACTCACAATAATTTAAGGGTATTTTGTGGTAGGCAAGTCAAACAAGCATTAAGAGTAGTTTTATTTATACAAATGTGGAAGTTGAGTGATTTTATTGATACAAAACAAAGTTTAATGATTTTACTAGATAATTTTCAAAGTTGATTGACCTTCGAATATATGAACTTCCTTTCGTATATGGTTAAGGATAGAAGATTCATCTAGATTTTAATTGCAATATTTTGTAAGTATTGCTTTTGCTCGAAACTAATTTGAATTTTTTTTAATGTAACAAAGACAAATTTTATAATGATTTGATTTTAAATATAATTGAATACTAATCTTAAAATGAAACAAAATTCTCTATTCTTTCCTCAATATGTGTAAACACATAAATTGGACAAGTTTCTTGTGCAATTATTTTATGTATTGTTTTACTCAAAACTAATTTAGAACTGTATAATATAATTGAATAGTATTCTTAAAATGAAAAAAATCACTTTTTTCCCTCAATATGTATAAACACATTAGTTTGATAAGTGTTTTGTGCAATTATTTTATGTATTGCTTTTGCTCGAACCAAATTAAGAAATGTTTTAATGTAACAAAATCAAAATTGAGAATGATTTGAATTTTAATATAATTGAATACTATTCTTAAAATAAAACAAAACTCTTAATTATTTTCTCAATATGTGTAATCAATTAGTTTGGTAAGTGTCTTGTGAAAAGTATTTATGTACTGATATGCCTTGAAACTGATTTAGAATTTTTTTTTATGTAACAAAATTAAAATGTAAGCATGATTTGATTTTCAATATAACTGAAAGAAATATAAAATTTCTACGAAATATGGTTTCTGCCAAAATTGGAAAAAACTATAATATGCTTTTATAAGCATTGCAATGGCAATAATCATACAACTATCTCAATTTAATATTAAATAAATATTTCAATTGTATTAATAAAGAAATTATTTATTATTATATTATCTAAATATTTTTAACATTAATATTTCAAATTTTTTGTCAATATTTTAAAAACAATTTGCCAATATTTCAAATTTTTATTTTTTTCTATATTTATCCTTTACATTCATAAATTAAAAAACACAATTTTTAAAAATTTCTTTAAGAAAATACTTGTTAATACTTTATAGTCAGTTTTTTTCATATATTATACTTGCATAAATTTAAATTAATTAAATTATTTTCCTAATAAGAAAATTTGACTCAAAAAGATTTGTTCAATATCATACTGGAGTTTTAACTATATTAATCTCAAGATGATTAATTTAATTTGATATCAAATATACCCTCATTTATTTTTATGCCAAAATAGTACACATGACAACTAAGTATTCTCTAATTCAAATTATTTAAAAAATTATTTGTACCTATAAATAGAAGACAATTCTTAGCAAAGCAACACACAACAACAATAACAATAATAAGTCAATTTCATTCCTCATATCCTAATAAATAAAGTTCTTCTCCTCTTCCTCATTTTTAGCCATGGTTAGAAAGAAAGTGAAGTTGGCTTTCATGGAAAATCGCACTGAGAGGAGAGTCTCATATAGAAAACGACTAAAGGGATATCTAACCAAGGCTCGTGAACTCAACACCCTTTGCGATGTTGAATTGGCTACCTTAGTCAATAGCACTTACCATGATGAGCCTGAGGTGTTTCCAAATAATGAAGTTGCTACCGGCCTCTTTACAAAGTTTATCGATCTTCCAGAGGAGAAGAGATCAAAAAACATGAATACATATGAAATGATAACCGAGAAAAGGATCGAGAAAATTGAGAAGGAACTTGAGAAGGTAAGAAAGGAAAACAAGAAAATGGAGTTTACAAACCAGATGTATGGATTGTTGAATGGTGAAGAGATGCCCAGTAATAGGCTCTCAGGAGATCTCAACGATCTTTGTTATGTGATTAATAAACACCTCAAACTAATAAATGATGGGATCAAAGCAAAAACTCACGAAGAAGGTTCTACATCAAATGATCCTCAATCTATTGATGCACCAATGGATTCTGGTAGGACCAGCTTCGACATGCAATGGGCTCCTCTTCTGGTCCCTGTTGATGCTCCAGTGCTATCCGAGATTCCTCTTTTGGTTTCATCTACTATACCTAGTGTGACCAACTTCGAGAGGCCAGGGGCTCCTCTTAATCTAAGTCCACCATCAATGATTCCTCTTACGGCACCATTGATGATTCCTTCAAATGCTCCTTCTCAAATGCAACAATTCATGTTCCCTTTGAGGAATCCTCCTCAAACGGTTTCACATGTGGATCTTTCGCAGGTTCCTTCTTTTTTATCTTCACAAGGGTATCCTGAAATGACTTATCCAATCCTTCCAACAACAATAGCTTATTCAACGCCTTCACTGATGATTACTTCACCAATGTCTAATTTAGTGTTTACTCCAACGGCACCACAAATAGACCCTTTGATGAATATCCCCCCAATGAGTGCATCAACGCCAATGGGTAACAACGTTGATGGATCATTAGGGATTCCACGCAGTCCTTTTTTTCCTGATTTGCTGAGTTTGAATGATGATGAGATAATGACTTTACTTGATGATACATCATTCAACATTAATGTACAAGATCCAAATCACCACCACCACCACAACTTATAAGGATATATTCACATTGTCTACTATTTATACTCTTTTAGAAGTCTGTTAAGATCCATCTTATTGGAGTATTTGTATACTTCCAACTCTAATTTCTTTCTTTGTCAAAAAGTTTGTAATTTTTTTTATCTTAATGTATATGCTTTGTCTAGTTTTTTTTCACATTGAAGGTTAATTAAAGTTATTCTTCATATTTATCTAAGAAAATACTTGATGTATTTAATTTATCAGGCAATATAGCCTCCTTGATAAATCCAATTATTGTCATTTCCTTTGATAGAATCTTGCTAGTAAGAGTTTAATTATAAGTAGATATGTCTGCAATTCAGTTTCTATATAAATTTCTAAGCATTACATTAGTTCAGAGTTATCAAATTCAATGTCCCTAAAGTCTTTAGGTATATCTACGAAGTGTGATCATTGTCGCTAAAAATACATACATAGAGGTAATTGAGTTATTATCGTTAATTAATTGACGCTAAAATTAATTTTCATATAGTGTACTTTTTTTGTGGTTAATTAAAGTATGAGAACATTATAACAAACACTAAATATATTACTTTCCTTCATTTATGTTTTGATTTTAACATCCTTAATCGATTTGTATAGTTGCCAAAATTTATAATTATGATGGAAAAATAAAAAAAATGATGATGAATGAATGTTTAGGGGAGAAGATAAAATTTTCTTGAGAAATTAGAGAAGTTATTTAATCCAAATATTGCTAGGCAGGTTGAAATATCTTCACTCAACTAAGACTTTTTGTTTATGTGGTTTATATATTGAAGAGTGTACTTGTTTCTTCGTTATATTCAAATGCTTCATAAAAACATTGTTTTTCTCGGATAACATTTTTAAAAAGACAACCAAAATCAGAAAAAGAAAAGAAGTTATACCCACATATATAACATTTCTTGGATCAAGATTAATAATTATTTTCCTCCGTAAATAATGTGTAATCACTCCAAATTTTGGAAGAGAGGAAATGGTATTTGGGAGAGAAAATTCATTTTTTTTCTGTTTGCAATGAGTTCAGTGGTCGTAAATATTTGCTTTTTCCTAGAGATAATATCTCTAAAGATTACTAAATTTTAAGAATTTATCCAGCAAAGTGATTAAAGTTTGTTTTGTATAAAAAAATAACTCAACTTAGACCTTTATATCAATAAAATCTCCCAAATTTGATCTTTGTATCAATTAAATCACTCTTAATCCCGTGAATTTGTTACGATGCATATTGGTTTAAACTTTTCCTCACTCTAGAAGCTCATGGATATTTTTGTTTGCTTATGATTAATTTAGTTGTACAAAGTTTTTTTTTTAAAAGATAAAAATTAAGAGACCGAAATAAGAAAAGAAAAGATATTGTGAAGTTTAGCTAACATGTGTTGGGTTAAAATTAAGAATAATATATAAGAAATTTATTTGGCTTGTCTAGGCGATATTCTTTGTAGATCGAATTGGATCTCGTCATAGATTGTCAAATAATTAACTTGAATAGTCTTTAATTCGTATGAATAAAACTGTTTTGATTTTTATGTTTATTGAAAATGTCACAACCCACAAGCACACCGTAGAAGTTAGGACAACCTTTGGGTTGAACACGGCGTACTTGATCTTTCGGAGGTCTTGTACAAGCCCGTAGACATCACTCATTGCATACATGTATGAAAAGAAGAGCGGAATTAACAATTTTCACACAAATAACATCTTAAAACATCTTTCATATAAAATGTTAGAAAACACTATGTCTCAACGTACGCCAATCCTAAACTCAAGAATACTTGGGACACGGCCCATACAATACGAATATAGAAATCTAATGTCTATTACAATACTTTGATAAAAGAAGTCTAAGATAGCAATGTCCTCGAATCTAGTGAGGACATACCCAACTTTGCTTGAAAGTGTCCTAGTTTCCAAGATTTTCTTCAAGACGCCTCTCACCTTCCACCTACACCTTTAGTATTGACAAAATGTATGGAATTAATACAATGCATGTACTAAGTATAACATAATGCATAAAATCATGAGAAATAGACATTTATGAAAAATATGCTTTTTTTTTATATCAAAACTTCATATTAAAAGTATAAGGATCACACTTAAACACTAAACATCACATTTAAAACACATTCCTAGTCGTAACTAATTTATAGCAAATCACAGGAACATTACAGTGAATTCAGAGTAAACTATGTAACATACAATAACCTATAAAATGACATTCTCCTTCCAAAGGTTATCATAAGACTTACTTAAGTAATTCAAGAAGAGACCGCACATACACCCTCCCCAAGCTTATCCAAATAATCATTAATACTATCTAAGTTTAGATCATGTCTATTTCATCAATTAACTTTCCTATCTAGAGTTACTCTTATGACTTCCCTAAGTAAGATATGAAGAGACCATTCATATACCCATTCCACACCTTAACTAGGCAATCCTTAAAGCTACTCTAGATAAGCACTTATTCATTAACATAATTTTAACTCAAGTCATTTTCTTCATTAGTTCATTGAAGAAACATTCTACAATCAAGGAAATTCACATAATGGTCTTAGAGAAGACCTAGTGACTCAGACACTAACATCTTCCTAGTCTAATTGTGCAATGTCTAGATAGCATCTCATTCCATTATCTAAACTTCATAGAACTTATCCAACACTAGCATGTATCCCATATGATGAGAATAAGCAATAACTGACATAGACCATACTAGCTATGCATGGAATCTGGAGTCATGAAACCCTACTCCGATGGAGGGTTGTTCTACTTGCCAATGGTAGAATGAGGACATATCCCATGTAGGCACATGGTTGAGGAATATTGAGGGTTTCTTTGTTCGCTAATGTCATCTTAATTAGAGAAACATTCCAAGCATACTCACTAGATGCTAGCCTTTGTTCTCATAGAGTGTTTTCAATAAAGGAGCATATGAAGAGGTTCCATATCTAGTTCATAACCCAATCAAAATACTCCTTATTAAAGAGGGTCCACTAAGGCTATATACAATGGCTAAGAGGATAGATCAATAATTTTCCTGAGGATGATTTCATGTCGTTCCATCCAATCAACACTAAGTCCATATTCACACAAAAATGATACAATTACGGCTTTCAACTTCAAGAATATCATAACATCTATCTTGGTTGGAGGTTCCACATAATTGACCTTCTTAACTATGTTAAAGGTCAGATGTCAATCACACATACAAGACTAAGGAGTTTTAGCATACTAAGTCAATAATCCATATTCACATTCTATATATATCAACTAAGGGACACAAGTCTACCAAAACAAACACACAAATATAGGTCACCTTATTCACTACTATAGAATCATCAATATAATCCATCACAAATCTCATATAATTCAACAAGAATCATCATACTTCAACATCAAGTAATACGCATATCAACTTCATAATAGACTATTATAGAAACATATCACCAAATAAGAGAATTTATGCTTTGACTTCACATATACACATAAGACATCAAGAGCTTCATAATGATCACATAGCCAAGTAGTACATGCTAATAACATAATTCATAAAGTAATGCCGACAAGGCCACATTGTATCACAATTCATTAAGTAATGCCGACGAGGCCACATTATTCACAAGTATAACACATAAGCACCGCCATCATAAGTGGACCATACCAAACATCATCATAATCTAAGACCTATATACTACACAATATAGAGAGAGTTAGGTCAACGTACCACCAATCCAATCTCACAACTCCAATCCATAGTCAATTCAACCAACTCAATATACAAAGGCTCTTACAATTCTAGTATGATTCTTTCATAATTCAATAGCCCTAATCAAACTACACAAGGATTCAATAGCAGAGAGACATAATTAAATCACCCATGAAATAGTCAAACTAGGATTTCATGAATTGCATGGGTTCATAGAGTATATAGTCTAAAAACATCAAATTAACATCAATACAATCATATTAAAATAATTTAAAATGATTTATGCAAGAACCCATGGCTAGATTACAATTTAGAAGTTCATCTTTTAAAAAAGCTTTAGAAAATAACTTTGAAGATTGGCTCCTTCAGGAAAGAGATTCAGGGATGAAAGTCATACCTTAATTGATGCTAAGCCACGAAAATTGAGAAGATTTGATGGAGAAATCACCCTCCAAGCTCCAAGCTCCCTTCAAGCTTCAATGGTGGTCTAGAGAGTTCTTTAGGGGGTTTTGGTTTTAATTTTGGAATAATGAATTCATCTAAGTGTTCTAGACTTATAAAGCTATTTAAAATACCTAAAATAACCCTAAGAAACCGTCCAACTAATTTTAGGAAGGGTAGGTGAAAACCCCAAATTCCCCTTACCTTGGGCGGAACACCTTTAGAAATTGGAGGTGCCATCGACGACCACCCATCTACGCCCCGTAGCCCAACCAACGGACCGTCATGTTTGTACGTAGTTTGGGTCAGAGGCTGGCCAAATGGATCTCGATCTCCCACGCCAAATTCCCCACCTACGCCCTCCACCTACGGGGCGTCGACCAGCCTACTGGGCGTCGATTGCCAACCGTAGGTGGGACTGTTTTTGACAGTCTTGAAAACCAAGATGGGTCCTCCTCAAGTACCCCTTGGGTTGTCCTTGGGGAGTTTTCTTGGAGGTTTCCAACCCGAATATACTCGTACACATGTTAAGGACTTCTCACATCAATTTCATCCTAAACGATCACGTAAAACTTGACGAAACACACTAAGACACACAAGGAAGTTTCAAGGAAAACCTTTCAAACGTCATGGACGTTCTTGGACGTTTGACCTCCAAGCTTCACGAAAATTTAGACACTGCCTATAAACTATTTTAGGACCTTAGAACCTCATGAAACACGTTTTAGGTTCTAGTTTCACCTAAATCGTTTTAGAGGTGTTACAAAAAATTAATTCATTTAGTACGTTCACTAGCTTTGACGAGATTTGTGCTCAAACAAAAATAAAGAAGATGACGAAATTCACAATAATTTAAGGGTATTTTGTTGTAGGCAAGTCAAACAAGCATTCAGAGTAGTTTTATTTATACAAATGTGGAAGTTGAGTAATTCTATTGATACAAAACAAAGTTTAATGATTTTACTAGATAATTTTTCAAAGTTGAGTTACCTTCGAATATATGAACTTCCTTTCGTATATGGTTAAGGATAGAATCTAGATTTTAATTGCAATATTTTGTAAGTATTGCTTTTTCTCGAAACTAATTTGAATTTTTTTTTAATATAACAAAAACAAATTTTATAATGATTTGATTTTAAATATAGTTGAATACTAATCTTTAAATTAAACAAAATTCTCTTTTCTTTTCTTAATATGTGTAAACACATAAATTGGACAAGTTTCTTGTGCTATTAGTTTATCTATTGTTTTACTCAAAACTAATTTAGAATTGTATAATATAATTGAATAGTATTCTTAAATTGAAACAAAATTCACTTTTCCCCCTCAATATGTATAAACACATTAGTTTGATAAATGTTTTGTGCAATTATTTTATGTATTGCTATTGCTCGAACCAAATTTAGAAATTTTTAATGTAACAAAATCAAAATTTGAGAATTATTTGAAATTTGATATAATTGAATACTATTCTTAGAATAAAACAAATCTCTTAATTATTTTCTCAATATGTGTAATCACATTAGTTTGGTAAGTGTCTTGTGAAAGTATTTATGTACCGATATGCCTTGAAACTGATTTAGAATTTTTTTTATGTAACAAAATTAAAATTTAAGCATAATTTGATTTTCAATAAATTGAAAGAAATATAAAATTTCAACGAAATATGGTTTCTATCAAAATTGGAAAAAATTATAATATTCTTTTATAAGCATTGCAATGGCAATAATCATACTGATATCTTAATTTAATATTCAATAAATATTTCAATTATATTAATAAAGAAATTATTTATTATTATATTATTCAAATATTTTTAACATTAATATTTCAAATTTTTTTGCCAATATTTCAAGTTCTTTTTACCAATATTTCATATTTTATTTTTTCCCAATATTTATCCTTTATATTCATAAATTAAAATACACAATTTTTCAAAATTTCTATAAGAAAATATTTGTTAATACTCTGTAGTAAGTTTTTTTCCATATATTATACTTGCATAAATCTATATCAATTAAATTATTTTCCTAATAAGAAAATTTTGACTCAAAAAGATTTGTTCAATATCATACTATAGTTTTAACTATATTAATCTCAAGATGATGTAATTTAATTTGATATCAAATATACCCTCATTTATTTTTATGCCAAAATAGTACACATGACAACTAAGTATTCTCTAATTCAAATTATTTAAAAAATTATTTGTACCTATAAACAGAAAACAATTGTTAGCAAAGCAACACACAACAACACTAACAATAATAAATCAATTTCATCCCTCATATCCTAATAAATAAAGTTCTTCTCCTCTTCCTCATTTTTAGCCATGGTTAGAAAGAAAGTGAAGTTGGCTTTCATGGAAAATCGCTCCGAGAGGAGAGTCTCATATAGAAAACGACTAAAGGGATATCTAACCAAGGCTCGTGAACTCAACACCCTTTGGGATGTTCAATTGGCTACCTTAGTCAATAGCTTTTACCATGATGAGCCTGAGGTGTTTCCAAATCATGAAGTTGCTACCAGCCTCTTTACAAAGTTTATCGATCTTCCAGAGGAGAAGAGATCAAAAAACATGAAAACATATGAAATGTTAACCGAGAAAAGGATCGAGATAATTGAGAAGGAACTTGAGAAGACCAGATGCATGGATTGTTGAATGGTGAAGAGATGCCCAATAATAGGCTCTCAGGAGATCTCAACGATCTTTGTTATGTGATTAATAAACACCTCAAACAGATAAATGAAGGGATCAAAGAAAAAACTCACGAAGAAGGTTCTACATCAAATGCTCCTCAACCTATTGATGCACCGACAGATTCTGGTGGGACCATCTTCAACACGCAATGGGCTCCTCTTCTGGTCCCTGTAGATGCTTTAGTGCTATCCGAAATTCCTCTTTTGGTTTTATCTACTATACCTAGTGGGACCAACTTCGAGAGGCCAAGGGCTCTTCTTAATCTGAGTCCACCATCGATGATTCCTCTTACGACTCCATTGATGATTCCTTCAAATGCTCCTTCTCAATTGCCACAATTCATGTTCCCTTTGAGGAATCCTCCTTAAATGGTTCCACATGTGGATCTTTCGCAGGTTCCTTCTTTTTTATCTTCACAAAGGCATCCTGAAAAGGCTTATCCAATCCTTCCAACAACAATAGCTTATTCAACGCCTTCACCGATGATTACTTCTCCAATGTCTAATTTAGTGTTTACTCCAACGACACCACAAATAGACCCTTTGATGAATATCCCCCCAATGAGTGCATCAACGCCAATGGGTAACAACGTTGATGGATCATTAGGGATTCCACGAAGTCCTTATTTTTCTAATTTGCTGAGTTTGAATGATGATGAGATAATTATTTTACTTGATGATACATCATTCAACATTAATGTACAAGATCCAAATCACCACCACCACCACAACTTATAAGGATATATTCACATTGTCTACTATTTATACTCTTTTAAAAGTCAGTTAAGATCCATCTTATTGGAGTATTTTTATACTTCCAACTCTAAATTCTTGCTTTGTCAAAAAGGTTGTAATTTTTTTTGCTTAATGAATATGCTTTGTCTAGTTTTTTTCACATCGAAGGTTAATTAAAGTTATTCTTCATATTTATCTAATAAAATACTTTACGCATCGAATTTATCAGGCAATATAGCCTCCTTGATCAATCCAATTATTGCCATCTCCTTTGATCGAATCTTGCTAGTAAGAGTTTAATTATAAGTAGATATGTCTGCAATTCAGTTTCAATATAAATTTCTAAGCATTACATTAGTTCAGAGTTATCAAATTCAGTGTCCCTAAAGTCTTTCGTGATATCTACAAAGTGTGATCATTGCCGCTAAAGATACATACATAGCAGTAATTGAGTAATTATCGTTAATTAATTGACGCTAAAATTCATTTTTATGTAGTGTACTTTTTGTGTGCTTAATTAAAGTATTAGAACATTATAACAAACACTAAATATATTATTTTCCTTCATTTATGTTTTGATTTTAACATCCTTAATCGAGTTGTATAGTTGCCAAAATTTATAATCATGATGGAAAAATAAAAACAAAATGATGATGAATGAATGAATGTTTAGGGGAGAAGATATTATTTTCTTGAGAAATTAGAGAAGATATTTAATCCAAATATTGCTAGGCAGGTTGAAATATCTTCGCTCAACTAAGACTTTTTGTTTATGTGGTTTAACTATTGAAGGGCGTACTTCTTTCTTCGTTATATTCAAATGCTTCAAAACAACATTGTTTTCCTCGAATTACAATTTTAAGAGTATATATATATATATATCATATATTTATGTAAAAGAGAACCCTACGCCCGCCTACGTGGCGCCACCACAAACAAGAATTTCCTTTTAAATTTATTTATTTCCAAAACTAGCCTTCCTCTTTCATGAAAAGATGTGACTTTTATGAAAAGTCGTGACTTTAATGAAGAGTTGGGACTTTTATGAAAAGTTGTGACTTTAATGAAGAGTTGCGACTTTTATGAAATGTTGTGACTTTAATGAAGAGTTACGACTTTTATTAAAATTCGTGCCAAAACTAGCCCTCCTCTTTCATGAAAAGATGTGACTTCTATGAAAAGTTGCGACTTTAATGATGAGTTGCGACTTTTATCAAAAGTTGTGACTTTTCTGAAAAATTGCGACTTTAATGAAGAGTTGCGACTTTGATGAAAAGTTTTGACTTTTATGAAAAGTTGTAACCATAAGCAAGAATTTCCTATTAAATTTATTTATTTTCAAAACTATCCATCCTCTTTCATGAAAATATGTGACTTTTATGAAAAGTTATGACTTTTATGAAAAGTTGTGAATTTAATAAAGAGTTGCGACTTTTATCAAAATTTGTGACTTTTGTGAAAATTTGTGACTTTTATGAAAAGTAGTGACTTTTATGAAAAGTTGTGACTTTAATGAAGACTTGCGAATTTTATGAAAAGTTGTAACTTCTATTAAAAGTTGTGACTTTAATGAAGAGTCGCGATCGAATGAAAAGTTCTGACTTTTATGAAAGGTTGTCAACTTTCTGAAGGGTTGCAACTTTTCCAAATAGTTGTAACCTTTCTGGTAAGGTACAATAAATAGTTGTTCACACTACACTTTCTTTTCTATAAATAGATGAACTTCCTCTCATTTTAATAACAAAAAGTCTGATGTTCTACTTCTACTTTCGCAATATTGAATAGTTGTGTACTATGCTCCTGTTGAGTGACTCACTGACACCATTGTTTTTGTATCAATAAGTTGGTGAATAAAATTATTCCATCATGGTATTGGAGGGGAATAGTTTTCTTAAAGGGACATTTTGCATTCAGTTTATTCGATTTTTCCTTTCTATTTTTACATATTCTAGGTATATTCTTTTACACTCATTAATTTATGCTTATGATACTAATTGTTATTTTTTATTACATGGTTTAAACTCTGTTTTTATGTTTGTGCAAAGTTATTATCTTTGGTTATATTGAACATATATGCATATAGTATGTATATTCATTATAAAGAAAATAATTCTTGTAAGCATTTCAAAGAATTTATGTTTTGATATTCTATGTCAAATTTTATGGCATAAAAGTACTATATAGAAGCTTGCATATTTTCTATTTTTACATAGATATGAAAATTTTCACTTATTAATTGAAGCAATTCATCATGCAAGTTCAAAAGTTATAATTATTTTCATGTTGAAGCGTATTTTTTTTCTGAATATGTTAACGATTTTTGAAATTTTCTCCTAAGACATATATCAAAATTATTTAATCTATGCAACTTAAATATTTCTTTATATTAGTAAATGACTTTGTGTGTGTGTGTGTATATATATATATATATATATATTCTTATTTTCTCCATTATTTTTATTTTAATGTTGATTAAAGATTCAAGGATTAATTATTTCGTGTCTAATTCATTCATTAAATGTTCTTGAGTTATGTGATAATGACAAATAATCAAATTCATGTTGGAATATTGCTAATATTTTTTAAGAACCTATTTTCCCAATTTTTTTAATGTATGGATATTAGTAAAAATATTAATTGCAAATTCAATGCAATTTTTATTTTTAACCGCGCGAATCGCGGGAAAATTACCTAGTATATATATATATATATATATATATGAAAAAACACAACCAAAATCAGAAAAAGAAAAGAAGTTATACCAATATATATAACATTTCTTGGATCAAGATCAATAATTATTTTCCTCCGTAAATAATGTGTAATCACTCCAATTTCCGGAAGAGAGGAAATGGTATTTGGGAGAAAAAATTCTTTTTTATTTTTCTGTTTGCAATGAGTTCAGTGGTCTTAAATATTTGCTTTTTCCTAGAGATAATATTTCTAAAGATCACTAAATTTTAAGAATTTATCCTGCAAAGTCATTAAAGTTTGTTTTGCATTAAAAAATCACTCAACTTAGACCTTTATATCAATAAAATCTCCCAACTTTGATCTTTGTATCAATTAAATCACTCTTAATCCTGTGAATTTGTTACGATGTATTTTGGTTTAAACTTTTCCTCACTCTAGAAGCTCATGGAATTAATATGTTTTTGTTTGCTTATGATTAATTTAGTTGTAAAAAGTTTTTTTTTTCTTAAAAAAAAGATAAAAATTAAGAGACTGAAATAAGAAATGAAAAGATATTGTGAAGTTCAGCTAACATGTGTTGGATTAAAATTAAGAATAATATATAAGAAATTTATTTGGCTTTTCTAGGATATCGTCTGTGTAGATTGAATTGAATCTCGTCATATATGGTCAAATTATTAACTTGAATAGTCTTTAATTCGTATGAATAGAACTGTTTTGATTTTTATGTTTGTTAAATATTTCACAACCCACAAGTACACCGTAGAAGTTTGGGCAACCTTTGGGTTGAACATGGCGTACTTGACCTCTCGGAGGTCGTGTACAAGCCCTTAGACATCATTCATTGCATACATGTATGAAAAGTAGAGCGGAATTAAAACTTTTCACACGAATAACATCTTAAAATATCTTTCATATAAAACGATAGAAAATACTAAGTCTCAACATACACCAATCGTAGACTCAAGAATACTTGGGACACGACCCATACAATACGAATATAGAAATCTAATGTCTATTACAAACTTTGATAAAAGAAGTCTAAAATAGCAATGTCCTCGAATCAAGTGAGGACATACCGAACTTTGCTTGAAAGAGTCCTAGTTTCCAAGCGTTGCTTCATGACGCCTCTCACCTTCCACCTACAACTTTAGATATAGACAAAATGTATGGAATTAGTACAATGAATGTACTAAGTATGACATAATGCTTAAAATCATGAGAAACGGACATTTATGAAAACATGCTTTTTTTAATTAAAAATTCATATTAAAAGTATAAGGATTACATTTAAACACCAAACATCACATTTAAAACACATTCCAAGTCGTAACCTATTTATAGCAAATCGCAGTAACATTACAGTGAATTCAGAGTAAACTATGTAACATACAATAACATATAGAATGACATTCTCCTCCCAAAGGTTATCATAAGACTTACTTAAGTAATTCAAGAAGAGACCGCACATACACCCTCTCCAAGCTTACCTAAATAATCATTAAGACTACCTAAGTTTAGATCATGTCTATTTCATCAATTAACTTCCTATCTAGAGTTACTCTTTTGACTTCCCTAAGTAAGACGTGAAGAGACCATTCATATACCCCCTCCGCACCTTAACTAGGCAATCCTTAAAGCTACTCAAGATAAGCACTTATTCATTAACATACTTTTCTTCATTGGTCCATTTAAGAGACATTCTAAAATCAAGGAAATTCACATAATGGTCTTAGAGAAGACCTAGAGACTCACACACTAACATCTTCTAAGCCTAATCGTGCAATGTCTAGATAGCGTCTCATTTAACTACCTAAACTTCATAGAACTTATACAACACTAGCATGTACCCCATATGATGAGAATAGGCAATAACTGACATAGACCATACTAGCTATACATGGAATCCTAAGTCATGAAACCCTACTCCGATGGAGGGTTGCTCTACTTGCCAATGGTAGAACAAGGACACATCCCATGTAGGCACATGGTTAAAGAATATCGAGGGTTTCTTTGTTCTCTAATGTCATCTTAATTAGAGAAACTTCCTAAGCATACTCACTCGATGCTAGCCTTTGTTCTCATAGAGTGTTTTTAATAAAGGAGCATATGAAGAGGTTTAATATCTAGTTCGTAACCCAATTACAATACACCTTACCAAAGAGGGTCCACTAAGGCTACCTACAATGGCTTAGAGTATAGATCAATGACTTTCCTAAGGATGATTTCATGCCGTTCCAGCCAATCAACCCTAAGTCCATATTCACACAAGAAGGATACCATTACGACTTTCAACTTCAGGGGTATTATAACCTTCTATCCAGGTTGGAGGTTCCACATAATTGACCTTCTTAACTATGTTAAAGGTCACATGTCAATCACACATACAAGACTAAGGATCTTTAGCATACTAAGTCAAGAATACATATTTACATTCTATATGTATCAAGTAAGGACACAAGTCTACCAAAAGCAGACACACAAATACTTCACCTTATCACATATAGCATATCACTTAAGAAGCAAATAGGGACAACCAAGTCAACTATAAGTCACCCTATTCACTACTATATAATCATCAATATAATCCATCACAAGTCTCATATAATTCAAAAAGAATCATCATACTTCAACATCAAGTAATACACATATCAACTTCATAGTAGCCTACTAGAGACACATATCACCAACTAGGACAATTCATGCTTTGACTTCACATACACACATAAGTCATCAAGAACTTCATAATGATCACATAGCCAAGTATTACAAGCTAATAACATAATTATAAAGTAATGCCGACAAGGTCACATTGTTTCACAATTCATAAAGTAATGTCGACGAGACCACATTATTCACAAGTATAGCACATAAGAACCGCCACCATAAGTGGACCATAAAAAACATCATCATAATCTAAGACCTATACTATACAATATAGAGAGAGTTAAGTCAACGTACCGCCAATCCAATCTCACAACTCCAATCCTTAGCCAATTCAACCAACTCAATATACAAAGGCTCTTACCAATAGCCATAGTCACCAATTCAACTCAATAATCACAATATACAATTAATCAAAGATGATACAACATAAATTTATCAGCTTAGGACAACTTACTTACAATTCTAGCATGATTCTTTCATAATTCAATAGCAATAATCAAACTACACAAGGATTCAATAACATTGAGACATTATCAAATCAGCCATGAAATAGTCAAAACTAGGGTTTCATGAATTTCATGAGTTCATCGAGTTTTTCCTCTAAAATAATCAAATTAACATCAATTCAATCATAATACAATAATTCAAAACTTTTTATGCATGAACCCATGGCTAGATTACAATTATGAAGTTCATCTTTTAAAAAAGCTTTAGAAAATCACTTTGAAGATTGGTTCCTTGAAGAAAAGAGATTCAGGGATGAAAGTCATACTTTAATTGATGCTAAGCCACGAAAAGTTAGAAGATTTGATGGATAAATTACCCTCCAAGGTCCAATCTTCCTTCAATCTTCAATGGTGGTCTAGAGAGTACTTTAGGGGTTTTGGGTTTTGATTTTGGAATAATGAATTCATCTAAGTGTTTGACTTATAAAGCTATTTAAAATACCTAAAATAGCCCTAAGAAACCGTCCAACTAATTTTAGGAAGGCTAGGTGAAAACCCCAAAGTACCCTTGCCTTGGCCGGGACACCTTTAGAAATTAGAGATGCCATCGACGACCACCCACCTACGCCCCGTAGCCCAACCAACGGACCGTCCTGGTTGTCCGTGGTTTGGGTAAGAGGCTGGACAAATGGATATCGATCTCCCACGCCTAATTCCCCACCTACTCCCTCCCCCTACGGGGCGTCGACCAGCCTACTAGGCGTCTATTGCCAATCGTAGGTGGGAGTATTTTTGACAGTCTTGCCAACAAAGATGGGTCCTCCTCAAGGACCCCTTGGTTGGTCCTTGGGAGTTTTGCCCGAAGGTTTCCAACCCGAATATACTCGTACACATGTTAAGGACTTCTCACATAAATTTCATAAAAAACAATCACGTAAAACTTGACGAAACACACTAAGACTCAGAAGGACGTTTCAAGGCAAACCTTTCATACGTCATGGACGTTTGACCTCCAAACTTCACGAAAATTTAGACACTGCCTATAAATCTCATAATAAACCATTTTAGGACCTTAGAACCTCATGACACACGTGTTAGGCTCTAGTCTCACCTATGTCGTTTTAGAGGTGTTACAAAAAATTAATTCATTTAGTCAGTTCACTACCTTCGACGAGAATTGTGCGAGAAAAAAAAGAAGAAGATGAGGAAATTCACAATAATTTAAGGGTATTTTGTGGTCGGCAAGTCAAACAAGCATTAAGACTAATTTTATTTATACAAATGTGGAATATGAGTGATTTTATTAATACAAAACAAAGTTTAATGATTTTACTAGATAATTTTCAAAATTGAGTGACCTTCGAAGATATGAACTTCCATTCGTATATGGTTAAGGATAGAAGATTCAGCTAGATTTTAATTGCAATATTTTGTAAGTATCGCTTTTGCTAGAAACTAATTTGATTTTTTTTAAAGTAACAAAAAACAAATTTTATAATGATTTGATTTTAAATATAGTTGAATACTAATCTTAAAATGAAACAAAATTCTATTTTCTTTCCTTAATATGTGTAAACACATAAATTGGACAAGTTTCTTGTGGAATTATTTTATGTATTGTTTTACTCAAAACTAATTTTGAACTGTATAATATAATTGAATAGTATTCTTAAAATGAAAAAAATATCACCTTGTTTCCCTCAATATGTATAAACACATTAGTTTGATAAGTGTTTTGTGCTATTATTTTATGTATTGCTTTTGCTCGAACCAAATTAAGAAATGTTCTAATGTAACAAAATCAGAATTTGAGAATGATTTGAATTTTAATATAATTGAATACTATTCTTAAAATAAAACAAAACTCTTAATTATTTTCTCAATATGTGTAATAACATTAGTTTGATAAGTGTCTTGTGAAAAGTATTTATGTACTGATATGCCTTAAAACTGATTTAGAATTTTTTTTTATGTAACAAAATTAAAATGTAAGCATGATTTGATTTTCAATATAATTGAAAGAAATATAAAATTTCTACGAAATATGGTTTCTGCCAAAATTGGAAAAAACAATAATATGCTTTTATAAGCATTGCAATGGCAATAATCATACAACTATCTTAATTTAATATTAAATAAATATTTCAATTGTATTAATACAGAAATTATTTATTATTATATTATTCAAATATTTTTAACATTAATATTTCAAATTTTTTGTCAATATTTCAAAAACAATTTACCAATATTTCAAATTTTTATTTTTTCAATATTTATCCTTTACATTCATAAATTAAAAAACACAATTTTTAAAAATTTCTTTAAGAAAATACTTGTTAATACTTTATAGTCAGTTTTTTTCATATATTATACTTGCATAAATCTAAATTAATTAAATTATTTTCCTAATAAGAAAATTTGACTCAAAAAGATTTGTTCAATATCATACTGGAGTTTTAACTATATTAATCTCAAGACGATTAATTTAATGTGATATCAAATATACCCTCATTTATTTTTATGCCAAAATAGTACACATGACAACTAAGTATTCTCTAATTCAAATTATTTAAAAAATTATTTGTACCTATAAATAGAAGACAATTCTTAGCAAAGCAACACACAACAACAATAACAATAATAAGTCAATTTCATTCCACATATCCTAATAAATAAAGTTCTTCTCCTCTTCCTCATTTTTAGCCATGGTTAGAAAGAAACTGAAGTTGGCTTTCATTGAAAATCGCACTGAGAGAAGAGTCTCATATAGAAAACGACTAAAGGGATATCTAACCAAGGCTCGTGAACTCAACACCCTTTGCGATGTTGAATTGGCTACCTTAGTCAATAGCACTTACCATGCTGAGCCTGAGGTGTTTCCAAATAATGAAGTTGCTACCGGCCTCTTTACAAAGTTTATCGATCTTCCAGAGGAGAAGAGATCAAAAAACATGAATACATATGAAATGATAACCGAGAAAAGGATCGAGAAAATTGAGAAGGAACTTGAGAAGGTAAGGAAGGAAAAAAAGAAAATGGATTATACAAACCAGATGTATGGATTGTTGAATGGTGAAGAGATGCCAATAATAGGCTCTCAGGAGATCTCAAGGATCTTTGTTATGTGATTAATAAACACCTCAAACTGATAAATGATGGGATCAAAGCAAAAACTCACGAAGAAGGTTCTACATCAAATGATCCTCCACCTATTGATGCACTAATGGATTCTGGTGGGACCAGCTTCGACATGCAATGGGCTCCTCTTCTGGTCCCTGTTGATGCTCCAGTGCTATCCGAGATTTCTCTTTTGGTTTCATCTACTATACCTAGTGTGACCAACTTCGAGAGGCCAAGGGCTCCTCTTAATCTAAGTCCACCATCAATGATTCCTCTTACGGCACCATCGATGATTCCTTCAAATGCTCCTTCTCAAATGCAACAATTCATGTTCCCTTTGAGGAGTCCTCCTCAAACGGTTACACATGTGGATCTTTCGCAGGTTCCTTCTTTTTTATCTTCACAAAGGTATCCTAAAATGGTTTATCCAATCCATCTAACAACAATAGCTTATTCAACGCCTTCACCGATGATTACTTGTCCAATGTCTAATTTAGTGTTTACTCCAACGGTACCACAAATAGACCCTGAATATCCCCCCCAATGAGTGCATCAACGCCAATGGGTAACAACGTTGATGGATCATTAGAGATTCCACGGAGTCCTTCTTTTTATAATTTGCTGAGTTTGAAGTATGATGAGATAATGACTTTATTTGATGATACATCATTCAACATTAATGTACAAGATCCAAATCACCACCACAACAATAACTTATAAGGATATATGATCAATGACTACTATTTATACTCTTTTAAAAGTCTGTTAAGATCCATCTTACTGGAGTATATTTATACTTCAACTCTAATTTCTTGCTTTGTCAAAAAAGTTGTAATTTTTTTTGCTTAATGAATATGCTTTGTCTAGTTTTTTCACAACGAAGGTTAATTAAAGTTATTCTTCATATTTATCTAAGAAAATACTTTATGTATTGAATTTATCAGGCAATATAGCCTCTTTGATCAATCCAATTATTGCCATCTTCTTTGATTGAATCTTGCTAGTAAGAGTTTAATTATAAGTAGATATGTCTGCAATTTAGTTTCAATATAAATTTCTAAGAATTACATTAGTTCAGAGTTATTATATTCAATGTCGCTAAAGTCTTTAGGGATATCTACAAAGTGTGATCATTGCCGCTACATACATAGCGGTAATTGAGTTATTATCGTTAATTAATTGACGCTAAAATTCATTTTCATATAGTGTACTTTTTGTGTGGTTAATTAAAGTATGAGAACATTATAACGAACACTAAATATACTACTTTCCTTCATTTATGTTTTGATTTTAACATCCTTAATCGTGTTGTATAGTTGCCAAAATTTATAATCATGATGGAAAATAAAAACAAAATGATGATGAATGAATGTTTAGGGGAGAAGATATTATTTTCTTGAGAAATTAGAGAAGATATTTAATCCAAATCTTGCTTGGCAGGTTGAAGTATCTTCGCTCAACTAAGAATTTTTGTTTATGCGGTTTAACTATTGAAGGGCGTACTTGTTTCTTCGTTATATTCAAATGCTTTAAAAAAACATTGGTTTCCTCGGATACCATTTTTGAATATATAAATATATATATATATATATATATATATATATGAAATAAACCAAAAACAGAAAAACAAATGATTTACCCACATATATAACATTTCTTGGATCAAGATTAATAATTATTTTCCTCCTTAAATAATGTGCAATCACTCAAATTTGTGGAAGAGATGAAATGGTATTTGGGAGAGAAAATTCATTTTTATTTTTCTTTATGCAATGAGTTCAGTGGTCGTAAATATTTGCTTTTTCTAGAGATAATATTTCTAAAGATCACTAAATTTTAAGAATTTATCCAGCAAAGTCATTAAAGTTTGTTTTGTATAAAAAAATCACTCAACTTAGACCTTTATATCAATAAAATCTCCCAACTTTGATCTTTGTATCAATAAAATCACTCTTAATCCTGTGAATTTGTTACGATGTATTTTGTTTTAAACTTTTCCTCACTCTAGCAGCTCATGGAATTAATATGTTTTTGTTCGCTTATGATTAATTTAGATGTAAAAAGTTTTTTTTTTTTTTTAAAAAAATGATAAAAATTAAGAGACCCATATAAGAAAAGAAAAGATATTGTGAAGTTCAGCTAAAATGTGTTGGATTAAAATTAAGAATAATATATAAGAAATTTATTTGACTTGTCTAGGAGATGGTCTTTGCAGATCGAATTGGATCTCGTCATAAATTGTTAAATTATTGACTTGAATAGTCCTTAATTCGTATGAATAGAACTGTTTTGATTTTTATGTTTCTTAAAAATGTCACAACCCACAAGTACACCCTAGAAGTGAGGGCAACCTTTGGGTTGAACACGGCGTACTTGACCTCTCGGAGGTCTTGTACAAGCCATTAGAATCATTCATTGCATACATGTATGAAAAGTAGAGCAGAATTAAAACTTTTCACACGAATAACATCTTAAAACATCTTTCATATAAAATGATAGAAAACACTAAGTCTCAACATACGCCAATCTTAGAGTCAAGAATACTTGGGACACGACCCATACAATAAGAATATAGAAATCTAATGTCTATTACAATACTTTGATAAAGAAGTCTAAGATAGCAATGTCCTCGAATCAAGTGAGGACACACCCAACTTTGCTTGAAAGAGCCCTAGTTTCCAAGCCTTGCTTCAAGACGCCTCTCACCTTCCACCTACAACTTTAGATATAGACAAAATGTATGGAATTAGTACAATGCATGTACTAAGTATGACATAATGCATAAAATCATAAGAAAGAGACATTTATGAAAAACTTGCTTTTTTTATTAAAACTTCGTATTAAAAGTATAAGGATCACATTTAATAACCAAACATCACATTTAAAACACATTCCAAGTCGTAACCAATTTATAGCAAATCACAGTAACATTACAGTGAATTCACAGTAAACTATGTAACATACAATAACATATAGAATGACATTCTCCTCCCAAAGGTTATCATAAGACTTACTTAAGTAATTCAAGAAGAGACCGCACATACATGATACGCTCAAACTTACTTCTCGAAAAAGAAGTAAAGCGGTCGTATCAAGTAAAGAACCCAACTAGTGAGGTTGGGGTCGATCCCACGAGGAAAATGATTCAGACTTAACTTTACTCTATTATTACTTCTATTTAGCCAATTATTTCCCGAAAACAAATAACTAAAGGTTTTTTTTGATTAACAACTATAATTAAATAATTCTATATAAGTAAATGACAAGTTCAAAGATTGGACTTTTATCAAGTAATTAAAGTAACTAGGGCTTGAGTGTTCCCCATAGGTTCATAACTCGGTAATTCTAACTATAACAATCCCTTTCTAATATCTTGCATGCAAAGTGATAAGTTGTGTATCCCTAAATCCTTGGTCCGGCATCTAGAGAATTTCACTCCGCACCTTGGTTCGGCTACGTGTGTTGCTTTACTAAACCTTACCTTTACCTCATATTAAGCATCATAATCGATATTTGACTAAGTTGTTACTTCGTACCAACCGACACTAGCCTATTAGATAATATACAGTAAATCTACGTTGATAATTCATTTCCTATTATCTACCTCCTTGGTCCGGCAAGTAGCAATAAGACGAGTTCTAACGTTGGCCATCCGTTAAAAAGACTTCTAAATGAAAGAATTATCAATACATGCAAGACACTATTCTAGGATTGTTATTTTAACTAAGTTTTACCTTGTTATTTACCCATGGTTCCCACAACCCTAGTTATGGAGTTTAGTTACCCATGCTAATATTCACACAATTCATATTGATAATATAAGAATTCATGCACTTACTTTGATGAGAATGAATCAAATCCAGAAATTCACTTGAATAAATCACAAAAACACTAACAATCGATTCCGGAAAAATATGATAAAATCCCAAAATCAAGGGTTCAATACTTAAACAATAAAACTGAAAATTATTCAAAAGTCTAACCCCAAAAATGAGTTTTTTCGAACTATTTATAATAAACAAAACCTAATAAAAGAGGGAATCTAATTAAGGAAAATATGCCCAAAACGCGTCTGAGTTGACGACCCTTGAGACGGACCGTCGTGGCCTCCGTCGTTCCATACTTGGCACAAATCTCTGCTGCTTTCTTCATCAACTCTCTGTTACCCTCGACGGACTGGTATGACGGACCGTTGTAAGCACGACGGTCCGTCGAGGGATTCCGTTCCACGACACTTAGAATCTTCTGAAGTTGGGTACTGGGACTACTCTCTGTTAGTATTGACGAATGTGCAGGACGGACCGTCGTGATCTTCCATAGTCCCACACTTGGTCAGAATTCCCCAACTTCCTTCAGCAGCAATTTTCTTCTCACAACGGGTGCCACCTACGGACCGTCACAGTCACGACGGACCGTCGTGGGCTCCGTAGGTGGTCACTTCTGCAATTTTTCAGCTCAAATTCTCCGCGTTCTCCCTTGGATAGATTTCCTGCAAATAAAGAGAAAACTACATAAAAAATCAATACAAAAAGGCTTTAGACACACACTAAACTTAAGGAAAAAGCATTGAAAGTACCGTGAAACCACGGTACATCAACACCCTCAAATTAAATCCGTTGTTTGTCCTCAAGCGACGCACTATGACTCACTACACAATCTTTGTACAAGAGTATCCGTATTTTAGCTTTCGCAATCATTTGGCTATCAATCCCGATTATTCTCATTATGTCCATGCATGCTATCACTATTAGGCTTGAATTATGTGGATCAGACCATGACACAGACTCACTACACACTGACACCTATCCTCTTCGATTTCTCACCAAGGTGCTAATTTTTCCGGTATTGCAACTAGTGTCCTCACTTCAAAATAACATCCTCATTTTTCACACAATGACTTCAGTTTGAGTATAAGGATTACTTTTCAACACTCGTTCTCAGAACAACTTCACAACTCATTTATACATATTGCCATAGGCTTGCCCTTATATTCACTGCTTTAAGTTCACCATAACAACTCTTAGGATCACGATAGGACTTTCTTAGCTTGTAACATAGGCTCAGGGTCAGGTAGAGTATATTTAGGTATACTTTAGTGACTTGTTGCCCTCCTTGACATATCGGCTAAGCGTACTACCTTTTTATCGTTTTATTTTGCCCTATTTCTCAATTTTCTTTCACCTTTCTATTCTCCCTTTCTTCTTCTTATGTGTAAGTGACTCTTCTCTTTTTTTTTTTTTTTTTTTTTTATTTAAGTCACCTTTGTTTTGTTATTTCTTTCTCTTTATTCTTTCAACCCACTTTTCGGAGTATTCCTTATAACAGCCACCCTCAACTCATGATTTTGCCATGAGTCAAAGTTCACAATACCCAAGATTGGGTCAAGGCCACGACAAGGTTGCTTTCTGCATTAGCCACCCTCAACTTATGCTTTTGGCGTAAGCTGAGGTGCACATGTCCAAGGAGGGACCAGGGCCAACACATTGTTCCCAGAGAAGATCATTTGGGGTGAAAAAGAAAGATCTATTTTAAGCTCAAATCATTTGGATCAATAATGGATTAACTTGATTTGGTTTTCTGTTATTTTAGGCTCAAGATTGACTATTTCGAACAAGGGCCTATGATCCTTTCCTAAATGTTTATTACGACTTACTTTTAGCAGGACTAACCAGGCAAGTTCTAGCTCAGTACCAATGGTGGACCATTTGACTTTTCCTCACACTCACTTGACATCTCATTACTCTACCATATTATCAGACGCCTAGTTCGAATCTTAGATTTAGGGTCATGCAGCAGTGTATTTCTATGTCATGCTTAGAGCCACACTGTTATCAAGTACTATGCCTAGTCATGCATCATTTTCATTACATCAGGATATCATTTCTGTTTTAGCCATCATGCTTCAGAGTTATACTACGTACACAAGATATAAACATGCCGGTTCAACAATAAAAGTAATCAGTCTCTTGGGGAAAAAGAACACAGGCAAGAAAACCCCAAGAGAGGATCGTGAATTGGGCTACTTAGACTTCACCCTAGCACTCACTATCCATTTACCCCACCCGCAACAAAAAAGATATGCAATTGTCCCCAATGCATAAAAGAATCTAAAATAATTGAGTGGTAGGTGAAGCAAACCTGAGGCGCAAAGCGCCGGCGATCAACAAGCTGGTGGGTCCGGTGTCCTAGAACCCACTCCCTCTGTAGTTTGGACACCCTCAGTAGTGTCCTCAGCTCAGCAGCAACAGCACCATCAGTAGTGCCTCTCTCCGCCTCAACAACTCTGGAGCTAGACGCCCCAGCAGCCAACTCTATGGTCCTCAACTGACGGGCCTCCTCATCAGCAATCGAGGCTCTCCTCGCAGCCTCCAACTCTCGGCGCTCCTTCTTCTGCGCCCTAGCCTCATCCTCATCTTGACCTCTACGCCTCTTAGCATGCTCTCGTGGGGGAGGTGGTGGCACATCAGTAGTGGCGAATAGGGCAGCCATCACCGTGTCCTCAGCAGGCTCTGCATAAGGGGCCTCAGACTCGGGCACCCTAGCCTCTAGAATCGTGTCCAGGTCCGCTCTCAGACTCTCTACAGCAGCCTGAAGGGTTGACACGTCCACCGGAGGGGCTGGCCGGGCTAGCACCCGCAACTCAAAAGCATCCAGGCGCTGATGAACCTCCATGATCTTCCTCTCCGTGAGCTGGGCCATCTTCCGCTCCATGCGCTCCTCCGCCTCAGCAATAGACCTCTGCATCCAAGGCTGGATGTGATGCAGAAGTGTGGCCATTTAGGCCTCAAGTTTCTGGACCCTAGCAAGTGGGACCAGCGTAGCGGAAGGAGTCGAGCGAGAGGAGCTCGGGGCGGTGCTACCACCCGGGATAGACTCGACCGGAGTGGTGTCAGTAGGCTCAGATGTAGACTGGGTAGACGCTCGGGCTTGCTCTACTGTATCCGCCAGGTTCTCACCAAGCAGAGGCACCTCCGGGCGGGGCCCTCTGTGTGGAGCCAACTCATTGGCCTCATCCCTGATGAGGACGATATCAACATTGCCCGACGGGGTCTTGAGATGATCTATGTGCCAAATGGGCACACCTGCGGACCTGCACAAAGCAAACACCATGCATAAAAATGGGTAAGTAGTAGTGACCTTGAAGGCCCTCTCGTGCATGACCGCCTGAAGAAGCCAAGCGAAGTCCACCTCGAACCCCGCTATCATCGCCGCCATCAGAACTGCGCGATCCCATGTGACAATATTGTCTGCAACAGTGGGGGAAAGGCAGTGGCGGACTATCAACCACAAAAACTTGGCCGTGAAGGTCAGGTTAGCCTTCTTGATGGCTCCCTTCGGCTCAAGTACCCAGTCAGCAGCCTCTCCATCCACGGACAAGTACTGGGCAATCCACCTCTTGGTGGTCTCTCTCAACTCTGGCTCACGCATGAACCGTCCATCTTTAACAAGTTTCCACAGGTAGTCAAACTCGGCGGTGAGAGGAGTCCGGGTGGCATCAACAGCATCGCCGTATAGATACCGGCGGATGGCTGGTAAGGAGATGTCTACCCGCTTGCCGCGGACTCGAATGTGATCTAGCGGGGCCTGTTTGGAAGGGAAAGCCCGCTTGTCTATCTGAGATCGGAGAGTCGCCACATACAAGGCGTAGAACTCTCTGACCAACTCCTCACTGTATCGACAAACATCATGAGCCGTCCATTCTAGCCGGTGCCTGGTGAAGAGGGCATGGAGTGCCGGCATGGTGGGTAGACTCCCTGTAAGGACCCGCCTCTCCAGTGTAAGGGTCCTGGTCATGACCCCCTTATCATTCGGCAGCTTGGCGTCGGTGTACACCTGAAACTGCCCCTCAACACACCATCGGTTGGGCTGGTCGGCAACCGGGGCGAGGACTCGAGTTTGTGGTGCTGGAGTGAAATCAGCACTATCGGCCTCATCAGACGAGGCGGACTGGGATGCGGTAGCTGGAGCAGAAGCCTCCTCAGACCCAGAGACTTCTTCTGAACCTGACACTTCCTCAGAACCGGAAGCATCCCTGGGGTGTGCAGCAGACCCAGAAGGTGTGCCGGTCAGTGTGCGCTTCTTTTCTGACTGGAGGCAGTGACTACGCCGGGCGCCACCTTCGTGGGCGTAGCTCTAGTGGTACGTGCAGCCCGTGCAGGAGTGACACTGCCTGAGGGCACGTATTTGAGGTCACGCTCATCGTTAGAGCCAATGACCAGTCGGGTAGATGGGGCGACGGACTTTGAATGCCCTCATGAGTACACACGATCTTGCTTTGGTGCCATTAGTGTTAGTACCTGAAAGGAACAACAATTAGTACCAGTAGAAGCAAATAAGACATGCATAGAAGAAAACAAAATTCCCCAACTTCCTTCAGCAGCCATTTTCTTCTCACGATGGGTGCCACCTACGGACCGTCACAGTCACGACGGACCGCCGTGGGCTCCGTAGGTGGTCACTTCTGCATTTTCAGCTCAAATTCTCCGGTTTCTCCCTTGGACAGATTTCCTGCAAATAAAGACAAAACTAAATCAAAAATTAATACAAAAAGGCTTTAGACACACACTAAACTTAAGGAAAAAACATTGAAAGTACCGTGAAACCACGATACATCAATACACCCTCTCCAAGCTTACCTAAATAATCATTAAGACTACCTAAGTTTAGATCATGTCTATTTCATCAATTAACTTTCCTATCTAGAGTTACTCTTATGACTTCTCTAAGTAAGACATGAAGAGACCATTCATATACCCCCTCCACACCTTAACTATGCAATCCTTAAAGCTACTCTAGATAAGCATTTATTCATTAACATACTTTTAACTCAAGTTATTTTCTTCATTAGTCCATTTAAGAGACATTCTACAATCAAGGACATTCACATAATGGTCTTAGAGAAGACCTAGGGACTCACACACTAACATCTTCCAAGCCTAATCGTGCAATGTCTAGATAGCGTCCCATTCCACTACCTAAACTTCATAGAACTGAGGGAAAAGGGTCAAATATACCCTTGTACTAAAGTAAATAGTTTAAATATACCTTTTATTATACGTTCGGTCCAAATATACCCCTCATGTTATACTTTGAGTCTAAATATACCCCTCTCATTATACTTTAGTGCAAATATACCCTTAACTTTGATAGAAAAATATGTTACAAACTTAAAATTAAATTATTTACTCTCAATTTGCTTAGAAACTCATTTGTGTAACTCATCTCAACTCATTCCCTTTGTTTTGAGCTCTTATATTAATTTTTCCATTCATAAATCTATTTTTAAATTTCTTGTACTAGAAATAATAAAATATGCATATCACACAACATCATTGTGCAACATTTTCCCCTCACAAATTAAAAATCTTCAAATTTATTTCTATAAAATTAATCATTGTACTCACATCTTCTTACTATTATAAAATTACAAGAAAATTAATTCACGTAGGGAGTCATCGATTTTAGGATGCTGAAAATTCTTAGAACTTATCTCAGTAGTGTATTTTCTTTGATTAATATTGATACTTTTTAGAAGGTTAAGCATGATAAAAAAATTAATATAAAAACCTCAATTCGAAAGAAAGAAAAATCATAATATTTTTTTAATACGATAAATTATTAGCTTCTTTTAAGAAGAAGATGCAAAGAAAAGAATTCAAAGTGGAGGAAATGAGTTTCTAAAAGAAGTAACTATTTGAAATTCGAGATGGGTTATTTTATTTTGAGTTTGTAACATGATTTTCCGTCAAAGTTAAGGGTATATTTGCACCAAAGTATAATCAGAAGGGTATATTTGGGCTCAAAGTATAACGGAAGGGGTATATTTAGACCTAAAGTATAACAAAGGGTGTATTTAAACTATTTCCAATAGTACTAGGGTAAATTTGACCCTCTTCCCTAGAATTTATCCAACACTAGCATGCATCCCATATGATGAGAATAGGAAATAACTGACATAGACCATACTAGCTTTGCATGGAATCTGGAGTCATGAAACCCTACTCCGATGGAGGGTTGTTCTACTTTCCAATGGTACAACGATGACACATCCCATGTAGGCACATGGTTAAGGAATATCGAGGTTTTTTTGCTCTAATGTCATCTTAATTAGAGAAACTTCTAAAGCATACTCACTCGATGCTAGCCTTTGTTCTCATAGAGTGTTTTCAATAAAGGAGCATAGGAAGAGGTTCCATTTCTAGTTCATAACCCAATCACAATACACCTTACCAAAGAGGTCCCTAAGGCTACCTACAATGGCAAAGAGGATAGCTCAATGACTTTCCTAAGGATGATTTCATGTCTTTTCAGCCAATCAACCCTAAGTCCATATTCACACAAGAAGGATACCATTACGACTTTCAACTTCAAGGATATTATAACCTTCCATCTAGTTTAGAGGTTCCACATAATTGACCTTCTTAACTATGACCAAGGTCACATGTCAATCACACATACAAGACTAAGGAGCTTAGCATACTAAGTCAGAATCCATATTCTATATATGTATCAAGTAAGGGACACAAGTCTACCAAAAACAGACACACAAATATTCAACTTATCACATATAGCATATCACTTAAGAAGCACATAGGGACAACCAAGTCAACTATAGGTCACCCTATTCAATACTATAGAATCATCAATATAATCCATCACAAGTCTCATATAATTCAACAAGAATCATCATACTTCAACATCAAGTAATACACATATCAACTTCATAATAGCCTACTAGAGACACAAATCACCAACTAGGAGAATTCATGCTTTGACTTCACATATACACATAAGTCATCAAGAACTTCATAATAATAATAGCCAAGTAGTACATGCTAATAACATAATTCATAAAGTAATGCCGACAAGGTCACATTATTTCATAATTCATAAAGTAATGCCGACGAGGCCACATTATTCCCAAGTATAGCACATAAGCACCACCACCATAAGTGGAACATACCGAACAAAATCATAATCTAATACCTTTACTACACAATATAGAGAGAGTTAGGTCAACGTACCACCAATCCAATCTCACAACTCCAATCCATAGCCAATTCAACCAACTCAATATACAAAGTCTCTTACCAATAGACATAGTCACCAATTCAACTCAATAATAACAATATAAAATGAATCAAAGATGATACAACATAAATTTATCAGCTTAGGACAACTTACTTAAAATTCTAGCATGATTCTTTCAAGATTCAATTGCCCTAATAAAACTACACAAGGATTCAATAGCAAAGAAACATAATCAAATCATCCATGAAATAGTCAAAACTAGTGTTTCATGAATTGCATGGGTTCATAGAGTTTTTAGTCTAAAATCATCAAATTAACATCAATTAAATCATAATACAATAATTCAAAACATTTTATGCAAGAACCCATGGCTAGATTACAATTTAGAAGTTCATCTTTTAAAAAAGCTCTAAAAAATCACTTTGAAGATTGGCTCTTTGAAGAAAAGAGATTCAAGGATGAAATTCATACCTTAATTGATGCTAAGCCACGAAAATTGAGAAGATTTGATGGATAAATCACCCTCCACGCTCCAATCTCCCTTCAAGTTTCAATGGTGGTCTAGAGACCACTTTAGGGGTTTTGGGTTTTGATTTTGGAATAATGAATTCATCTAAGTGTTTTAGACTTATAAACCTATTTAAAATATCCAAATATAACCCTAACAAACTGTCCAACTGATGTACCGTGGTTTCACGGTATTTCTAATGCTTTTTCCTTAATTTTAGTGTGTGTCGAAAGCCTTTTTGTGTTGATTTTTATGTAAGTTTCTCTTTGGTTGCAGAAAATCTGTCCAAGGATGAACGCGGAAGTTTTTGAGAAAGAAATGCAGAAGAGAACACCTACGGAATCCATGACGGTCCGTAGGTGGCATCGTAGTGAAGGGAGAAGTTCCTGAAGGAAAATGGGGAAGTCTGACTAAGTGTGGGATTACGGAAGTCCATGACGGACCGTCATAGCCACGACGGTCCGTCCTGCTTGTTCGTCGTGATGATCAGAGAAGTAGTCCCAGTACCCAAATTCCAAAAAGTTCAAGTATTTTGGAACGAAGACCCTCGATGGACCGTCGTGCTTGAAACGATCCATCATACCTGTCCGTCGAGGGGAATGAAGAAAGCAACAGAAGAATGTGTGAAGTATGGGACGACGGAGGCCATGATGGTTCGTCGTGTCCATGACGGTCCGTCACGTGGTCCGTCGACCTAGACGCGTTTGGACAGATTTTTAGTAAATAGAATCCTTCTTTGATTAGATTTTATTTTAATTATAAATAGTTGGAAAAACCTCGTTTTTGGGGTTAGACTTTCTGGATAATTTTTAGTTTTTAGTTCTTCTATTATAGTATTGAACTCTCGATTTTGGGAATTAAGATACTTTTTCAGGAATTGATTGTTGGTGATTTTGTTGATTAATCAAGTTAAATTTTGGGAAACTATTCGTTTTCATAAAAGTAAGTGCATGAATTCTTCCATTAACAAGATGAATTGTGTAATTATGAACATGGGTAACTAAACCTCATAGCTAGGGTTGTGGGAACCATGGGTGAATAACATGGTGAAAATCTAACTTAAATAACAATTCTAGAGTGGTGTCTTGCATTTATTGATAATTCTTTCGTGTAGAAGTCTTTTTAACGGATGGCCAACGTTAGAACTCGCCTTAATGCTACTTGCCGGACCAAGGAGGTAGATAATAGGAAAAGAATTATCAACATAGATTTAGTGTAGACTATCTAATAGGCTAGTATTGGTTGGTACGAGTTAATAACTTAGTCAAATACCGAATACGATGTTTAATATGAGGTAAAGATAAGGGTTAGTATAGCAACACACGTAGCCGGACCAAGGTGCGGAGTGAAATTCTCTAGATGCCGGACCAAGGATTTAGAGATACATAACTTATCACTTTACATGCAAGATATTAGGATAGAATTGTTATAGTTAGATTTACCAAGTTAGGAACCTGTGGGAACACTTAAGCCCTAGTTACTTTTATAATTTGATTTAAACTCCGAAAGTTGAATCTGTTAGTTGTTCATTTTTATTTAGTTAATCATTTTCATTAATTTAGAAATAAAACCCCCCTTTTTGTCTTTTGTTTTCTCGGAAATAGTTGGCTAAATAATAGTAATAATAGAATAAAGTTAAGTCTGAACTATTTTCCTTGTGGGATCGATCTCAACCTCATTAGTTGGGTTCTTTACTTGATACGACCGCTTTACTTCTTATTTGAGAAGTAAATTTGAGCGCATCAAATTTTGGCGCCGCTGCCGGGGAAAGTAGCTTTTAGATTAACTTAAACTTATTACTAAAGTTTAGTCAATATTTTCCTGATTTTACTTTTTCTATTGTTTTTGATTTTTTTTTAGAAGTAACGTCCTTGTATGCCAAATACACGGAGAGGAAGAGAACCCTTGTTTCCCTACGATCACGAGTTAGACTTTCTGGATAATTTTTAGTTTTTAGTTCTTCTATTATAGTATTGAACTCTCGATTTTGGGAATTAAGATACTTTTTCGGGAATTGATTGTTGGTGATTTTGTTGATTAATCAAGTTAAATTCTGGGAAACTATTCGTTTTCATAAAAGTAAGTGCATGAATTCTTCCATTAACAAGATGAATTCTGTAATTATGAACATGGGTAACTAAACCTCATAGCTAGGGTTGTGGGAACCATGGGTGAATAACAAGGTAAAAATCTAACTTAAATAACATTCTAGAGTGGTGTCTTGCCATGTATTGATAATTCTTTCGTGTAGAAGTCTTTTTAACGGATGACCAACGTTAGAACTCGGCCTTAATGCTACTTGACGGACCAAGGAGGTAGATAATAGGAAAAGAATTATCAACATAGATTTAGTGTAGACTATCTAATAGGCTCAGTATTGGTTGGTACGAGTTAATAACTTAGTCAAATACCGAATACGATGTTTAATATGAGGTAAAAGATAAGGGTTAGTATAGCAACACACGTAGCCGGACCAAGGTGCGGAGTGAAATTCTCTAGATGCCGGACCAAGGATTTAGAGATACATAACTTATCACTTTACATGCAAGATATTAGGATAGAATTGTTATAGTTAGATTTACCAAGTTAGGAACCTGTGGGGAATACTTAAGCCCTAGTTACTTTTATAATTTGATTTAACTCCGAAAGTTGAATTTGTTAGTTGTTCATTTTTATTTAGTTAATCATTTTTATTAATTTAGAAATAAAAAACCCCCTTTTGTCTTTTGTTTTCTCGGAAAATAGTTGGCTAAATAATAGTAATAATAGAATAAAGTTAAGTCTGAACTATTTTCCTTGTGGGATCGATCTCAACCTCATTAGTTGGGTTCTTTACTTGATACGACCGCTTTACTTCTTATTTGAGAAGTAAATTGAGCGCATCAAATTTTGGCGCCGCTGCCGGGCGTCTAGCTCCAAAATTGTAGATTCTGTGGGAGGCACTACTGAATCAAAACTTGGGTATAAATGATGATGATCCAAACCAGAACATCCCAGCTCCGGTTGATGCTCATGGTCAATTATTACCTGATAATCCTGGTCAAGGTGCACAAAGGGGACAAAATCCCGCTCCACGTCCTCAAGAATACTACAGAGGTTATGATATATTTCAGATTCTGATGGGCCACTTGTCTTGCCCCTCTACC
>CM040618.1:95946768-96015157 GCA_022817965.1 Solanum lycopersicoides
CCCTCCCAAGCTTACCTAAATAATTATTAATACTACCTAAGTTTAGATCATGTCTATTTCATCAATTAACTTTCCTATCTAGAGTTACTCTTATGACTTTCCTAAGTAAGACATGAAGAGACCATTCATATAACCACTCCACACCTTAACTAGGCAATCCTTAAAGCTACTCTAGATAAGCACTTATTCATTAACATAATTTTAACTCAAGTCATTTTCTTCATTAGTTCATTGAAGAGACATTCTACAATCAAGGAAATTCACATAATGGTCTTAGAGAAGACGTAGGGACTCAGACCCTAACATCTTCCTAGTCTAATCGTGCAATGTCTAGATAGCATCTCATTCCACTACCTAAACTTCATAGAATTTATCCAACACTAGCATGTATCCCATATGATGAGAATAATCAATAACTGACATAGACCATACTAGCTATGCATGGAATCTGGAGTCATGAAACCCTACTCCGATGGAGGGGTTCTACTTGCCAATGGTAGAAGAGGACACTATTCCATGTAGGCACATGTTAAAATATCGAGGGTTTCTTTGTTCGCTAATGTCATCTTAATTAGAGAAACATCCCAAGCATACTCACTCGATGCTAGCCTTTTTCTCATAGAGTGTTTTCAATAAAGGAGCATATGAAGAGGTTTCATATCTAGTTCATAACCCAATCAAAATACTCCTTACCAAAGAGGTCCACTAAGGCTATCTACAATGGCTAAGAGATAGCTCAATGACTTTCCTGAGGATGATTTCATGTCATTCCATCCAATCAACAGTAAGTCCATATTCACACAAGAAGGATACCATTACGCTTTCAACTTCAAGGATATCATAACATCCATCTAGGTTGGAGGTTCCACATAATTGACCTTCTTAACTATGTTAAAGGTCACATGTCAATCACACATACAAGACTAAGGAGTTTTAGCATACTAAGTCAACAACAAATATTCACTTATATATATCAATAAGGGACACAAGTCTACCAAAAACAAACACACAAATACTTCACCTTATCACATATAACATATCACTTAAGAAGCAGATAAGGACAACCAAGTCAACTATAGGTCACCTTATTCACTACTATAGAATCATCAATATAATCCATCACAAATCTCATAAAATTCAACAAGAATCATCATACTTCAACATCAAGTAAAACACATATCAACTTCATATTAGACTATTATAGACACATATCACCAAATAGGAGAATTCATGCTTTGACTTCACATATACACATAAGACATCAAGAGCTTCATAATGATCACATAGCCAAGGAGTACATGCTAATAACATAATTCATAAAGTAATGCCGACAAGGCCACATTGTTTCACAATTCATTAAGTAATGCCGACGAGGCCACATTATTCACAAGTATAGCACATAAACACCGCCATCATAAGGGGACCATACCAAATATCATCATAATCTAAGACCTATATACTACACAATATAGAGAGAGTTAGGTCAACGTACCACAATCCAATCTCACAACTCCAATCCATAGCCAATTCAACCAACTCAATATACAAAGGCTCTTCCAATAGTCATAGTCACCAATTCAACTCAATAATCACAATATACAATGAATAAAGATATACAACATAAATTTATCAGCTTAGGACACCTACTTACAATTCTAGTATGATTCTAGTATGATTCTTCATAATTCAATAGCCCTAATCAAACTACACAAGGATTCAATAGCAGAGAGACATAATTAAATCACCCATGAAATAGTCAAACTAGGATTTCATGAATTGCATGGGTTCATAGAGTATTTAGTCTGAAATCATCAAATTAACATCAATTAAATCATATTATAATAATTCAAAACGTTTTATGCAAGAACCCATGGATAGATTACAATTTAGAAGTTCATCTTTTAAAAACGCTTTAGAAAATAACTTTGAAGATTGGCTCCTTCAGGAAAGAGATTCAGGGATGAAAGCCATACCTTAATTGATGCTAAGCCACGAAAATTGAGAAGATTTGATGGAGAAATCACCCTCCAAGCTCCAAGCTCCCTTCAAGCTTCAATGGCGGTCTAGAGAGTTCTTTAGGGGTTTTTGGTTTTAATTTTGGAATAATGAATTCATCTAAGTGTTTTAGACTTATAAAGCTATTTAAAATACCTAAAATAACCCTAAGAAACCGTCCAACTAATTTTAGGAAGGGTAGGTGAAAACCCAAAGTACCCTTGCCTTGGCGGACACCTTTAGAAATTGGAGGTGCCATCGACGACCACCCATCTACGCCCCGTAGCCCAACCAACGGACCGTCATGTTTGTCGTAGTTTGGGTCAGAGGCTGGCCAAATGAGCTCGATCTCCCACGCAAAGTCCCCACCACGCCCTCCACCTACGGGGCGTCGACCAGCCTACTGGGCGTCGATTGCCAACCGTAGGTGGGACTGTTTTTGACAGTCTTGAAAACCAAGATGGGTCCTCCTCAAGACCCCTTGGGTTGTCCTTGGGGAGTTTTCTTGGAGGTTTCCAACCCGAATATACTCGTACACATGTTAAGGACTTCTCACATCAATTTCATCCTAAAACTATCACGTAAAACTTGACGAAACACACTAAGACACACAAGGAAGTTTCAAGGCAAACCTTTCAAACGTCATGGACTTTCTTGGACGTTTGACCTCCAAACTTCACGAAAATTTAGACACTGCCTATAAACTATTTTAGGACCTTAGAACCTCATGAAACACGTTTTAGGTTCTAGTTTCACCTAAATCGTTTTAGAGGTGTTACAAAAAATTAATTCATTTAGTAAGTTCACTAGTTTTGACGAGATTTGTGCGAGAAAAAAAATAAAGAAGATGACGAAATTCGCAATAATTTAAGGGTATTTTGTTGTAGGCAAGTCAAACAAGCATTCAGAGTGATTTTATTGATACAAATGTGGAAGTTGAGTAATTCTATTGATACAAAATAAAGTTTAATAATTTTACTAGATAATTTTTCAAAGTTGAGTGACCTTCGAATATATGAACTTCCTTTCATATATGGTTAAGGATAGAAGATTCATCTAGATTTTAATTGCAATATTTTGTAAGTATTGCTTTTGCTCGAAACTAATTTGAATTTCTTTTAATGTAACAAAAACAAATTTTATAATGATTTGATTTTAAATATAGTTGAATACTAATCTTTAAATTAAACAAAATTCTCTTTTCTTTTCTCAATATGTGTAAACACATAAATTGGACAAGTTTCTTGTGCTAATATTTTATCTATTGTTTTACTCAAAACTAATTTAGAACTGTATAATATAATCGAATAGTATTCTTAAAATGAAACAAAATTCACTTTTTTCCCTCAATATGTATAAACACATTAGTTTGCTAAATGTTTTGTGCAATTATTTTATGTATTGCTATTGCTCGAACCAAATTTAGAAATTTTTAATGTAACAAAATCAAAATTTGAGAATTATTTGAAATTTGATATAATTGAATACTATTCTTAGAATAAAACAAATCTCTTAATTATTTTCTCAATATGTGTAATCACATTAGTTTGGTAAGTGTCTTGTGAAAGTATTTATGTACCGATATGCCTTGAAATTGATTTAGAATTTTTTTATGTAACAAAATTAAAATTTAAGCATAATTTGATTTTCAATATAATTGAAAGAAATATAAAATTTCAACGAAATATGGTTTCTGCCAAAATTGGAAAAAATTATAATATTCTTTTATAAGCATTGCAATGGCAATAATCATACAGATATCTTAATTTAATATTCAGTAAATATTTCAATTATATTAATAAAGAAATTATTTATTATTATATTATTTCAAATATTTTTAACATTAATATTTGAAATTTTTTGCCAATATTTCAAGTTGTTTTTGCCAATATTTCATATATTATTTTTTTCAATATTTATCCTTTACATTCATAAATTAAAATACACAATTTTTCAAAATTTCTTTAAGAAAATATTTGTTAATACTCTGTATTAAGTTTTTTTTCCATATATTATACTTGCATAAATCTATATCAATTAAATTATTTTCCTAATAAGAAAATTTTGACTCAAAAAGATTTGTTGAATATCATACTGGAGTTTTAACTATATTAATCTCAAGATGATGTAATTTAATTTGATATCAAATATACCCTCATTTATTTTTATGCCAAAATAGTACACATGACAACTAAGTATTCTCTAATTCAAATTATTTAAAAAATTATTTGTACCTATAAATAGAAAACAATTCTTAGCAAAGCAACACACAACAACACTAACAATAATAAATCAATTTCATCCCTCATATCCTAATAAATAAAGTTCTTCTCCTCTTCCTCATTTTTAGCCATGGTTAGAAAGAAAGTGAAGTTGGCTTTAATGGAAAATCGCTCTGAGAGGAGAGTCTCATATAGAAAACGACTAAAGGGATATCTAACCAAGGCTCGTGAACTCAACACCCTTTGCGATGTTCAATTGGCTACCTAAGTCAATAGCTCTTACCATGATGAACCTGAGGTGTTTCCAAATCATGAAGTTGCTACCGGCCTCTTTACAAAGTTTATCGATCTTCCAGAGGAGAAGAGATCAAAAAACATGAAAACATATGAAATGATAACCGAGAAAAGCATCGAGATAATTGAGAAGGAACTTGAGAAGACCAGATGTATAGATTGTTGAATGGTGAAGAGATGCCCAATAATAGGTTCTTGGGAGATCTCAACGATCTTTGTTATGTGATTAATAAACACCTCAAACTGATAAATGATGGGATCAAAGCAAAAACTCACGAAGATGGTTCTACATCAAATGCTCCTCAACCTATTGATGCACCGATAGATTCTGGTGGGACCAACTTCAACACGCAATGGGCTCCTCTTCTGGTCCCTGTAGATGCTTTAGTGCTATCCGAAATTCCTCTTTTGGTTTTATCTACTATACCTAGTGGGACCAACTTTGAGAGGCCAAGGGCTCCTCTTAATCTGAGTCCACCATCGATGATTCCTCTTACGGCTCTGTTGATGATTCCTTCAAATTCTCCTTCTCAAATGACACAATTCATGTTCCCTTTGAGGAATCCTCCTCAAATGGTTCCGCATGTGGATCTTTCGCAGGTTCCTTCTTTTTTATCTTCACAAAGGTATCCTGAAAAGGCTTATCCAATCCTTCCAACAATAATAGCTTATTCAACGCCTTCACCGATGGTTACTTCTCCAATGTCTAATTTAGTGTTTACTTTAACGGCACCACAAATAGACCCTTGGATGAATATCCCCCCAATGAGTGCATCAACGCCAATGAGTAACAACGTTGATGGATCATTACGGATTCCACGAAGTCCTTCTTTTTCTAATTTGCTGAGTTTGAATGATGATGAGATAATGACTTTACTTGATGATACATCATTCAACATTAATGTACAAGATCCAAATCACCACCACCACAACAACTTATAAGGATATATGATCAATGTCTACTATTTATACTCTTTTAAAAGTCAGTTAAGATCCATCTTATTGGAGTATTTTTATACTTCCAACTTTAATTTCTTGCTTTGTCAAAAAGGTTGTAATTTTTTTTGCTTAATGAATATGCTTTGTCTAGTTTTTGTCACATCGAAGGTTAATTAAAGTTATTCCTCATATTTATCTAAGAAAATAATTTATGCATCGAATTTATCAGGCAATATAGCCTCCTTGATCAATCCAATTATTGCCATCTCCTTTGATCGAATCTTGCTAGTAAGAGTTTAATTATAAGTAGATATGTCTGCAATTCAGTTTCAATATAAATTTCTAAGCATTACATTAGTTCAGAGTTATCAGATTCAATGTCCCTAAAGTCTTTAGTGATATCTACAAAGTGTGATCATTGTCGCTAAAGATAAATACATAGCGGTAATTGAGTAATTATCGTTAATTAATTGATGCTAAAATTCATTTTTATGTAGTGTACTTTTTGTGTGCTTAATTAAAGTATGAGAACATTATAACAAACACTAAATATATTACTTTCCTTCATTTATGTTTTGATTTTAACATCCTTCATCGAGTTGTATAGTTGTCAAAATTTATAATCATGATGGAAAAATAAAAACAAAATGATGATGAATGAATGAATGTTTAGGGGAGAAGATATTCTTTTCTTGAGAAATTAGAGAAGATATTTAATCCAAATATTGCTAGGCAGGTTAAAATATCTTCGCTCAACTAAGACTTTTCGTTTATGTGGTTTAACTATTGAAGGGCGTACTTGTTTCTTCGTTATATTCAAATGCTTCAAAAAACATTGTTTTCCTCGAATTACAATTTTAAGAATATATATATATATATATATATATATATATATATATATATATATATATATATATGAAAAAAGACAACCAAAATCAGAAAAAGAAAAGAAGTTATACGCACATATATAACATTTCTTGGATCAAGATTAATAATGTAAATAATGTGTAATCACTCCAATTTCTGGAAGACAGGAAATGGTATTTGGGAGAGAAAATTCTTTTTTATTTTTCTGTTTGCAATGAGTTCAGTGGTCTTAAATATTTGCCTTTTCCTAGAGATAATATTTCTAAAGATCACTAAATTTTAAGAATTTATCGTGCAAAGTCATTAAAGTTTGTTTTGCATTAAAAAATCACTCAACTTAGACCTTTATATCAATAAATCTCCCAACTTTGATCTTTGTATCAATTAAATCACTCTTAATCCTGTGAATTTGTTACGATGTATTTTGGTTTAAACTTTTCCTCACTCTAGAAGCTCATGGAATTAATATGTTTTTGTTTGCTTATGATTAATTTAGTTGTAAAAAGTTTTTTTTTCAAAAAAAAAAGATAAAAACTAAGAGCCCGAAATAAGAAATGAAAAGATATTGTGAAGTTCAGCTAACATGTGTTGGATAAAAATTAAGAATAATATATAAGAAATTTAATTTGCTTTTCTAGGATATGGTCTGTGTAGATTGAATTGAATCTCGTCATATATTGTCAAATTATTAACTTGATTAGTGTTTAATTCGTATGAATAGAACTGTTTTGATTTTTATGTTTGTTAAAAATTTCACAATCCACAAGTACACCCTAGAAGTTACGGCAACCTTTGGGTTGAACACGGCGTACTTGACCTCTCGGAAGTCTTGTACAATCCCTTATACATCATTCATTGTATACATGTATGAAAAGTAGTGCGGAATTAAAACTTTACACACAAATAACATATTAAAACATCTTTCATATAAAACGATAGAAAATACTAAGTCTCAACATACGCCAATTTTAGACTCAAGAATACTTGGGACACGGCCCATACAATGCAAATATACAAATGTAATGTCTATTACAATACTTTGATAAAAGAAGTCTAAGATAGAAATGTCCTCGAATCAAGTGAGGACATACCCAACTTTGCTTGAAAGAATCCTAGTTTCCAAGCTTTGCTTCAAGACGCCTCTCACCTTCCACCTACAACTTTAGATATAGACAAAATGTATAGAATTAGTACAATGAATGTACTAAGTATGACATAATGCATAAAATAATGAGAAACGGACATTTATGAAAACATGCTTTTTTTTATTAAAACTTCATAAAAGTATAAGGATCACATTAAACACCAAACATCACATTTAAAACACATTCCAAGTCGTAACCAATTTATAGCAAATCACAGTAACATTACAGTGAATTTACAGTAAACTATGTAACATACAATAACATATAGAATAACATTATCCTCCCAAAGGTTATCATAAGACTTACTTAAGTAATTCAAGAAGAGACCGCACATACACCTTCTCCAAGCTTACCTAAATAATCATTAATACTTAGATCATGTCTATTTCATCAATTATATTTCTTATCTAGAGTTACTCTTATGACTTCCGTAAGTAAGACATGAAGAGACCATTCATATACCCCCTCCAAACCTTAACTAGGCAATCCTTAAAACTACTCTAGATAAGCACTTGTTCATTAACATACTTTTAACTCAAGTTATTTTCTTCATTAGTCCATTTAAGAGACATTCTACAATCAAGGACATTCACATAATGTTCTTAGAGAAGACCTAGGGAGTCACACACTAACATCTTCCAAGCCTAATCGTGCAATGTCTAGATAGCGTCCCATTCCACTACCTAAACCTCATAGAACTTATCCAACACTAGCTATACATGGAATCCGGAGTCATGAAACCCTACTTCGATGGAGGGTTGTTCTACTTGCCAATGGTAGTATAAGGACACATCCCATTTAGGCACATGGTTAAGGATTATCGAGGGTTTCTTTGTTCTCTAATGTCATCTTAATTAGAGAAACTTCCCAAGCATACTCACTCGATGCTAGCCTTTGTTCTCATAAGGTGTTTTCAATAAAGGAGCATATGAAGAGGTTTCATATCTAGTTCGTAACCCAATCACAATGCACCTTACCAAAGTAGGTCCACAAAAGCTACCTACAATGGCTAAGAGTATAGCTCAATGACTTTCCTAAGGATGATTTCATGCTGTTCCAGCCAATCAACCCTAAGTCCATATTCACACAAGAAGGATACCATTACGACTTTCAACTTCAAGGATATTATAACCTTCCATCTTGGTTGGAGGTTCCACATAATTGACCTTCTTAACTATGTCAACGGTCACATGTCAATCACACATAAAAGACTAAGGAGATTTAGCATACTAAGTCAAGAATCCATATTCACATTTTACATGTATCAAGTAAGGGTCACAAGTCTACCAAAAACAAACACACAAATACTTCACCTTATCACACATAACATATCATTTAAGAAGCACATAGGGACAACCAAGTCAACTATAGGTCACCCTATTCACTACTATAGAATCATCAATATAATCAACTTCATAATAGCCTACTAGAGACACATATCACCAACTAGGAGAATTCATTCTTTGACTTCACATATACACATAAGTCATCAAGAACTTCATAATGATCACATAGCAAAGTAGTACATGCTAATAACATAATTATAAATTAGTGCCGACAAGGCCACATTGCTTCACAATTCATAAAGTAATGCCGACGAGGCCACATTATTCATACGTATAGCACATAAGAACCGCCACCATAACTGGACCATACTTAACATCATCATAATCTAAGACCTATATTACACAATATAGAGAGAGTTAGGTCAACGTACCACTAATCCAATCTCACAACTCCAATCCATAGCCAATTCAACCAACTCAATATACAAAGGCTCTTCCCAATAGCCATAGTCACCAATTCAACTCAATAATCACAATATACAATGAATCAAAGATGATACGACATAAATTTATCAGCTTAGGACAACCTACTTACAATTTTAGCATGATTCTTTCATAATTCAATAGCATAGAGACATAATCAAATCACCCATTAAATAGTCAAAACTAGGGTTTCATGAATTGCATGGGTTCATCGAGTTTTTAGTCTAAAATTATCAAATTAACATCAATTCAATCATTATACAATAATTCAAAACTTTTTATGCAAGAACTTATGGCTAGATTACAATTTAGAAGTTCCTCTTTTAGAAAAGCTTTAGAAAATCACTTTGAAGATTGGCTTCTTGAAGAAAAGAGATTCAGGGATGAAAGTCATACCTTAATTGATGCTAATCCATGAAAATTGAGAAGATTTGATGAATAAATCACCCTCCAAGCTCCAATCGTCCTTCAAACTTCAATGGTGGTCTAGAGAGTACTTTAGGGATTTTGGGTTTTGATTTTGGAATAATGGATTCATCTAAGTGTTTTAGACTTATAAAGCTATTTAAAATACCTAAAATAACCCTAAGAAACCGTCCAACTAATTTTAGGAAGTCTAGGTGAAAACCCCAAAGTACCCTTGCCTTGGCCGGGACATCTTTAGAAATTAGAGATGCCATCGACGACCACCCACCTACGCCCCGTAGCCCAACCAACGGACCGTCCTGTTGGTCCGTGGTTTGGGTAAGAGGCTGGACAAATGGATCTCGATCTCCCACGCCTAAGTCCCCACCTACGCCCTCCAACTACAGGGCGTCGACCAGCCTACTCGGCGTCTATTGCCAACCGTAGGTGAGAGTGTTTTTGACAGTCATGCCAACAAAGAGGGGTCCTCCTCAAGGACCCCTTGGTTGGTCCTTGGGAGTTTTGACCGAAGGTTTCCAACCCGAATTTACTCGTACACATGTTAACGACTTCTCACATCAATTTCATCCAAAACGATCACATAAAACTTGACGAAACACACTAAGACTCAGAAGGACGTTTCAAGGCAAACCTTTCATACGTCATGGACGTTCTTGCACGTTTAACCTCCAAACTTCACAAAAATGTAGACACTGCCTATAAATCTGATTATAAACCATTTTAGGACCATAGAACCTCATGACACACGTGTTAGGATCTAGTTTCACCTAAGTCGTTTTAGAGGTGTTACAAAAAATTAATTCATTTAGTTAGTTCACTAGCTTTGACGAGAATTGTGCGAGAAATTAAAGAAGAAGATGAGGAAATTCACAATAATTTAAGGGTATTTTGTAGTAGGAAAGTCAAACAAGCATTAAGAGTGATTTTATTGATACAAATGTGGAAGTTGAGTAATTTTATTAATGCAAAACAAAGTTTAATGATTTTACTAGATAATTTTCAAAGTTGAGTGACCTTCGAAGATATGAACTTCCTTTCGTATATGGTTAAGAATAGAAGATTCAGCTAGATTTTAATTGCAATATTTTGTAAGTTTGCTTTTGCTCGAAACTAATTTGAATTTTTTTTAATGTAACAAAAAACAAATTTTATAATGTTTTGATTTTAAATATAGTTGAATACTAATCTTAAGATGAAACAAAATTCTCTTTTCTTTCCTCAATATGTGTAAACACATAAACTGGACAAGTTTCTTGTGCAATTATCTTATGTATTGTTTTACTCAAAACTAATTTAAAATTCTTTTTTACTGTATAATATAATTGAATAGTATTCTTAAAATGAAACAAAATTCACTTTTTCCCCTTAATATGTATAAACACATTATTAGTTTGATAAGTGTTTTGTGCAATTATTTATGTATTGCTTTTGCTCGAACCAAATTTAGAACTTTTTTAATGTAACAAAACAAAATTTGAGGATGATTTTAATTTTAATATAATTGAATACTATTATTAAAATAAAACAAAACTCTTCATTATTTTCTCAATATGTGTAATCAAGTTAGTTTGGTAAGTGTCTTGCGCAAGTATTTATGTACTGATATGCCTTGAAACTGATTTAGAATTTTTTTAATGTAACAAAATTAATATTTAAGCATGATTTGATTTTCAATATAATTGAAAGAAATATAAAATTTCTACGAAATATGGTTTCTTCCAATATTGTAAAACATTATAATATGCTTTTATAAGCATTGCAATGGCAATGATCATACATATATCTTCATTTAATATTCAATAAATATTTCAATTATATTGATAAAGAAATTATTTTTTATTATATTATTCAAATATTTTTAACATTAATATTTCAAAAAAAAATCCAATATTTCAAAAAGAAATTGCCAATATTTCAAATTTTTATTATTTTCATTACTTATCCTTTACATTCATAAATTAAAATATACAATTTTTAAAACTTTCTTTAAGAAAACATTTGTTTATACTCTATAGTCAGTTTTTTCATATATTGTACTTGCTTAAATCTAAATTAATTAAATTGTTTTGCTAATAAGAAAATTTTGACTCAAAAGGATTTGTTCAATATCCTGGAGTTTTAACTATATTAATTAAATTGTTTTCCTAATAAGAAAATTTTGACTCAAAAAGATTTGTTCAATATCCTGGAGTTTTAACTATATTAATCTCAAGATGATGTAATTTAATTTGATATCAAATATACCCTCATTTATTTTTATGCCAAAATAGTACACATGACAACTAAGTATTCTCTAATTCAAATTATTTTTAAAAAAATTTGTACCTATAAATAAAAGACAATTCTTAGCAAAGCAAACAACAGTAACAATAATAAATCAATTTCATCCCTCATATCCTAATAAATAAAATTCTTCTCCTCTTCATCATTTTTAGCCATGGTTAGAAAGAAAGTGAAGTTGGCTTTCATGGAAAATCGCACTGAGAGGAGAGTCTCATATAGAAAACGACTAAAGGGATTTCTAACCAAGGCTCATGAACTCAACACCCTTTGCGATATTGAATTGGTTACCTTAGTCAATAGCTCTTACCATGATGAGCCTGAGGTGTTTCCAAATCATGAAGTTGCTACCGGACCCTTTACAAAGTTTATCGATCTTCCAGAGGAGAATAGATCAAAAAAACATAAAAACACATGAAATGATAAACGAGAAAAGGATCGAGAAAATTGAGAAGGAACTTGAGAAGGTAAGGAAGGGATAGAAAAAAATGGAGTATACAAACCAGATGTATGGATTGTTGAATGGTGAAGAGATGCCCAATAATAGGCTCTGAGGAGATCTCAACGATCTCCGTTATGTGATTAATAAACACCTCAGACTGATAAATGATGGGATCAAAGCAAAAACTCACAAAGAAGGTTCTACATCAAATGCTCCTCAACCTATTGATGCACCGATGGATTCTGGTGGGACCAGCTTCGACATGCAATGGGCTCCTCTTCTGGTACATGTTGATGCTCCAGTGCTATCCGAGACTCCTCTTTTGGTTTCATCTACTATACCTAGGGTACCAACTTCGAGAGGCAAAGGGCTCCTCTTAATCTAAGTCCACCATCGATGATTCCTCTTACGACTCCATTGATGATTCCTTCGAATGCTCCTTCTCAAATGCCACAATTCATGTTCCCTTTGAGGAATCCTCCTCAAATGGTTCCGCATGTGGATCTTTCGTAGGTTCCTTCTTTGTTATCTTCACAAAGGTATCCTGAAATGGCTTATCCAATCTTTCCAACAACAATAGCTTATTCAAACCCTTCACCGATGATTACTTCTCCAATGTCTAATTTAGTGTTTACTCAAACGACACCACAAATACACCCTTTGATGAATATCCCCCGAATGAGTGCATCAACGCCAATGGATAACAACGTTGATAGATCATTAGGGATTCCACGAAGTCCTTTTTTTTCTTATTTGCTGAGTTTGAATTATAATGAGATAATGACTTACTTGATGATACATCATTCAACATTAATGTACAAGATCCAAATCACCACCACAACAATTTATAAGGATATATGATCAATATGAGCATACTTTGCAGCGTCGAACAAGGGAAACGAAGGACGCCAGGTAAGCAAATTTCTTCTAAGTTTAAGTCTTCTGTGAGCATGCATTAATTACTCCATATGAGCATGCATTAATTACTCCGTAAAGGAGTAATATTATAGTGTGAAGATTTTGGGTTTAAAAATAAAAGAAAATCGTTGAGTCGATGTTATGTGAAATTACTAGTGATTCTAATTTGAATCTAAAGGCAATAATTGAATGCTAATATGGAAATTACAACCAACCATAGGTAATGATTAAACAAGAGTATGATCAACCAATTTGAGATAAAATATTAGCTCCTTTATAATATAACTAGGTAATTTAGCCGCGCTTCGCGCAGGCATAAAATGTTTCTAACATTTTGAACAACTTTACCAATGACCAACTGTTATAAGAAAAAAAAAAGTAATTTTTGTAGGTTTTTAGAACATGTATAGACAAATTACATGATTTCACATTATCACATATCTCAAAAATTGTAAATATACAATTAATGATTAAAAATATCTTCATATCTAATTATTTTTATCATTTACATAATTTATCATATTATATGTTTGATGATATAATTGTCTTGTTAAAATTGACTCATGTTTTTATTTAACGATTAAGGAATCACTTTTTTCTTTTATTATATACATGAAAAATAGAGAATCTCATAAATTTATGGTTATCATAACTCCTTGTATAAAAATATTTATGTGAAAGCTTTTGATAATCAATATTAGTTATAAATAGTTATGACCGTTAAAAAATTTACACCGCAACAACATAAATAATATTTTTAGAGACAATCTACTTGTCTGAGGTCAAATATTCACCACTTTTTGTTATTAATAGTAGGAGAAAAAATATATTTGGAACAAGAACAAAATAATATTGTTGACCCTTATAGAAATTCAGTCTTCATTAAATTGTAGAAGGCCCTTTCGGATGCTTCATCAATGCAACTTTATGACTTTTTTAGGAATATTTATGTAAGATTGTTGCATTGTGAAAGTATACATAGATTAAAATTTTGGATTCTAGACTCATGTTAAAGAAACATTCGCAAACATTTAAAAATAAAAAATGAGTCTAACCTAGATAATTTGAATGCTCAACAATGACTTGGGAAATGAAGAACAACAAATCTATGTTAATAGACATATTTTTTGTAGCTTAGGATATTACTTTTATTTAGAGTAAGTTTTGTTTCATATTCTTCAAATTAAGCTTGACTAAAATAGTCATATCTCATGTCAAAAATATTTAGAAGAGTTGAATGAGAAAGGAAAAAAGACATTAAAAGGACGAAGATCTTTGTCATAGTGAGATCACATACATATCAAACAAAAAATAATCAATACAATTGTAAGGAAACAACTAAAGAGCGAGAAAAAACATACATTAAAGGGAGTAAACTATGAGATATCCAATGATGAAATCATTCTAACCAAAAAAGTTCCTATGTTTTGAAATAAGATACCTCAAAAATTTGACTAACACTTCAATCAACTTTCAATTTTTACAGTACTCATAATATCCACTAATAAAATTTAGTAAAAATAGACAACAACATAAAACCAAAAAAATATGGGCATGTATAGGTATTAACTCTCAGAGAATTTTCTAAAGAACACAAAATCACATCCTTGTTTGTGAAGGAATAATGTTGTTGATGAAGAAATTTGAGATTTGTAAGGGTTTTTCTAATGTACCTTCAACAATTTCAGTAGAGAAAACTTGCTTGAATATTCAATTAACATTTGTTATTTACTTTTTACTAATAAATACTTATAACAATAACTTTACATAAACATAAACAACAAAGTTTGACGCATTTTTCAAAAACACAATTAATAATATAAGCATTAACTAATGATTGTAAAAAACATACCAGGATATGCAACAATAGAATGAAACAGAATGAAAAAGGTTGGACCCATTGAATGCAAAATGTAGTCCTCTATTTATAGACAACAAAGGGTAGTGTAAAAATGTGATTATTGTGTCAGTCTTTGGAAAAGTTACAACCCTTCGAAAAGGTCACAACATTTCATAAAAGTCGCAACTATTCATAAAGTCACAACTTTTCATAAAAGTCACAACTTTTCATGAGAAAAGTTACAACTTTTCATAAAAGTCACAACTTTTCATGAAAGATGAAGGCTAGTTTTGGAAATAAAATAAATTTAAAGAGGATCGTGGTTTTTGGTGGTGCCACGCAGGCGGTCCTAGGGTTCTCTTTTATATATATATATGTATATATATATATATATATATGATTTCGTTCTTTTGCATTGATGAAAACTTCAATGGTTTGGTTCTATGTTGGAATCTTTCGTATAGTATTATAATTTTGATTAAAATTTTGAGATATTGGTATATATAATTAAATATTAGGTAATATCATTAGATTTATGGTATTAGAGAATGGAAACTTAACCCTAGAATTGAAATTTGGAAATATAAGGATTGACATTATAATTGACATCAAAATTTAGGAACTTGATTTTAGGTTGGTGTAAGTTTTTGGGTCTAGGCTAGACCTATAGTATTATGGTTGAAAACTTATTGTGAATAACTATTTGAATAGATTGCATTAATTTGGAAGCTCAACGAAAAGAAAAGTCTCATGTCTCGAGTGATTGTTCGGTTATTTGAGGCAAGTGAATTTCAAAACCCTTGTTTAGTGTATGGAATTCGTGTATTTCCTTATAATATGTGTTTGGGAGTAATGTGAATTGGTGATGGGTTGACTTGTTCATGTTGAATAATTTTAATAATGAAAAAGAGTAATAAAAAGGTAATGTAATAAATTGTTGGTGTGTGATGTTCGAAAATGATTTGAAGGTTTGTTGCTTATTTGTTGATGTTGTATCACAGTTGTATTGTTGTGCATTTTTACCTTTTATGAAAATGATCATTTCCTCATTATTTGTGTGAACATGTCATTTGCATTATTCTGAGATATGGTTGTGACAAGTGTTTTGTGCATTGAGAAAGAATAAGAAATTAAAGAGGATGTACCATTTCGAGGGATGTATCACGTGCCGTGATGGATACTATATTTCAAGGAACGTATCGCACACCGCGATGGATACTATATATCGAGGAATGTTTCGCGCGCTGCGATGGTTACTATTATCGAGGGTCGTATCGCACGCCGCAATTGATGCATGGACAGATATGTCCCCCATGGATCCCAGACTGAGAGACAGCGGGTTTGTACCATTAGGTCAGACATGCATTACTATAATTGACATTGCATTTCATTGCATTTCACTTCTTTGTTATTGGTGAACTTGATCTTGTATATTGTTGATCTTGTGAGTGCCTTTCTGTGAACCTTGTGACTGATGAATATCGAGCTTGTTGTTGAAGATATGAAATCGTTTGAGTGTTGTTGTTGATTATATGAAATATTTAGAGTGTGATTGTTGAGCTATGTGTTTTGTAGACTGTGAACAGTTAGGTTGGGATGATTTCATACAGGTTGTAGTTATAGTTGTGGAGGTTTGGTTGGGTGTAAGGAGTACCCGTATTCTATCCTCTTAACTCGTGTTTAAAGGTTTACTTGTTGAGTACCATGTGGTTTGGTATTCACCCCTTGCTTCTACAATTTTTTTGTAGTTTTTTAGTCCGAACCTTTGTGATATATTCTTTTCTTTTCCGAGGCTTCTTGGAGATTTGTGAGGTAGTTGTTTGTCATCTCAGCAGACCTTGTTACTACTAATTATGATCTTGTTTTACTTTAGAATGAATGTCATATGAGACTTGTATTTTCTTTTGATTCAATTGTAATACTTTAGAGGCTTGTAAACGTAACAACAAGATTTTGGGGGTATTTTAAGTCTATTTTAAATTTTCCGCAAACTATCGCAATTGTTGAGTTTTAGGCTGACTTGTCTTGGTGGGATAAGACGATTGTCATCACATTTATTTTTGGGTCGTGACAAAATGGTATCAGAGCCCCAGGTTCATAGGTCTCACGTGTTTACAAGTCGAGTCTAAGTAGATTCTTGAGGATTGATACGGAGACGTGTGTACTTATTTTCAAGAGGCTATAGTGACTTTCGGGAAAAATCTTCACTTCTTGGATCTTTATCGTGCGTATTTGGTCTGATTTTTATTTTATCACTTCACTCCATTCACTTTCACTTATATGATAACTCGTGCATAGTTCCTCACGTGAGTATTCGATTTGTCGTATATGTTTTGAAAATTAGATTTGTTACAAATGTGAAAGTGATAGACTTATGGAAGGATGTATTGTCAGATTTGGTAAGGTGATGACTTGACGAAACATTCTGAGGACATCTGAATGTTGAGGTTGCACAATAAATTGAGAGATTTTATGATAGTTACCCCAATAAAGAGAATAATACTTGTATGGTAAAGGTAATATCTTGATTAGCTCGATAATTGGAAGTGGAATGATTTAAATGAGGGATAGATAATGAACAATATTACTTTGAAAATTACAATTAGTAAAGTTATCATAACATGAATGGGTTGCTTAGAAAATGATAAGAATGATGGTGCACCAAGTAAGGTTTTAATCTTTCATAGATTGAGCACAAGTCAAAGATGAACATGAAATGGCTACTATAATGGTACCGATTCATACTTAGTTAGAGTGGTGGGGTGTGTTATTTCTACTATGGACCTGATATATAAAGAAATGGACATCGTTTTGGATGAGAGACCAAACAGATTTGGTAGTGTATTGCAGTTATTCAATGGATATGAATGTGTGAGATATTTGGGTATAATCTTCTAAATAGGTATGATGTGTTCTAGTGTGGATCTAACGGACTTTCACGATGTGGTACGTGTGGTACATGGAAATGGATACGTCGATTGTTAAGTGTGAATACTAACTAGTTAAAGAGTTATCAGTAGTATCACTTGCTCATATAATGAGATTCGATGTTGTATTTATATTTTTAGAAACCAATTAGGTTGTTACTGCAGATGTTTTGGGTTAAGCAATGTGTATAAGGAAGATTATAGTGGTGGATTGTCGATACAACATTAATGTGTTAAGTTGAGAAGTGTATCCCGAGGGTTCTAAATAAGGACCGGTGATTTTATCTTAAGGTTCAAGTGTAAAATCTCGTAAACCAAAATAGCAAGGATTAATCAAAGAAACTAAGAATAGTTATTTTTGGAAAGAATAGGAGAAATCTGGAAAAATTCCTTAAGTGTAAAAGTAAGTTTTTGGTCATTTTCAAACGGCCATAACTTCTAGATCAAGATGACTTAGGGTCAGTTCTTTATATAGTTTCCAACCAAGTTTGCATAATTTTGATTTCGTATGAGGGAGATATGCCTATCGAAAGTTGGGTTGTTGGATTGAAGAAAATTCAATCCGGATTTTGTAAGGGTAAAGTAGTCTTTTCACCCTACTATTTCCTAATTTGTTTTAAGGGTTTATTAGGGGTAAAATTAAGCCTTAAGTCGGTTTTTAGAAGATTGAATACGCTTAGGTCTTGGAAGAAAAGAGAAGAAAAAAGGAGAAAGGACAAAAGACCCAAATTTCGCCAAGAACGCCAAGATCGTTGAGTGAATTTCGTCAGGGGTGATCCCTTTAAGGTATGTGAGATCTTTCTATGTTGGGTTCTTCCAGGCACACAAAAATATGTTTAATTCAACACAATTTAGAGCAGATTGAATGATGAACATTGAAGTTCTTGATGAAAAATCACTGAATTCTTGTTTGTTGAGTTGTGGTAAGCCTTTGGTTGTTTGATTCATGGTTCCGGGTTGTTTTACGAGTATAAACTATTGGGTATTGAGGACTTTAGTGATACTAACTGATTGGGGTGAGTTCCATGGGAGTTTAGAAGGTTTAGAATTGAAAATCGGAGAAGAAAAGTAGGAAATCCCGTCTGACAAGCCCTGGAGCGCTGCGCCTGCCAGAGCCCCTCAGGGCAGCCTCTGTCTAACAGGGCCTGGCACACCGCGCCAGCCAAAGCCTCTCAGGATAGTCTCTGTCTGTCAGGCTCCGGCACCCCGCGCCTCTCAGAGCGCTAGGATCACGTAGAGATCTCATTTTCCCCATCTTTTCGTACGAGTTCGTAAGTGATGTACCTATAATTACTTATTGATTCCACCACTCTAAGATACATATAAACATCATAAAATCATCCATAAACATGAGATATGGTCGTTGAATCCATAATCCAATTCAAAGTAAGTTAAGATCAAAGTCGAAGAAGTTAAGAGTCAAGTCTAAAAGTTAAGAAGCAAGTCAAAGCGAGTTCTTAAAACTTTCAAGAGTCTTAAACAAACAATTTTACTTTGTTTTAAGGCTCAAGCTACAAGTTGAGTAATGAGTTGAGTTTAAATCTCAAAATCTATAAAGGAACTAGTATTCCGGAAGAGTTAAGTTTCAAGTAAAGTAAAGAGCAAAGAGTGAGTTCTCAAAAGTTATAAGGTAACTAAGTAGTCCCTAAGAGTTACAAATGTTTTCACATTTTGAGAAATAAAGGAAGTTAGACTTCCCTAGAGCCTTTGTCTAGTTTTCAAAAGGAGGACTATGATTTCCAAGGGAGCTTTCAAAGCTACATTTGAGAAATTACATCAAACCAGAGAAGAAGTTGTTTTAAAAACATATGAGCTAAGTATTTTGGGAGTAGTATTAAGCACTTATATGAGGATGCGAGTTCATACCAACTCAAGTCTCCATAATCCATGTAGCCAGCATGGACAGATAAAGGATCATACTATTTAGATGATTCCTTAGTGCTTTTTAGCATAGACTAGTGGATCCACTTAGTAGTTCAGGTTCTATACATACGGCAAGGTATAGAGTGTTCCTCTTGCAACGTGAGGTAAGACATTGTACCATCGCTTAGGCTCATAATTATGGTTGTCGATTAGAGAATCTCCCACATAAACTATATTCCTTTCATATATAAGTAAAGTGAGTTTATTATTGTATTTCTTTTAATTAACTAAGTGTTTACTTGGTTTTACAATCTTTATATATATTTTATGTGTCTTTACTGCTTTGTATTGAGTTGTGACTTCTTAAGTTGAGCAGAGCTAAGGTAAGTTCATTCTTAATCCTTTAAAGCTTATTAGTTGTTGTTTAGCATTACAACTAGCATACTCGTACATTCAATGTACTGATGCCAGTTGGCCTGCATCGTCTTATGATGCAGACGCAGGTAACCAAGATCAGCATCCAGCACCTCGTTGATCTAGCTTGAGCATACAGAGTCAGTGGTGAGCCTCCTTGCATGCCGGAGGACTCTTTAATTGCTTTCCGTATTTTCTTTATAGAATGTTGTTGGGTTTGTCCCAACATTTATCTTAGCAGAAGTAGAGGCTTCATAGACAAACTGATAGTCAAACAATCAGTTTTGGGTCTCTCTTTATTCGTAGATATACATATATTGTTTTGAGACTTAAGTGTCCTTTTTGGACAAGACTATTATTTAAAAAGTTTTCATGAGAATATTTCCAGCTTTATACTTGAGTTAAGTTAAGTCTTCCGCTGAGTTAAGTAAGCAAGACCAAAGGTTCGCTCAAGGCCAACAATGGTTGTTGGGTGTCGGCCACGTCCAGGGTGTAGACTCGAGGCGTGACACCAATGGAATGGATAGATACCAAAATGACAAACTTACAGATATTTTTTTTCGAAATTGTATACTTGTGTGAAAAGTGCATATAAGAGTGGGTTAGTCTTTTGGATTTGGTTGGTTTAACCGGGTTTAAAATGTCATATCAATGAAAAGGTTGATTTCATGGTGATGATTAGAGATAACCAAGCATAATGGTAATAAGAGTTTGTGATGGATTGTGATTGAGATCCAACTATATCACAACGATTATAGATTAAATAATTTTTGTATTTTAATGACGTCTAACGAGTATCTAATGCTGTGGTTTGCTACTTTTTGTGAGTAGTCTGGTAATATGAAAAATAGTAGGATGTGTTGAAACACTACTTAAATAAAATTAAATCAGCTAGAGTCATAAGGAAAAGAACTAATGGGGTGTAATATAGCCTTCGGAAGGAGGAAAGAACAAGGATATTTACTCTTATTGTAAGGGCCAAAGATGTATCTTCAGAGGATTGAGAATTTGGTTCAGAGATATGTGGTCCTATATATTTTTCTCTTGTTAGTGTAATAGTGTCATTGTTTCATTATATTGGTTAAAAAAACTATTTAATAAAATTTGAGAAATGAGTATACAGATGTCAGCTCGAGTGTAATGATACGTTCTTTTTTGTGGTTTTTAGTTTTTTAATGAGTACGGTTACACCTTTAGCGAAATATATGATAAGATCAATGGAGAGGGAATCACTGATAAGCTAAGATATGTGAACTCATAAAAAGAAATTCAAGGTATAAGATAATGTTGATGGATAATGGAAATGTGTTACATGGTTAGGATAAAAAAACTCAACTTTTTGATGGTGAGTTTATGTTCATGGTAATATGTTTTGTCATGGTATGGATTGGTAAGGTAAGAAATGCCCGATCACATTGAAAATTGAGCATTTGGAAGGACTTAAAAATAATTTGAGTTGTAAATTTGACCTTTTTTTTTTATTGTTTTACCTAAGGGGGGTTTCACATAATGTTTTGGATTAGAGGATAAGGTAAAAATATTATGGGTCGTTGGTCAAAGGATAAGCTTGGTAAGAAAGTCAGCGACCGAAAAAAAAAAGTCTGGTGTATTGTAAGGTTCAAGATATTTAGAATTTTGTGTTATGGAAAGAATAAATAAAAGTGAAGGAATAAGAACTCTGATATAAGCTCTTGGTTTGTAGTTGAAGGATTTATTGATTTTTGCGTATGAGGTTAGATATGTGTGTAAGTTGACCTAGTCTAGTAAAGACTTACTAGGAAGTTATCATCACCTTTTTTTTAAGATTGAGTTTTTGTTGGATGACAAGAAAATATATGTGGAAGACGATATGTGGTTATGTCGAGCTAGGTTGTTCAAACTATGATAGGTAACTTATTGATGTTCAACGGTGTGAATATACAGTTTTACATGATTAATAGGGATTTAAGGGGATTGAAACTACTTTGTTGATGTGACGATACAGACTATTATAATGTGTTACATAGGCATTGGATAGTGACTAGAGGTTATGAGCTTATAGTATACCGAATTATTGGAATGAGCAAGAATTTTTTTAATGTTGGTATGAGGTATATGATGGTTTTGAATATTAGTTGAAATTTGATATCTGAAAGGTTACGTGGAATTGACATTGTATGTGATTTAATAACTATATATTGATGGAAAAGTATTTTTAGATTGAAATTAGTGTTGTCATCGTCTTCTTGGTAGGGTGGCATCCTTGGTTAGACTTGTTAATTTCAGTTATGAAAGATTTTGTGTTGTTGGGATAGTTGAAGTTTACTAGTGATTTTACACGCACAACCTTGCGTATGAGAACTTATATAAGAGCTACTTTGAAGAGTTTCAATTGTCTAAGAGTATTGTTAGAGGTTCTGCATTTTAAAATATATCGCTTGTTGGGTGGTTACTTGATCTTATTCTTCTTTGGGTTAGATAAGTTTGTTTCTCCCTTGATTAGTACTTGATGTCTAAATATCAGATTCTTATAGTTTAAGCTCGTGAAAATATTATGTTGTGACAAGGGAATCTTGATAAGATTTATGATTGTTTGTGCAAAATGAGTATGTGGTGGTTGGTTCAGGTTCACTTCTTGTTGTAGTGGGTATATCTTTGTTATATGAGGAAAGATTTGTTATGATGAATGTGTGATGGTCTAGTGGGTTTCAATTTAGATTGGGTTCATAGGTTAGTCTGTGGCATGATTTTCACTCTTGATTTGTAGATCTTCCAAAGTTTGATTTAAAAGTTCAGTTCTTAATAGTTGATCTTGATGGAATGTTCTCAAGGAGGAGCTCACTTTGAGAGATAAACAATGACTCTACAAATTATACCTTAATCTTTTGGTGACGTTTTATTTTTATCTTTCTTCTTGTATATATTCGAGGACGAACATGATTTTTAGTGGTGGATAATTTAATGACCCAAAAGGTCAGTAAATTTTTGTAAAATTAGTATTTTTACCTCTCTCGATAGTTGCCCCGAGTTATTTATGATCAGTTGGTAAAGTTAGTTGGAAAAAAAATTAAACTATTCATTTAACTACGGTTAGTTAGTTGATGGATTTTTATAAAATATTTAATTTAGTTGATAAAATGGGTAAAATCTGAATATATTTTCAAAATCCTATGCTATTTGACCCATATATATTAAAATAAGTTAGTATAATTTGTCACTTTTGATACCTAATTAATTCAGAAAATTAAATCAAAGAAGAGGAAGAAACTAACCTTGCGGCTTCGAACAAGAGAAACGAAGGACGTCAGGTAAGCAAGTTTCTTGTAAGTTTAAGTCTTCTGTGAGCATGATTAATTACTCCATATGAGCATGAATTTATTACTCCATAAAGGAGTAATATTATATTGTGAAGATTTTGGGTTAAAAAATAAAATAAAAATCGTTGATGCAATGTTATATGAAATTGCTAGTGATTCTAATTTTAATCTAAAGGCAATAATTGAATGCTAATATGGAAATTGCAACCAACCATAGGTAATTATTAAACAAGAGTATGATCAACCAATTTTGAGATAAAATACGAGCTCCTTTATAATATGATTTCGTTCTTTTTCATGGATGAAAACTTCCATGGTTCTGTAATCTTATGTATAGTATTATAATTGTGATTCAATTTTGAGATATTGGTATACATAATTAAATATTGGGTAGATTTATGGTATTGGAGAATGGAAACGTAAACCTATACTTGAAATTTGGAAATATGAGGGTTGACATGATAATTGACATCAAAATTTAGGAACTTGATTTTAGGTTGGTGTAAGTTTTTAGGTCTAGTATAGACCTATAGTAATATGGTTGTTGTTGGTTTTGAAAACTTATTGCAAATGAATATTTGAATATATTGCATTAATTTAGAAGCTCAACGAAAAGGAAAAGCTCAAGTCTCAGAATGATTTTTTGGTTATTTGAGGCAAGGGGATATCTAAATCCTTGTTAAGTGTACGAAATTTGTGTATTTCCTTATAATATGTGCTTGGGAGTAATGGGAATTTGTAATGGGTTGACTTGTTCATGTTGAGTAATTTTAATGATGAAAAAGGGTAGTAAAAAGGTAATGTGATAAATTATTGGTGCGTGATGTTTTAGAATGATTTGAAGGCTTATTGCTTATTTGTTGTTGTTATATCGCAATTGTATTGTTGTGGATTGTTCCTTGTTATGAAAATGGTCATCTCCTCATTATTTGTGTGAACCCATTTGCATTATTCTGAGACATGGTTGTCACAAGTGTTCTGTGCATTGAGAAAGAATAAGAAATTAAAGAGGATGTACCATTTCGAGGGACGTATCGTGCACCGCGATGGATACTATATTTTGAGGGACGTATCGCATGTTGTGATGGATACTATATGTCGAGGGACGTATCACGCTCCGTGAAGGTTACTATTATCGAGGGTCGTATCGCACGCCATGATTGATGCATGGACAAATATGTCCCCCATGGTCTCGAATGAGAGACATCGGTGTGTATCATTAGGTCAGACATTCAACACTATACTTGACAATGCATTTCATTGCATTGAACTTCTTTATTATTGGTGAACTTGATCTTGTGCATTGTTGATTGTAAGACCCCCAAAATGGTATAGGGTGTATAGAGCCTAACATATTCGTCTTAAGGTTCTAAGGTCATAAAATGACTTATAATATGGTTTAGAGGCAGTATGTAAAGTTTGAAGTGATGTGGAAGTCGAACGTCAAGGGACGATCAAAACGTTCGACGACTAGTCACCTATGTGTCTCATGTATTGTTGCATTTTTATATACTGTATTATATGATATTATAAAGTATTAAAATGAGTTATAATGATGTTTAATGATGGTATATGGAGTTTCAAGAAGTTTGGAGGTCAAACGACCAGGAACATCCAAGGCGTTCGAAAGATAGCCCTTAAGACGTTCAACGTGTGTCTTGATGGGGCTTGGCCTGTTTGGATGAGTTACAGGTGGTTGTTTTGGGTGAAACTTTTGTGGAATGTCCACAACTTGTTAAGGTTTGTATTTACGTTGGAAACGTCTGGGTACGACCTCTAAAGGGCCCCGCAAAAGGCCCCACAAGAAAGACCCAAGGCTGGTCAAGACACTGCCTTGGCAGTATCCATCGACGGACCAAACGACGGCCAGTTGGTCAACCAACGGCCCGTTGGTCAGGTATCGTCAACTTGAACTTGCCTTAGACAGGTCTCAATCCAATATTTGGATAAGTAAAAATTGACGGAGCCCTAGGCACGGTCCGTTGACTGACCAACGCCCCGTAGGTGCCTCCGTCGATGGTGGCCTGTAACTTACTGCCTGCGTCTGCTTCATTAAAGGGGTGAATGGGAAATTCACCCCACATGCTAACCTGACCCCACATGATTTATTTGGTTATTTTTGGGTGTATTTAAGTGATCAAAAACGTGATCAACCCATTCCCAAACCAACTCACACAAATTGAACATTTCCTTCCAAAAATATTCTCTCTAAAACCACTATTGTTGGTGAAGCTCAAGAACTGCTTGGAGCTCAGAATTCCATGGGTGATTCATCAAGTTTTAGAGGTATTCATGTATATAAGGTATGGTTATCATCTTCTCTAGTTATCCTTCCATCTAGAGAGTTAAATCTCAAAGTTTCAAAGAGAAAAATATGATCAAACATCTTCTTCTTCAATCTATCCATGGGTTCTTTCTAAAAATGTTTTGAATGATTAAATCATGATTAATTGAAGTTAATACAGTGGTTTGAACGTGATTTTACTCCAATTGCATGATGAACCCGTGCTCCTTCACTAAAACGATTTAGCCTTGCATGGGCTTTGTGATCTTGAATTGCTATTGATTGAATTATGATTCTATTACGTCGAAGTGATTGTATATACTGTTATTTACATGAATTTATGTTGAATTGATGTTGAAGGATCCATGAGGATCAATGTATGAAGATTTGAACATGTTTAGCCTAGTTTCCATAGTTCACTGTAACATTGGCTTCTAATTGAATTAATATGGTTTTTGATCATGTTAAGTTGGTTGTATCTACTGTTTTAGGTTAATATCATGATTTAATTATGAATAAGAATCTTGTATGAATGAATTAAAGATGACTTATGTGAATTGACCTAGTCTTCTAGTTTATCGATCGATAATACTATGTATATGATGATATCTTGAATTGTGGATAGATGAAGCATGATTTCCTTTGATGAAGTGATTTATCTAGCTGCTTCCTAGTATGTACATTATTGTTAAAATATGATTGATGATCAAGGTCTTAGAGAATCAATAGGGTTGGTTAATTCCCTCTCTATACTATAGCAAATTGACAAGTCTAATGCCTAGGTTGTAGCTTTATCTTGAAGTGCTTTAGGCATGATTTCTTTATGATTAAATGTATGATTAGCTACTGCCTTAGAGTGATATTATTGGTGAAATATGATCTATAATCCATGTAATGAAATTGGCTAATGGTCTATGTTCTTCTACCTTCTAGTATGCTAAGGTGTTGTGCTAGTTTGTAGTATGGACTTGTAGTAGCTTATGCATGACTTCATATATGATTATTATGTTTTAGCGACTGCCCTATACTTGAATTGTTGGCGAAACAGTAATAAGGGTCAATGATGACCAAAGACTAAAGAATTGGTAAAAATTGCTCTACTCTTCTACTTTCTTTATAGTAATGTTGATGAAGCCTTGTATGGCATTGTGTGGTATGGTCCACTTATGGTGGCGGTTTTTAATTTATTGTCATTATATATGTGTTTACCATGGCCTTGAAGGCAAATTGATGATCACATGAACATGTGCTTGAGATGATACTATGAGAAGTTTATACCTATTTCCTATTCTAGTTGTGATCTAGGTTGTATGGATATTGTATAAGCATGTGTATATTCATGTTAGGGTAAAGTATAGGTGCTGCCATTGATGTTTAAAAGGGTTAATAATCCCTTACCTATGTACCCCTATGTGAATGCATGAATAGCACAAGTTAGGAGTCTTAAGTGTATTATGAAGTTGGCTTGTCTCCTATGTTATTGTGTGTTGTGTGGCCTATGCTTGATGAAATATTATGATCTAAGAGGGTGGCTGCCTCAATGTGTTTTGATAGCCATTATGTGATCATGTTGACCAATGTACACACACACTCACTTCACATGCATGTTACAAGTAGTATAGGTCATGGTGTCTAAATGAAAGGTAGTTCTCATATTCACTAGTGTCTACTACTATGCATGTAAAGGTGATTTTTATGGAAGTATGATGTGTGTTTCCTTAGCTAGGATGACTTGATAGGTGTACTAGTATGGGCAAGGGTATGGGACTTTGCCTATGCATTGCACATGTGTACCTTGATAGGATAGTTCTAGTTTTGGTTTCTATATGTATGAATATGATGTATGAATATGTGTGACTTAATGTGTTATGTGAAAGGTTTGCTCACATAAATGTATACACTCACACACATGAAAGATGATCTAGTTAATAGAGGGGCCCTGAAAGGTGTGCCCAAGAATACTCTATAACTATATAGTGCTTGAATATGCTATAAGCATATGAGTAATGAATATGTCAAGTCTATGTTTTATGAAAAATGTAATTAAAGGCTTTTCAATAAAAGGGAACTTAGCTTAGGACCGAGTGTACTTGACATTGAGAGGTGTTGGCTTTCCTTGAAGGAAGATTCACCATTTGTCCCTTGTAGAGTGTTGACTTCCCTTTGAGGAATATTCATCTATGGACCCACATGAGGTGTTGACTTTCCTTTGAGGAATATTCACCCATGTTTATTCATGATACGAGGCCCCAATTACCAAATGGTATGTAGAGGGAATACCTATCTCTTAGTTTCATAAACTATGTTTTCCACATAGGGTCTAGCAAGTGATATCACCTAATATGCTAGGATATATGTTAATGTTCTACCTTGGCTAGGTAGGAACACCTTCCATTGGTGTAAGGCTCTACAACACCAAATTCCATGTTTAGCACCCATGGTCTTAGTGTCGGTTAAGGTTATAATTTCCCTAAAGTAAAATGGACAATGGGAGAAATGGAATAGGATCCTAAATAGGATGACTTAAGGAAGGCTACTTACTATAGGTGGAAGTAATGAACACATCTAGACATTGCACAAGTGACTCCTTAGGAAGCCTTAGGAAGGTGACCTAATGTGTATGATTATGTTTATGTCCATATGCATGAATTTGTAGTATTGGTCTACTTGTTATGAAGATGTGCTTGATATGAATCTATATGATGTGATCTTATCCTTATGTGCTCTATGTTGGTCTAAATGACTATATGTGAAGGACTTGTATTGACATGAATGAAGTTGTCTTTACTTTTTATGATGATGTATGAATTGTATGTAAGGGCTTGTGGTCTCATGATAGGTTTACTAAGTATGTGTGAGGTTATGGGACCTTACATGTACATTGCACTAGTAGACTTAGATTGGGGCATGAGTTAGGTCTTATAAGATTCTATGTGAAGTAAAATAAGTATATGTGCATAATGACTAGAAGTTCACTGTAATGTCCTTATAGTCTTGAATTAACTATGTCTATGTTGTACTATACTTCTGCGATGGTTTGAGTTGTCTTGTGTAGATGATATGTATGTTTACTTGTGGCCTTAAGGTGATGCACTGCACCTAGTATTACTAAAGGGTTGATTGGGAAATTAATGAACAAAAGAAAAGATGGTTCACTGTTAAGGGAAAAAGGGCTTATTGTAATGTGTCTTAGGAATGTAATAAATCCTATATGTGATCCTATGAAAAGTTTGGCCTTTGATTATGGTTTTATGATGTATGTGAATGATATAAATGCTATTGGTTAGAGGTTTTATGGAGATTTACTCAAAAAGCATGAAGTATAGTTTACAAGAAAATGTCCCTTTTAAATGCATATTTTTGCATGGTTGCCATACTTAGTACATTCTTGTGCTAATCCCATTCTTCTCTACTTTTTACACAAAGTGTAAGTTATGGATGCTTAAAGGATGTCTTGAATGGTGAAGAGCTTGATAGATGATTCTCAAACTCAATGAAAGAAATCCTTAAAATTCAAGGATCTCCTACTTATGTCTTTAATGTAAAGTCTTTCAATGTTGTATAGTTATGTTATGTGTCTTATGGGTCGTGTCGCTAATGTACTCTAAAGTTGTTGAGTCTAAGATGGCAAAGAGACTTAAGATCTATATATGTATTATGACTTATGTTTTATCTATATATGAGATGAAGTTTCTAGCATATGATGTGCTATGAAAAGTTTTAAATTTTCCGCTAAATTTACTATGCCAATGCGATGAATGATAACTATGGGCTTGTATAAGACCTCCGAGAGGTCAAGTACGTCGTGTTACTTCTAGAGGGTGCACCCGGATGTGACATTGATCTTGTGAGTGCCTTTTTTGAAACTTGTGACCGATGAATATCGAGCCTGTTGTTGAAGATATAAAACCGTTAGAGTGTTGTTGTTGATTATAAGAAATTGTTAGAGTGTGGTTGTTGAGTTATGTGTTTTGTAAACTATGAACTCTTAGGCAGGGATGATTTCATACAAGTTGTAGTTGTGGAGGTTCGGTTGGGGTGTAAGTAGTACCCGTATTCTATCCCCTTAACTCGTGTTTAGAGGTTTACTTGTTGAGTGTTGAATACTGTGTGGTTTGGTACTCACCCCTTGCTTCTGCAAATTTTTTGTAGGTTACTAGCCCGAATCTTTGTAATATATTCTCTTCTTTTCCGAGGCTTCTTGGAGATCTGTGAGGTAGTTGTTTGTCATCTCAGCATACCTTCTTACTCATATTTATGATTTTGTTCTACTCTAGAAACAATGTCATATGAGACTTGTATTTTCTTTTGATTCAGTTGTAATACTTTAGAGGCTTGTACATGTGACAACCAGATTTTGGGGGTATTTTAAGTTGATTTTAAATTTTCCACATATTATTGTAATTGTTGAGTTTTAGGCTGACTTGTCTTGGTGGGATAAGACGAGTGCCATCACGTTTATTTTTGGATCGTGACAAAAATCTCCCAACTTTGATTTGTGTATCAATAAAATCACTCTTAATCCCGTGCATTTGTTACGATGTATTTTGGTTTAAACTTTACCTCACTCTAGCAACTCATGGGATTAATATTTTTTTATTTGCTTATGATTAATTTAGTTCTAAAGAGTTTTCTAAAATTAAAAAAAAATTAAGAGACACAAATAAGAAAAGAAAAGATATTGTAAAGTTCAGCTAAAATGTGGTGAATCAAAATTAAAAATAATATATAAGAACTTTATTTGGCTTGTCTAAGAAATGGTCTTTGTAGATCGAATTGGATTTCGTCATAGATTTTCAAAGTATTAACTTGAATAGTCGTTAATTAGTATGAATAGAACTGTTTTGATTTTATGTTTGTTAAAAGTTAATTCATTTAGTCAGTTCACTAGCTTTGACGAGAATTGTCTGGAAAAAAAAGAAAGAAGATGACGGATTCACATTAATTTAAGGGTATTTTGTGGTAGACAAGTCAAAAAAGCATTAAGAGTGATTTTATTGATACAAATATGGAAGTTGAGTGATTTTATTGATACAAAACAAAATTTAATAATTTTACTAGATAATTTTTCAAAGTTGAGTGACCTTCGAAGATATTAACTTCATTTCGTATATGGTTAAGGATAGAAGATTCGGCTAGATTTTAATTGCAATATTTTGTAAGTATTGCTTTTGCTCGAAACTATAATGGAAATTTTCTTAATGTAACAAAAACAAATTTTAAAATGATTTGATTTTAAATATAGTTGAATAATAATCTTAAAATGAAACAAAATTCTCTTTTCTTTCCTCAATATGTGTAAACACATAAATTAGACATGTATCTTGTGCAATTATTTTATGTATTGTTTTGCTAGAACTAATTTAGAATTCTTTCTTATTGTTTAATATAATTGAATAGTATTCTTAAAATGAAACAAAATTCACTTTTTCCCCTCAATATGTGTAAACACATTAGTTTGGTAAGTGTTTTTGTGCAATTATTTTATGTATTGCTTTTGCTCGAACGAAATTTAGAAATTTTTTAATGTAACAAAATAAAATTTTGAGAATGATTTGAATTTTAATATAATTGAATACTATTCTTAAAATGAAGCAAAAATCTTAAATATTTTCTCAATATGTGTAATCACATTAGTTGGGTAAGTGTCTTGTGCAAGTATTTATGTACTGATATGTCTTAAAATTAATTTAGAATTTTATTTAATGTAACAAAATTAAAATTTAAGCATGATTTGACTTTTAATATAACTAGTATATGTACCAGCACATTGCACGGATATTTTAAAATGAATATTTTTTTGTTTAAAAATAAGTAATATGAATTATTATTGAGTAAAGTTGCAGGTGCAATCATATAAACCTTTTCATTTTATATTAATAGTTGATGCTAATAAAACTTTATCATAATCTCTGTGTTGTGGGGATGCATTCTTTTAAGGCACCACAAATTTTTCTACCAACTTCTCTTTTTCATAGTATAATGAAAATTAATAATAGCACATGTAAAGTGTGTTAGATTGATATTTGTGTTTATTAATTAAATTTAAAATTTATTAATCCAATTTGAACCTAGCATTAGAAATAATGACTCTAACTTTAGTAAAAATATAAATATAGTTTGCAAAGTATATTGCAACCTCTTTAGTACATTCAAACTCGCAAAGTAAAACTATTTTCATTTAATCAATAAATTCATAAAATAAGGATCACAAAATCAATTTTGTTTTAAATTATAAGTATTTTTTATACAAATGTTATTTTTAAAATATATTTTGCTCATTTCAAAATAGTTTATCTATATAGATTATTAGTTTTTAATTGGGATTGATAAGGATCGTTGCAACCAACTTATCTCTAAAAAAGAATGTATATAAAATTATCTTTTTTATTGTTAATATAAAATATTTAAAATATTTAGTTAGAATCGTTTTAATTAAAAGATAATTTATTTTATGAAAATCTGCAAATTAGTAATGGAAGCATTAATTAAAAAAATAAAATAGATATTCTATTTTTATTTTATTGATAAAATAAAAATATAGATATTCTATTTTTTATTTTATTTCTTGAACAATATTTTAAAAATTATAGGGGGATGCACAAAATCAATTGTATTTCAATATATTAAATTATGTCCACAATGTTATTTTTAAAAAAAATATGTTTTGTTAATTTCAAATTAATTATCTATATATACATTATTTAGAGAAAAAACATTTGATATTGGGATTAATAAGAATAATTACAAATCACCTTATCTATAAATATTGATAGTTGCAAATCAGATTATCTCCAAAAAAGAATGATATTAGAATTAATATTTTATTAATTCAAATTACTGATCATTTTAGTGGTAGCTAAAATTCTGTTATATTGTTTAATTAGTAGTAAAAAAAATTAATTTTTATTACATATATGATAGAATTAAATATTTTTAAAATTTTTATTCATTTTAAAATATTAAAATTCAAATTGAAAACCAATTTTAGTGGAAACTTAACTGATTTGCATTTAAATATAATATTATATTAATGAAAAGGGTAAATATAAACGTGATTAAATTTTAATTATTTACTCTTTTCCTAGTTTGTATCTATCCATTTTAAAAATTTTAAAATTCGAATTGAAAAACAGTTTCATTGGAAACTAATTGATTGCAATTAATTATATTATTATCCAAATTGTTATTATTATATAATTATTATATATTATTATTTAACAATTTAAATTTTATTTTTAAATTGTATTTCATAAGAAAAAATTATTAATTTGGTATTCGTAACTTTTAACAGCATTATCTTAAATATTTAATTTTTTAGAAAGTAAAGTTTTCAACTTTTTTAAAAATGTTTCGGACTCCAATATTTTTCAGCTTTTAAAATTATAATAATAAATACAATTTAAAGTTATTAGGAGTGATTTAAAAATTCAAATGAAAAAATTGTAGTTCAAATAATATTGTTAATAAATTTTGATCTAAAATTGATTATTTCTTAAAAGAAAATAAATGCAAAATTGGAAAGTTATTTTTTTTTGTTAGGATGATTATTACATTTTTATGTGAAGTAGCAAATGGAGCAAATTAAAATTTATATAGTTATAGATAAAATTGCTAGAAAATATTCTTACCTTCTTTATCACAATAACATAGTACAAATTTATGTTATATAATTATTATATGTAATTATTTAACAATTTAAATTTTATTTTTAAATTATATTTCATAAGAAAAAATTATTAATTTGGTATTCCTAACTTTTAGCAGCATTATCTTAAATATTTATTCTGAAAGTAAAGTTTTAAACCTTTTTAAAAATATTTCGAAATCCAATATTTTTTTCAGCTTTTAAAATTATAATAATAAATACAATTTACATTTATTAGGAGTGATTTAAAAGTTCAAATAAAAAATGTAACTAAAGAAATAGGGATTTATTTTTTTATTTGTGATGTAATTTTAATAATTAATAAATTCTTATTTTTTTAAGTACTATATATAAAAATTTATGAAATTTTTTTTAAAATCAAATTATTTAGTTTGGTATAAAAAGTTCATATAAAATTTGATAAAGATTTTCGTTAATCTAGCTTCAAATAATAGTTGTCATTATCATTTTCATTGATTCTAAACATTAATTCTAAAAAATCCAAAAAAAAAATAATTGTATTTTTGTAGTGCTACCATTTGTTTTCTTTTTAATTACCTAATACAAAGTGCTAGAGAATATTCTTAGCTTCTTTTATCATAGTAACATAGTACAAATTGTTATTATTATATAATTATTATAAATAATTATTTACCAATTTAAATTTTATTTCATAAGAAAAAATTATTAAATTGGTATTCCTAACTTTTAACAGCATTATCTTAAATATTTATTCTGAAAGTAAAGTTTTCAACCTTTCTAAAAGTATTTCTGACTCCAATATTTTTTAGCTTTCAAAATTATAATAATAAATACAATTTGCAGTTATTAGGAGTGATATAAAAATTCAAATGAAAAAACTCTAACCAAAGAAATAGGGATTTATTTGTTTATTTGTAATGTAATTTTAATAATTAATATTTCTTTTGTAATACTATGTATAAAAATTTATGAAAAAAAATTGTCAAATCAAATTATTTAGTTTGATATAAAAAGTTCATATAAAATTGGGAAAAGGGTCTGATATACCCGTCAACTTTGCCATTTGGAGCTGATATACCCCTCGTTATGAAACTGACAAATATATGCCCTTATCATTATACAAACGGCTCACATATACCCTGCCGTTACAAAATGAGCTCATATATACCCTTCATTTAACGGAAGCTAAAAAATTAGTTTTAAATTTATATTTTTTATTTTTAAATTTTTTAAAAAAATTATTTAGGGGTATATATGATTCTTCTATCAAAGTTCAAGGTATATTTAAATTTTTTTCATACATAAATTATTTTTTGACTTCTTTTATTATAATTATTTGAGTTTCTTATTCTTATTTTATGTTTTTTCTTTCATTCTTTAGTTTAAAGAAAAAAAAATTCAACTATTTTTTTTGTCTATATTGTAATTTGATTTTTGTATTAGAAGAAAAAGGTTTTGTCAACTACATTAAGTTTTACAAGACTATTAGTGAAACATAAATAAATTTGATTATCAAAATAATAATTCTAAATTAGCCATTGAAACGATAAAAAGTAAAAAAAAATATGTTTGACGAGGATTAAATTTACTCATATGGATTATATTTTTTAGAAAAAAATAATAAAAAATTACATTACGATTTTTTTTTTTTTCATTTTCGTTAGAGGAAAAAGGTATATGTAAGCCATTTGTTTGTAAGTAGGGGTATATATGAGTCACTTTCATAACAAGGGGTATATCAGCTCTAAATGACAAAGTTGAGTGGTATATCAGACCCTTATCCCTATAAAATTTGATAAAGATTCTCGTTAATCTAACTTCAAATAATAGTTGTCATTATCATATTCATTGATTCTAAACATTAATTCTAGAAATTCCAAAAAAAAAAAAATGAATTTTTGTAGTGCTACCATTTGTTTTCTTTTTAATTACCTAATACAAATTTAATTTAATTTTAAAATTTACAATTTTAGAAAGATAGTTAACTTTATTCTTAAAATGATTTATACTAAAATTTAATTTTTGAATCATTATATTTTAAAATTAATTAACTTATGAATTCAAAATGAAGATTTTTTTATAAAGGATTAAATTCTGAATTCAAAATGTAGATTTTTTTTATAAAGGATAAATTCTGAATTCAAAATGTAGATTGTTTTAAAGGATTTTCAAATGAGTATTATTATTAATAATTATAATAATAATATTAAGAATCATTAAGAATGTTGCTATAAATTTCAACTGTGAGATTTATTCTATAATTTTTTTGTTAAATTTTGATTAAATTAAAATAAAAATAATTTGAATTATGAAGTTTTAATAATATTTTAGAGTCTTGACTTTAAGTGTTAATAATTAAGTTACATGATACTATTAAGATTTATTTATAAATTATCATTCTTTCTCTTATTCAATTATTTTTCTACAATGATGTTTTACTAACTTTTTCACTTGCTATTTTATTTATAGTTCAAATAATATTGTTAATAAATTTTGGTATTTTATCATAGATTGATCTAAAACTGATTATTTTTTAAAACCAAATAAATGCAAAATTGGAAAGTTATATATTTTTTTGTTAGGATAATTATTATATTTTTATGTGAAGTAGCAAACGGAGCAAATTAAAATTTATACGGTTATAGATAAAATTGCTAGAGAATATTCTTACCTTCTTTATCATAGTAAAATAGTACAAATTGTTATTATTATATAATTATTAAATATTTTAACAATTTAAATTTTATTTTTAAATTGTATTTCATAAGAAAAAATTATTAATTTGGTATTCCTAATTTTTAGCAGTATTATCTTAAATATTTATTCTGAAAGTAAAGTTTTCAACCTTTCTAAAAATATTTCTGACTCCAATATTTTTAAGCTTTTAAATTACTATAATAAATACAATTTGCAGTTATTAGAGTGATATAAAAATTCAAATGAAAAAACTGTAACCAAAGAAATAGGGATTTTTTTTTAATCTGTAATGTAATTTTAATAATTAATAAATTCTTATTTTTTTGTAGTACTATATATAAAATTTTATGAAAAAATGTCAATCAAATTATTTAGTTTGCTATAAAAAGTTCATATAAAATTTGATAAAAGTTCTCGTTAGTCTAACTTCGAATAATAGTTGTCATTATCATATTCACTGATTCTAAACATTAATTCTAGAAATTCCAAAAAAAAAAAATGTATTTTTGTAGTGCTACCATTTGTCCTCTTTTTAATTACCTAATAAAAATTTAATTTATTTTCAAATTTTCAATTTTACAAAGATAGTTACCTTTATTCTTAAAATGATTTATACTAAAATTTAAGTTTTGAATCATTATATTTTAAAATTAATTAACTTATGAATTCAAAATGTAGATTTTTTTATGAAGGATTAAATTCTAAATTCAAAATGTAGATTTTTTTATAAAGGATTAAATTCTGAATTCAAAATGTAGATTGTTTTAAAGGATTTTCAAATGAGTATTATTATTAATAATTATAATAATAATATTAAGAATCATTAAGAATGTTGCTATAAATTTCAATTGTGAGATTTATTCTATAAATTTTTTGTTAAATTTTGATTAAATTAAAATAAAAATAATTTGAATTATGAAGTTTTAATAATATTTTAGATTCTTGTGGTTATAAATGAAATTGCTAGAGAATATTCTTACCTTCTTTATCATAATAACATAGTACAAATTGTTATTATTATATAATTATTAAATATTTTAACAATTTAAATTTTATTTTTAAATTGTATTTCATAAGAAAAAATTATTAATTTGGTATTCCTAATTTTTAGCAGCATTATCTTAAATATTTATTTTGAAAGTAAAGTTTTCAACCTTTCTAAAAATATTTCTGACTCCAATATTTTTCAGCTTTTAAATTATTATAATAAATACAATTTGCAGTTATTAGAGTGATATAAAAATTCAAATGAAAAAACTGTAACCAAAGAAATAGGGATTTTTTTTTATTTGTAATGTAATTTTAATAATTAATAAATTCTGATTTTTTTTGTAGTACTATATATAAAAATTTATGAAAAAATTGTCAAATCAAATTATTTAGTTTGATATAAAAAGTTCATATAAAATTTGATAAAGATTATCGTTAGTCTAACTTCGAATAATAGTTGTCATTATCATATTCATTGATTCTAAACATTAATTCTAGAAATTCCAAAAAAAAAATTGTATTTTTGTAGTCCTACCATTCGCTTCTTTTTAATTACCTAATACAAATTTAATTTATTTTAAAATTACAATTTTACAAAGATAGTTAACTTTATTCTTAAAATGATTTATACTAAAATTTAAGTTTTGAATCATTATATTTTAAATTAATTAACTTATGAATTCAAAATGTAGATTTTTTATAAAGGATTAAATTCTGAATTCAAAATGTAGATTTATAAAGGATTAAATTTTGAATTCAAAATGTAGATTTTTTTTTTATAAAGGATATTCAAATGAGTATTATTATTATTATTATTATTAATTACTAATATTATTATTAAGAATCATTAAGAAAGTTGCTATAAATTTCAATTGTAAGATTTATTCTATAAATTTTTTGTTAAATTTTGATTAAATTAAAATTAAAATAATTTGAATTATGAAGTTTTAATAATATTTTAGATTCTTGACTTTTTATGTGTTAATAATTAAGTTATACGATACCATCAAGATTTATATATACGTTTATTATGATAAAGAAGGTAAGAATATATTTTTTTTGATAAAGTAAGTAAGAATATTCTCTAGCAATTTCATTTATAACCGTTTAAATTTCAGTTTGCTTCATTTGCCACTTCACATAAAAATATAAATAATAATCCTAACAAAAAAATAAATAATTTTCCAATTTTTCATTTATTTTCTTTTAACAAATAATCAGTTTTAGATCAAATTTATGACAAAATACCAAAATTTATTAACAATATTATTTGAACTATAAATAAAATAGCAAGTGAAAAAGTTAGTAAAGCATCATTGTAGAAAAAGAATTGAATAAGAGAAGAATGATAAAAATTAATTATTTAGGCATTCATAGAATATATAATTTCATATAAAAATGAAAAAAAATTATTGATTTTCGAAAGTATAGGAAGTTATACTTTTTAAAATACTTAGCACTAAAAATAGAACTACTTTTCACAGAAAAAAAACACGTTCTTTTTAATTATTTTGTTGCTATAAAAAAGAGTTATAATTTTTGTGTTGAAAAAGTAGTTATATATATATATAATTTGCTTATTTTGTATTCAAGTTAATTAAAATACAAATTTACAATTACATATTTTGAAATTAAAGGAAATATATTATTGTATATTAAATGTTAATCAAATAAGATCCTTAAAAAATGTCTTTTATGTGGTGATAACATAAAAGAATATATAATTTCATATAAAAAGGAGAACGAATTATTTATTTTCAAAAATATAGGAAGTTATACTTTTTAAAATACTTAGTACTAAAAAATAGAACTACTTTTCACAAAAAAAAAAACGTTCTTTTTAATTATTTTGTTACTATAAAAAAAGAGTTATAATTCTTTTTGTTACAAAAATAGTTGTATATATAATTTGCTTATTTTGTATTCAAGTTAATTAAAATACAAATTTACAGTTACATATTTTGAAATTAAGGAAATATATAAACGTATATTAAATGTTAATCAAATAAGATCCTCAAAAAACGTCTTTTATGTGTTGATGACATGTGACACTTCTTCGTTTTCTATTATATAATAATAATAATATATATATATATATATATTATTATTATTATTATTTTATTTCTCCTATTTCTTATTCAAAATCAAAAGAATAAAAAGTATTTCAAAAAGTAGTAAAAAGTTAAAAAGTTAAGATAACTGTTAATTTTTGAATTGTAAAAAAAGGCTATGAAAACTGCTCTTTGAATTTTTCATTATTTTTGGAGATAAGTGTCAAAAACACATCTAAACTCTACCTATTTTTTGAGTTTCATATATAAACTATTGAAAGTTTGAGTTTCATACCTAAACTATCACTTTTTAGTTTGAGAAACACACCTCTCTCTTTTATACCACTCTCATCATGGTATGTGTAATACACACTCGCTCTTTTATTTTAAAGAATTTCCACATCACACTCCACATGGACAAAATATTCAACCTTGACAATAAATAAATAAATTATTAGTATTACTTAAAATTAAAAATTAAAAAACTATTATAAAAAAATAATATTTTCTTTATAAAATAAAATGTAAAATATTTTTCTTACCCCACACCATTTTTTAAAGTTTTTTATTTTTTTAAATTTTTTTTTATAAAAGTGTTTCATTTTTTACTTCATCTCCTCCCCCTCATCAAATACTAATTTAGTTATCATTTATTTTCTTAAAAATATAATTTTATCCATCCCACTTAACCCTCCGCTTTTAATTTTTTTTCCAGTGTTTAGATATATATATCGAAAATATTTTTTACTTGCCCCCACAAGAATTTTTATATTTTTTAGCTGTTTATGTTATATTCGGTACACTAGTAGAATTTTTTTCTCTAAAAATATATGTACGTGCATATCTAACACAAAATAAGAAAAACATAAAAAAATAATATTAGGAGCGGCAAATTAAATAGGATAGGGTAGATTTTTTAAAATAAAATAATATCAATTTCTATCGGGGGAGGGGGGGGGAGGGGGGAGGATGAAATATGAAAATTGTAAAAATATTTTATAAATGATTTTTTTTTAAAAAAAGAATGGGATTGTCGCGGGGGAGGGGGGGGGGTACGTGGAGGAGGTGGTGGAGTGAGATAAGAAAAATAATTTATTTTTTTATACGGATAATAATCTTTGATTTTTAATTAATATTAATTTTTTATTATTTAATTTTTATCTAGATAAAATATTTTATCTATGTGGAATGTCATGTGTCAAAGGCTTTTCATATAAAAGAGAGAGTGCACTACAAACACCACATGTTTCTCAAACTAAAAAGTGATAGTTTAGGTATGAAACTCACACTTTCAATAGTTTAGGTATGAAACTCAAAAAAAGTGAATAGTTTAGATGTGTTTTTGACACTTATCTCTTATTTTTGTAGTGTTTGCAATTTTATTTTTATTTTTAGGTTCTTAATTATTTTTAATAATTCTTAAATACTATTTTTGGTTTATATTCATTAGTTTTAAAAATGTCAAGAAATGAAAAAGAATATATATATATATATATATATATATATATATATATATATATATTATTAGTATTAATATTATTTAAATTAAAATGAGTTAACTTCCCACAAAAATGAATCACAAACACACGTTACATCACCATATTTAAAATAATTTTTTTAAAAATATAATAATAATTTATTATTACTCATTTTAAGTTTAATTTATTTTAATTATTTTAAAAGTTTGTTTTTTGTGGTGCTGACATGTGATGCTTTTCACCTCTTCTATTATCAACCAAAGCTCTATGGGAAGCTTATAAAGTAGAATTCCCATCAGAATTTCAGTATTTAGTATCCTTAGGACCAAACCCTTATAATTTTACAAATAAAATACATACATTAATAACAGGAGAAGATCCAAATAGTGGATTAGTAGCTTTACAAAGAAATGCAGTAATAAAACTAGAACAATTAAGTATAAGTAATTGGTATTATATAAAGAAATTTTTAAATGATTATTTCTATTACTGTACAATTAGTGGAAATGCATTTGATCAAGATTTAGGTAAAAAATTATTTAATAAATTACCTGGAGCTTTAGGAAGAGAAATAGAAGATAGATGGACTAAAAGAGATGAAGTAGCCCAAAACCCTCAAGCAAAATGGTCAATAGGACATAGAATACAACATATAATGGAAATATTACAAGAAAAATGTACTAATTTACAAATACAAAAACAATTAAAACAGAATGAAATGAATTTCTGTAAAGATATAATATATACAACTCAAAATTATGATAAAAATCAATATATATCTGAGTCTAAATATAAACTTAATAATTCTCTTTTCACTTTTTTATATTCTTTAGTATTTTTATAGGGTCTTCTCATATATTATCCTACAGAATTATAATAATAAGAATTATTTTTAATAATTTTAATTCTTTCTATTACTTCTTTAACTTCAAAATTTACTTGATTTAATTCTTCACGTATTTGATTTTGATTTTGTCTAATGGTTTCTCTAAGGGTTTTTACAGAATATTTATATGTATATGTTAAAGATAGTCTTAAATCTAAGGTAAACAGATGACTTTCTAAAGATTTTTTATATAAATTAACTATTTTTAAATGTTGTCTATTATAAAATAAAGTTCTATGATATGCAAAGGTTTTTCTAGAATAATAATCTTTTTTCATATAATATTTTTCGTCTTTTCAAGATCACTCGCTCTGATACCAAATTGGAGAGGAGGGGGGTATTTTTCAATAGATATTTCAATAAATTTCAATTTCGTTAAAATTTTTAAGTTGTAAAATCCTACTCAGTACTCCTTCACTCTCTTGTTCTAATAAGTAAATATCATTTTAGTTTCTAGTTTTTCTTCCCTTTTATATATATATATATATATATATATATATATATATATATATATATATATTTTAATTATGGACTCTGTCCATTGATGAATCTATTATTACTGTTCATCTCTTTCCCTTAGCTTTTGTTCTTAAAAGTAATCTTCTTTAACCACACCCCGATTTGGTCATTCATCGTTCATTTAAGAACATTCAAACTGACCTATCAATGTCCTAGAATTTACAGGTTAATCCATGATTCTTTTAAGAGGTAAGAGACTAACCATATACTAAGTAATATAGATTCATGACAGATAGAATCATAAATTTATAAAGAAATAATTAACATAATTATCATTTACATATATGGGAAACTAGAAACATAAATATGAAAACTTACATTATTAGAACAGAGTGAAGTTTCCCTTTCGGGAAACCCGAACGACTTCCACAAGAACTTTACAAAAATTTAAAACAAACTTAAAACAAAGAACTGATTTTTTTTTTTTTTAAGTAATTATGAAGAGGAAGGATCTTTGGGAAAACTTTGGGATTTGCTGGTTGTTGATTTTTTCGCTCTCACTTCTTCTTCTGATAATGTCTTCTTTATATACACAATTATGGACTTCAAACTCCGGACTTCAAAATGAAAAAGAATCTTATCTTTTCCGCCGGGTACTCATTGGGCCCCATCGCACGTGAAATGATTCCTTCTTTTGCATTATTATCAGTCCTTTGTATGATTTATTACTGTACCATTATCACTTATTGTCTGTCCTTTACAAAAAGTCTAACACTTATCCTTATCTCTTGCTTAGTGCCTATCTATTTTAAAATAAAGTAAAGACGCGTCCCAACAGTTTTTCCACACATGTGTGGTAGTGAGTAAAGTGGGACTCACATTTTTTGACAAAGAGGCATTCCTCTTTTAAACAAGATTACTATATTACATATAATAATAATAATTTTTTATTATTTTTTATGTGTCTAAGTTATGTAAAGCAATTGAATCAAAACTCATACCCGAGTCATCATCGTTTGGGTCTTGAGCAAATTGTATTGGGTCTGAAAAATCATCTGAATTATTTGGGCTTGAAACGTTATTTTGTCTTGCACTTTGTATTTGGCTTGGGTTTATATGTTTGTCTTTTTCTTGTTGTTCTTTAAGTAATTTTTCTACTGTTTTGGTTATAATAGATTCTAGATCTTTATTTTTTTGGGATTTTTTGTTTTTTTGTCTAAGAGTCTGAGTAAATGAAAGTGGTAAACGTCTTCTGGAAGATGAGCCTTCATCTTTTTCACTTTTTGGCAAAGTGACAGCCATTAACGGGTTTGATAAGTCTTTACCAGCCACCGTTTGAACCGGACTAGCTGTATCTCTATCCGATACAGTGGATTTATTTACATTCAGAGGGGAATGTACACCCATCTCATCCATTTTTCTTGGGGATGGAAAACCCTGTATGTTGATCTGGTTGTCTTTGGTCTTCATCATTCTCCATTTGCAATTCTTTCTTTTAACTGGAGATTTTCTTGTAACAATACCTCGTTCTTATAATTTAATCTCTTGAAGGCTTCGTCATTGAGAACAATGATCACAAAAAATAATTTTGTCTGTGTCTTTTTGAATATGGTATTGAGGAATTTTGTCTGGATTTGTTTAAGAGAGGGAGAGATATAATAATTTGGACCTAAACTCCCCTAGCATAGTCTAATGCTTCAGTAAAATCATTAAATCCTTTAAAAAGTGGTTTAGAAATTCCTTTAATAGAGTCTAATACTTCTATCCAAGTTTGAAAAACTCCATTTATCTTACCATGTATGACAACATAATATTTAAACTTATTTTTTTTATTTTTAGTAGAAAAATAATATCCTAAGGCATTTAATACAGCAATTATATATTTAGTGTCTTTTTTATTATGAGCTATCCAAATATTATCTATTAAACATTTATGTTGTTTATCTAGCTGGTATATAAGCAAGTGTCTAAAAGTCAAATTGGATGATTCATATGCTATTAAATTATGTTGTCCAAATTGTAATCTTTCTATTCTATTATCATCCATTTTATTTAGTGGTCTAAAATGTAAATTAGATAATACTGTCTGTTTATATAAGTCTGAAAAATCTGGGGTTTGAGGTTGAACTCCTTTGCCCTTGTCTTGGAAGGATGGTCTCATTCTGTAAAATTTAAAATTTAAACTTTAATCAATAATCTACTTAATTGATCTGCAATACTATTATCATTTCCTTTAATATGCTCAAAAGTTATAGAATTATAAATTGATATAGTATCTAAAAAATTTAACCATCTTCTTCTGCTACTAGTTTTATCATTAATTTTCTGGTGAAATTTTACTATAGCTTCACAATCTGTTCTTATTAATATTTCTGGTTTATTTAAAATATAAATTCTAAAACTATTTAATCCGTATATTACAGCTAAAATTTCAACATCTATGCTAGCTTTATTACCTTTTTCTTTGAATTTTCCACTTTGATAAGCACATATTTTTTCTTCTTTTTTAGAACTATATTTATGTGGTCTTGATTTTAATACTGCACCCCATCCGTCAAAACTTCCATCTGTCTCTATTATTAAATAATCTGATTCTAATGGCATATTAAGATCAGGAATATTTTTTATTTTTTCTTTTATATTTTGTACTAATTTTATATCTTCAATATTAAAATTTCTTTGTCCCTTAGATCCTGTCTTAGAGTATAATGGTCCTGCTAATTTTCCTAAATCTTTAATAAATGGTCTTGCATAATTAATTATACCTAAGAATTTTTGTAAATCCTTTAAATTATTTAATTTATCTGGCATGTCTAGAGCTTTTTTAGCTATATGAGGTTGTAGTTTAACTTTGCCTTCTCCTAAAATAATTCCTAGAAAATTTATATAATTTTTACATAATTCTATTTTCTTTTTACTAATTATTATTCCATTATTAACAAATAACCTAAAAACTGTTTGTAAATGTCCTAAGTGTTCTTTTATATCTTTACTAAACACTAAAATATCATCTACATATACTAAAACAAATCTTTTATATTCTCCAAATATTTGATCCATTTTTCTTTGAAAATTGGAGGTGCTGTTTTTAATCCAAATGGCATAACTAACCATTCAAAATGTCCTTCAGGACAGGTAAAAGCTGTCCATTCTATACTATCTGGATGCATTTTTATTTGCCAATAGCCTGACTTACAATCAAATTTACTAAAGATTGTTTTACCTTGAATTCTATTTATTAACTCTGTTTTGTCTGGTAATTTATATCCATCTGTTCTAGTATTATCATTTAATCTTTTATAATTTATAACCATTCTAGCCTTTCCTCTAACTATTTCACTATGATTTCTTATCATAAATGCTGCTGATCTATGTTTTGAATTAGACCTTCTTATTACTCCTAATTCTAATAGTTCTTTAATTTGTATTCTAAAATCTTCTAAATCTTGATTTGTAGCTTCTATAGAAGCTGTTTTTATTATATATTCTGGATTTATTATATCTAACTTACATACTATTTGATTATTTTCCCAATGTTTTAAAGGTTTTTCTCCTATTATTTCTATTTGATCTAAATTTTTTACTATATTATCTAAATCATGTTGATTTCTTATTTGTCCTATAGTTTGGATTCCCGTTTTAAAATTATATAATTCTGTTTCCATTTCTATTAAAACATAGTTTTTATTAACTATATCTTCTTCATCTAATTCAAGTATATCTTCATATAATATATTACATCCTGTTTTAGTACATTGTATATTATTTTCACAATTCTCACAACATTTTTCTTTATGTCTTATTTGAGTATTAATTTTATTAGTTAAGACAGAAGTATAAGTAATGTTTTTCATGAAAAGTATTCCGTCATTTGTTATTAGAGTTCCTCCTTTATTATATAGTATAAAATATAGTCCTAAAACAAAGTCTACTCTTATATCTAAATCTCTTACCCATATTTTATCCATCTTATAGGTAGGTTTATAGAATTCTGAACAAGTATTTAAAAAACTAACTTGTGCTTTATCTATGTAATATTTATATATATTATGTGTTCCATCCATTTGCATGGCTGCAAGTGGTTTTTCTAAAATCTTTATTAATTCTGGTGGTATTATTTTCTTATTTAAAATACTTTTTGTACATCCTGAATCTATTAGTGCTAAAGTTTCTAGTTCATATTTTCCCATTTGAAGTCTTGCTATTACTTTAACTGTATTTATATTTTTATCTTGATTACATATTAGAGTATTAGATTCTTCATTTATTAATTCCTGATTATCTAATGGTAGTTCTTGTTCAATATTTTTTCCTTTTTCTAATCTTACTATTCTTTCTTCTAATTCTTTAACTTTTGCCTCTAATACTGATACTTTTAAATTTATTAAAGGTTCATTTGTATATACCTCTTTCCTTTTTTGAGTTATTATTCCTAACTGTGTTTCTATACAACTTATACATCCTTCTATAAAATATTTATTACATTTAGCTCTTTTATATTTACTTGGATACCATTTACACCAATTGCATGGATTACTATCTAATCCGGTATCTTTTTCAAATTTATGTTCACATTCTATTATATTCATAAAATTAATTTGTAAATCATCTATATTTAAATTTTCTATTCCTATTTCATTTATTAATTCTTCTCCTTCTGAATTAGAAGAATCTTCTTCTTTATTGTTTTCATCTATATCAATACTTACTATAGAGTAAATACTTTCATTATCTGACATATTCATCTACATTTAATAATGCTTCGTTAAATTCTTCTACTAATTGAGCATTTCTACTCTTTGCATTATATCTTTTAGGACAAGTGTTTGCTAAATTTTCTATACTTCCACATGTAAAACATTCTAACTTATTCTTATAATATCTGTCTGTTCTATATTTTCTAGCATGTCTATCCCTATTTAAATATGGTTTTCTAGCTGAAGATTTTCTAAGAAAATATCCTTTTTTATTATATCTCCTATTATATTGTGGATTGTAATTTTTATATCTTTTCTTTTTATATTGATTTTTATCATAATTTTGAGTTGTATATATTATATATTTACAGAAATTCATTTCATTCTGTTTTAATTGTTTTTGTATTTGTAAATTAGTACATTTTTCTTGTAATATTTCCATTATATGTTGTATTCTATGTCCTATTGACCATTTTGCTTGAGGGTTTTGGGCTACTCCATCTCTTTTAGTCCATCTATCTTCTATTTCTCTTCCTAAAGCTCCAGGTAATTTATTAAATAATTTTTTACCTAAATCTTGATCAAATGCATTTCCACTAATTGTACAGTAATAGAAATAATCATTTAAAAATTTCTTTATATAATACCAATTACTTATACTTAATTGTTCTAGTTTTATTACTGCATTTCTTTGTAAAGCTACTAATCCACTATTTGGATCTTCTCCTGTTATTAATGTATGTATTTTATTTGTAAAATTATAAGGGTTTGGTCCTAAGGATACTAAATACTGAAATTCTGATGGGAATTCTACTTTATAAGCTTCCCATAGAGCTTTGGTTGATTCTCCTAAAAATGTTTCTAAGTATTTATACATTGTTTCAGCATCAGTTTCTGTATAGTTTTTTATAAAATCTGCTACTACTATTCCTTTCCATAAGTCTATTACTGAATTCCATCTCTGTGGATCATGTGCAGCTATATTTAAAATTTTTCCTTTACTTCCTCCTTCTTGGAGTATTATTGGTTCTTCTATAGGCATTCTTTTTCCCATAGGTTTAACTTCTGTTATTGGAACATCTCCTTGTCTATATACTCTTCTACGTGGTATATTTCCTGTACTATTATCTGCAGTATAACCTTGTTCATTTGTTCTTTGAAATGGACTACTAGAACTTGCTGTTCCATTAATTCTTTTTGGCTGAATATAGATTCTATCTCAGATATGTCACTATCATTTTCTTGTATTTCTGTCATTATTTTATTAGCTTTCTCTAATTTCTCTTGTAAATTTGTTTCTAATCTATAACCTTTATTATCTATTCTTTTTTCACATGTTTTAAAATGTAATGTTACCTGTTCTAAGTTTAAATCTTTTAATTTACATCCCTTGCATGTAAATAATCTATTTTTATTATTTTTACATATTTCTTTTGCTTTTTCTATAGCTAAATCTACTTCATAATCTTCTTCTAATATTATTTCTATATTCATACCTTCTAAAGGTAATTCTTCTATAACACTTTCTTCTTCAATGTCTTTTTGAGCTTCATAATTATAGTCTGTAAATCTAATTGAAGGTTCTCCTTTAGAGTTTGTATATATTAAATGAGAGTCTGGTGTTAAAGCTTCTTTCTCTTTGAAATCACTTAATTTCCATTCTAATCCTGCATATTCTTCAGGGTTTATTTTTATAGGTTTTATTAATTTTATCCCTTTATTTTCCATTACTTCTACTACGTCTTTTATTTGTAATTTAAATCTAGTATTACTACTATCTGTCATTTTTCCTAAAAATCCTACACACATTAATAAATTTTTTTCACTATGCATTTCCTCATATCCTTTAGTTTGTATTCCTATTCTAATGTGAGTTCCGAATTCATTTAGATTCATCATAAAGTCTGGACTTATATAAAAAATTCCTCCATTATTAGTCATACCTACTTCTGTTAATCCTATAATTGCCTTTTTTATATCTGACCATCTTTTATCATATATTGTAATTAATGTTTTTGTTCCTAAATTTTTTCTAGTTAATCCTTTAATTCCTATAACTATTAATCCCATATGCATTAGGTCTTTTTTAACATGTTTTATTTCTTTTACAGATTCGGAGTTTATGAGTGGTAAAGATACAGAAGTTTTTCCTAATACTGACAATTGTTCTTCTCTATAATGTCTATATAGTTGAGATTTTGTATTTGTATTATATAAAACTTTTGTATTCAATAAGTTTAATTGATTTTGTTGAAGGATTTGTATATCTTTATCTGTATCTATTATTTCATCTAATTGTTGATTATTTTCTTCTTTTGTCTTTCTATTTAATATTCTTGACAAAAAATTATTACTTATGCTATTCTGGGTGTAACTTGGTCCTGGTCTTTCTTTTCTTTTATCTCTTGATCTAGTTGGAAAAATGTCCATTTCTGTTGTTTTTTAATTATTTTATCTTTTTGTGGAGTAATTTCTATTTTAGTTAATTTTTCTATTAATTCTTCAACTCCAGTTGTGTTTATAGTTTTACCTTCTGATTTTTCTTTAGAATTTTTATCTATTTTATTATGTAGTTGTAATAAAAGTGATATTATTATATTATTTTGTTTTATGATTATTTGATCTGATTTTGAAGGTGCATTGAATTCTTTATAATCTAATGGAAGGGTTATTCTTTTTTCTATTAATGTTATTGCTTCTTTATATGTTTCTGTTTCTATTAGATCTATCATGAAAGGACTATGTCTTTTATTGTTATTAATTCTGTCTTTATTTCTTGTAATTTTATAATTAAATTATTATTAACTTCTTCTCTTAATCTATTATTTAATTTTTTAGTTAATTCTACTCCTTGTTCCTTTAAATAGTCTAAATTTTCTTCTATCTTATTAAAAGTTTGTTTTTGTCTATTTTGGGTTTCTTCTTGTTCACTTAATATTTTTAGAATTTTGCTATTATGTTCTTTAATTTTTTCACTAAGGTTTATTATTAAATCTATTAAAGTATTATATTGAGGATCTTCTGTATGTAAACTATGGTCTCCACTCTCGAAATTACACTTTATAATACTTTCTCCTTTTAATCTTTTAAATCTTTTTTCTATAGTTATTTGTAGATCTAAATATTCTAAACTTTTTAATGAAGCTATTTTTACTACTATTATTATTTTATCCTAAAGTAGTTGGTTTATAATATTCACTAAAAATTTTTATTCTTTGAGTATACTTATCAATATCGCTCCTAAGTCCTTGTAATTCCCACTTTAAAAAATTTATATATTCTTCGTTATTTATGTTATATTCGAAATAGAAATTTTTTGGTTTAAAGAATTCGTTTTCGTATATATATATATATATGCTTCTATTGCTTTTAGTGCTCTTTGTAAACGTTGTTTTTCTTTAATATCTCTATATAATATCCAATACTCAAATCTTATACTTTTAGCAAAAGGAAGATTTCTCATATAATAATTTTAATTGAAATATTTCTAGATATAAAATGTCTTACTAATTTCTTTTCTAATATTTTAGCTAAGAAAAATATATAATCTAATTTATTACTAATTTCCTTTTTAGAACTTATTGAGCTTGTTGTTTTTAGATCTTTTAACAATATATCTGAGTCTAAATATAAACTTAATAATTCTCTTTTCACTTTTTTATATTCTTTAGTATTTTTATAGGTCTTCTCATATATTATCCTACAGAATTATAATAATAAGATTATTTTTAATAATTTTAATTCTTTCTATTACTTCTTTAACTTCAAAATTTACTTGATTTAATTCTTCACGTATTTGATTTTGATTTTGTCTAATGGTTTCTCTAAGGTTTTACAGAATATTTATATGTATATGTTAAAGATAGTCTTAAATCTAAGGTAAACAGATGACTTTCTAAAGATTTTTTATATAAATTAACTATTTTTAAATGTTGTCTATTATAAAATAAAGTTCAATGATATGCAAAGGTTTTTCTAGAATAATAATCTTTTTTCATATAATATTTTTGTCTTTTCAAGATCACTCGCTCTGATACCAAATTGAGAGGAGGGGGTATTTTTCAATAGATATTTCAATAAATTTCAATTTCGTTAAAATTTTTAAGTTGTAAAATCCTACTCAGTACTCCTTCACTCTCTTGTTCTAATAAGTAAATATCATTTTAGTTTCTAGTTTTTCTTCCCTTTATATATATATATATATATATATATATATATATATATATATATATATATATATATATATTTTAATTATGGACTCTGTCCATTGATGAATCTATTATTACTGTTCATCTCTTTCCCTTAGCTTTTGTTCTTAAAAGTAATCTTCTTTAACCACACCCCGGATTTGGTCATTCATCGTTCATTTAAGAACATTCAAACTGACCTATCAATGTCCTAGGAATTTACAGGTTAATCTATTGATTCTTTTAAGAGGCTAAGAGACTAACCATATACTAAGCAATATAGATTCATGACAGATAGAATCATAAATTTATAAAGAAATAATTAACATAATTATCAGTAATCTATTTAAACAAATTATTAACATATCACACCAAACATAATTTACATATATGGGAAGTCAACTAGAAACATATATATATATATATATATATATATATATATATATATATATATATATATATTTTTGAAAGAAATATAAAATTTCTACTAAATATGATTTCTTCCAAAATTGGAAAAAATTATAATATGCTTTTATAAGCATTGCAATTGCAATAATTATACATATATCTTCATTTGATATTCAATAAATATTTCAATTTTATTAATAAAGAAATTGTTTTTTATTATATTATTCAAATATTTTTAACATTAATATTTCAAATTTTTACTTGTTTCAATATTTGTCCTTTTACATTCATAAATTAAGATATACAATTTTTCAAAATTTCTTTAAAAAAACATTTGTTAATACTCTATTTAGTTTTTTAATTTCATATATAATACTTGCTTAAATCTAAATCTAATTAAATTATTTTCCTAATAAGAAAATTTTGATTCAAAAAGATTTGTTCAATATTGGAGTTTTAACTATATTAATCTCAAGATGATGGAATCTAATTTGATATCAAATCTACCCTCATTTATTTTTACGCCAAAAATAGTACCCATGACAACTAAGTATTCTCTAATTCAAATTATTTAAAAAATTATTTGTACCTATAAATAGAAGCAAATTCTTAACAAAGAAACACACAACAATAGTAACAATAATAAATAAATTTCATCCCTCATATCCTAATAAATAAAGTTCTCCTCCTCTTCCTCATTTTTAGCTATGGTTAGAAAGAAAGTGAAGTTGACTTTCATGGAAAATTACACTGAGAGGAGAGTCTCATATAGAAAACGACTAAAGGGATTTTTAACCAAGGCTCGTGAACTCAACACCCTTTGCGAAGTTGAATTGGCTACCTTAGTCAATAAGTTTTACCATGATGAGCCTGAGGTGTTTCCAAATCATGAAGCTGCTACTAGCCTCTTTACAAAGTTTATCGATCTTCCCGAGGAGAAGAGATCAAAAAACATAAAAACACATGAAATGATAACCGAGAAAAGGATCGAGAAAATTGAGAAGGAACTTGAGAAGGTAAGGAAGGAAAACAAGAAAATGGAGTATACAAACCAGATGTAAGGATTGTTGAATGGTGAAGAGATGCCCAATAATAGGCTCCCAGAAGATCTCAATGATCTCTGTTATGTGATTAATAAAAACCTCAAACTGATAAATAATGGGATCAAAGCAAAAACTCACGAAGAAGGTTATACATCAAATGCTCCTCAACCTATTGATGCACCGATGGATTCTGGTGGGACCAACTTCAACATGCAATGTGCTTCTCTTCTGGTCCCTGTTGATGCTCCAGTACTATCCGAGATTCATCTCTTTGGTACCTAGTGGGACCAACTTCTAGAGGCCAAGGGCTCCTCTTAATCTAAGTCCACCATCGATGATTCCCCTTATGACTCCATTGATGATTCCTTCAAATGCTTCTTCTCTAATGCCACAATTCATGTTCCCTTCGAGGACTCCTCCTCAAATGATTCTACATGTGGATATTTCGCAGGTTCCTTCTTTGTTATCTTCACAAAGGTATCTTGAAATGGCCTATCCAGTCATTCCAACAACAATAGCTTATTCAACGTCTTCACCGACGATTACTCCTCCAATGTCTAATTTAGTGTTTACTCCAATGGCACCACAAATAGACCCTTTGAGGAACATCACCTCAATGAGTGCATCAACACCAATGGATAACAATGTTGATGGATCATTAGACATTCCACGGAGTCCTTCATTTTCTAATTTGCTAAGTTTGAATGATGATGAGATAATAACTTTACTTGATGATACATCATTCGACATTAATGTACAGGATCCAAATTGCCACCACCACAACAACATATAAGGATATATGATCAAAGTCTACTATTTATACTCTCTTATAAGTCTGTTAAGATCCATCTTATTGGAGTATATTTATACTTCCAACTCTATTTCTTGCTTTGTCAAAAAGGTTGTATTTTTTTTGCTTACTGAATATGCTTTGTCTAGTGTTTTCACTTCGAAGGTTAATTAAAGTTATTCTTCATATTTATCTAAGAAAATACTTTATGTATCGAATTTATCAGGCAATAGGGCCACCTTGATCAATCATATTATTGCCATCTCTTTTGATCAATCTTGCTAGTAAGAATTTAATTATAAGTAGTTATGTTTGCAATTCAGTTTCAAAATGAATTTCTAAGAATTACATTAGTTCAGAGTCATCAGATTCAATGCCCCTAAAGTCTTTAGGGATATCTACAAAGTGTGATCAATGCTGCTAAAAATACAAACATAGCGGTAATTGATTTATTATCGTTAATAAATTGCCGCTAAAAATCATTTTTGATATAGTGTACTTTTTGTGTGGTTAATTAAAGTATGAGAGCTTATAACAAACACTAAATATATTACTTTCCGTCATTTATGTTTTGATTTTAACATCCTTAATCGAGTTGTATAGTTGCCAAAATTTTATAATCATGATGGAAAAATAATAAAAATGATGATGAATGAATGTTTAGGGGAGAAGATATTATTTTCTTGAGAAATTAGAGAAGATATTTAATCCAAATATTGCTAGGCAGGTTGAAATTTCTTCGCTCAACTACAATTTTTTCTTTAAATGGTTTAACTATTGAAGGGCGTACTTGATTCTTTGTTATATTCAAATGCTTCAAAAAAAAAACATTGTTTTCCTCGGAAAACATTTTTTTTTTAAAAAAATATATGAAAAAAGAAAATCAAAAACAGAAAAAGAAAAAAAGTTACACCCACATATATAACATTTTTTGGATCAAGATTATTAATTAGTTTCCTTCGTAAATAATGTGTAATCACTCCAATTTCTGGAAGAGAGAAAATGGTATTTGGGAGAGAAAATTTATTTTATTTTTCTCTTTGCAATGAGTTCAGTGGTCAAGAATACTTGTTTTTTCCTAGAAATAATATTTCTAAAGATCACTAAATTTTAAGAATTTATCCAGCAAAGTCATTAAAATTTATTTTGTATAAAAAATCACTCAACTTAGACCTTTATATCAATAAAATCTCCCAACTTTGATCTTTGTATCAATATAATCACTCTTAATCCCGCGAATTTATTACGATGTATTTTGGTTTAAACTTTACCTCACTCTAGCAGCTCATGGAATTAATATTGTTTTGTTTGCTTTATGATTAATTTAGTTATAAAGAGTTTTTTTAAAAAAGATAAAAATTAAGAGAACCAAATAAGAAAAGAAAAGATATTGTGAAGTTCAGCTAAAATGTGTTGGATTTAAGAATAATATATAAGAACTTCATTTGGTTAGGAGATGGTCTTTGTAGATCGAATTGGATCTCGTCATGGATTGTCAAATTATTAACTTGAATAGTCTTTAATTAGAATGAATAGAACTGTTTTGCTTTTTATGTTTGTTAAAAATTAATTCATTTAGTCAGTTCACTAGCTTTGATGAGTTGTGCGAGAGAAAAAAAGAAAGAAGATGATGAAGTACACATTATTTAAGGTATTTTATGGTAGACAAATAAAAAAAGCATTAAGAGAGATTCTACTAATACAAATGTGGAAGTTGAGTGATTTTATTGATACAAAACAAAGTTTAATAATTTTACTAGATATTTTTTCAAAGTTGAGTGACCTTCGAAGATATTAACTTCCTTTCGTATATGGTTAAGGATAGAAGATTCAACTAGATTTTAATTGCAATATTTTGTAAGTATTGCTTTTGCTCGAAACTAATTCGAATTTTTTTTTAATGTTACAAAAACAAATTTAAGAATGATTTGATTTTAAATATAGTTGAATACTAATCTTAAAATCAAAACAAAATTCTCTTTTCTTTCCTCAATATGTTTAAACACATAAATTGGACAAATATCTTGTGCAATTATTTTATGTATTGTTTTGATCGAAACTAATTTAGAATTCTTTCTTAATGTTTAATATAATTGAATATTATTCTTAAAATGAAATAAAATTCACCTTTTCTCCTCAATACGTGTAAACACATTAGTTTGGTAAGTGTTTTGTGCAATCATTTTATGTATTTTTTTTGCTCGTAAAAAATTTAGAAATTTTTTTTATGTAACAAAATCAAAATTTTAGAATGATTTGAATTTTAATATAATTGAATACTATTCTTAAAATGAAACAAAGTTCTTTGTTATTTTTTCAATATATGTAACCACATTAGTTTGATAGTGTCTTGTGCAAGTATTTATTGTACTGATTTAGAATTTTTTTTAATGTAACAAAATATGGTTTCTTCCAAAATTTCTACTAAATATGGTTTCTTCCAAAACTGGAAAAAATTATAATATGCTTTTATAAGCATTGCAATGGCAATAATCATACAAATATATTCATTTAATATTCAATAGATATTTTGCAATAATCATACTTATATCTTCATTTAATCATACAAATATCTTGAGGGAGTAGGCTCGGGGCGTGACAAACTTAGTATTAGAGCACAAAGTTCAAGAGTCCTAGGGAGTCTATGAAGCTGTGTCTATAGAGTCTTAGTTATCGTTGTGAAGCACGTCACATCTATAATTAGGAGGCTACAACACTTAGGAAATCACCTCACCTCTTTCACACTCTTTTCGTGCTTTAGAGATTGATCTCTATAAAGTTTCCCTCTAATTCGTGCTTGCGCGTGTTTTAGATAACCTTGTCTCCACGAAGAGCAGTCAAAGGTCATCCAACAATGAAGAATGTTGAACCACAAGAGCGAGGGGTACCTAATGCACCAAACTTGCAGCCTCAAGAAGAAGTAACCAATGCTGAATTCCATGATGCAATCCGGATGTTAAGCCAAGTTTTGACTAACAAAGTTAGTCAACAACGAGGAGCTCGACAAGAAGAGACTGACACTTCAAGGTTTCATGAGTTCTTGAGGATAAACCCTCCAAGTTTCACCGGTTCAAGCAATACTGAGGATCCAGAGAATTTCATTGAGGAACTTAAAAAAGTGTTCGATGTGATGCATGTTTCGGATGTTGAGAGTTGAGCTAGCTGCATATCAATTGAAAATGTTGCTAGGACTTGGTTTGATTAGTGGAAGGAGGGTAGAGATCAGGATGCACCACATCCGAGTTGGGCCTATTTTGAATAAGCTTTCTTGGGGTGTTTCTTTCCCGGGGAATTGAAAGAGTCTAAGGTACGAAAATTTCTTACACTCAAGCAAGATTCTCTTAGTGTGCATGAGTATGGGTTGAAGTTCACCCAACTATCTCGTTGTGCTCCAAAAATAGTTAAGGACATGAGGAGTAGAATGAGTTACTTTGTTGCCGGATTGGGTCGTTCTTCAAGTAAAGAGGGCAGTGCAGCAATGCTGATAGTGACATGGACATATAAAGGTTGATGGTTTATGTGCAGCAGGTTGAGGAAGAGAAGTTGAGGGACAGGGAACAATTCATGAATAAGAAATCTAAGACAATGAATGAGTCCGAGCAGCAGAAAGGTAACATGAATTGTTCGTCCTTTAAGAAACAGAAGGGGCCTGCACCATCAATTGTGTCACATTCTGGGAGCACCCCCTAGACGTGACCGGCGTCATCATCTTCAGAGAGGACTAAGACTAGCCTCTTAGCATTCATCATTACACTTATCGGTTAAAAGTGCGGAAAATTTAAAACTTTTCTTCTACAATTACTTCATGAGGTTTACATAGACCTCTTGCTTACACATATTACATTCATAGCGAGTTTACATAGACTCCTCGTATAATAATATTACATAGTCTTGTACTTTTATGGAACATATATATAAGATACACAATATAGTCTTAAAAGGGATGTCTCATATTAAACCATCTAAACGTAAAAGAACAACATAGGCATAGCCCTTACACAATGTATAAATGCCACTTAGGGCTTACAACAATATCTTGAAACAACAAGAGTGAAATGATCGTCTTTAGACTATAACAACGTAACATAGCTAGAGTAAGAAATGGCATCATCCTCGGAACTTGAGGACATACCTACACTTGGAGAAATGATCCAAGCCTTCCTTGAAAATGGCCACAATCTCCTCAACGGCCGGAACCTAAAATGTTGGGGAAAAAGGGGAGAAATGGGGTTAGCACATCACTTGTACTAAGTATGGAAACATATGCACACATAACATGGAATTCATGCTAAAAGGGGACATTTGTTAAAAAGTATGCAAAGTCACTTTGAAAAGCCTTATGCACCATCAAGAACCAACACAAGTAAATAAACACATATTCCTTAAGTCAAGATCATGTACAACAAAAGACCAACATCATCAAGTATAGTCAAGTCAACATGCATATCAACATAATTCAGCACATAATCAAAACAACTCTAACATCAAGTTATAACATCAACAAATATGTATAAGAGTTTATGACATCATAACCTAAGCAAGACCTTTACTCATAAACCCCCATTAAGTTCACTAGTGCAATGACTAAGTAAGGCCCCATAACCTCACCCAACCAAGTAAACCAAACAAGGACCATAAGCAACGCCTAGCTTTACATACCATAACATCAAGAATAGTCATCATCATATTTAGCAATAGAGACCAACAACATGTTCATAGTGGAACTAATATCATATAGTGTCATTAACATGTAAGATCAACATATGCATATCATTTGCATTTATGAGCACATAAGAACATCCTTCTAAGACTTACCTCAAGGCTAACTAGTGCAGTGTATAGGTGTCCCATACCCCTACCTAGACTAAGTCAAACCCCTTAGGTCATCCTAGTTAGAGTTCACTTTATTACTTCATTTTACTTTTAGGAACATCTTTCCTTAACCTACATAGACCACATGAGCTAATGCGAAATCCGTTGTCATGGAACCCTACACCAGAAGAAGGTGGACTACTTGCCAAGGTAGTACCAAAACATGAACATAGCATCTATGTGGATCCACTAGCTAGTATTCCTATGGGTTGAACATAGTTCAAGAACTAGGAGATGTGTCTGGGACCCTCTTTATGTTACATGCATTAAAGTCTCCAATCTCATGAGTACAATAGTGAACCTACCTTCCCTATGTGGGAAGGGACACTCCTTACTACTAGTTCACTCGGTGCTAAGCTAGAGTCCCTTTTGAAATGTATTTCTTTAATAATCATAACTTAGTTTAGGTCATAGGAGACTACTCCTTATATAGTAATAGTCTTTAGATCAATAGGAATTGCATGACAACATCCTTTCAATACAACCCTCACATGTGAGATTAACACTTTAATATCATCATAATATAGTAAGACACATAGGTATTTCATAACCAACCTTATATCATTACATCTTAACATCATCTCACAATATAAATAATCAAGACATTTAAATTGCATCACACCTATTTAATTCGATCATAAGGTATACTTCAACTCAACTTCATCCCCAAGCATAAGCCACCATAATTGAAGTAAAGGTTTGAGATCACAAAGAGTTACCCAATTTCCTTCACAAGCCATTACCAAAGGTTTTACCATTAACCATACAATTCCAACCAAAAATGGGTGTAATATCATCAAAAAATAGTAAATAACACAATAATGAAGTCAATTGCATCACTGCAACTCAATTCAACACTAGCTCATAACCTAGGGTTAAGGACTTGGGTCAATTTCATGATCTACTTCACATACTAGGTTAATTCATCAAGAAATAGCATAATTGAATCATAATACATCATAATCTAAGCATAATAATCAAAATAAACCATAGACAATACAATTTAGAAGATTAAATTTATAATAGAAAGAAACCCACATGAAACTCATCTTTTTGAATTCAAATTTGGAAGAACTCTTTGGGGAAAGGAATCCCAAAGGTAAAAGGATCGCATACCTTGTTAATTGTTGAACATTAATGGAGAAAAGTACCCTTCTTTCTGCCTTGAAGACCTTGACCTATCCCTTCAATGGACTTCTTCTTTTTGGGAGAGAGAAAGTAGAGAGAAGGAAGAGCAATTTGGGTTTGGAAATTTAGAGGTGTTAAGTGAGGTTTTAGACTTAGGGTAGGTTATATAGTTAATTAACTAATCTAATTAACCATACCCTTATCACTAATTAAACCCCTAACTAAATAACTTAATTAAATGACCCTCACTAAACTTCACAGGAAAGTTAAAGGCCTGACCTACGAGACCCCGACCTACGGGCCGTAGGTCAGTCGACGGCCAGGACCCCCACCGTCCTGTGCAACCGTAGTTTTGGTCAGAGAGTTGTGTTTTTGTTTATTTTATGAAATTGGATAAGTGTCCGTCGACGGAGGCATCGACGCCCCGTCGATTGAACTACTCCTCGTCGCCTGCAGGTCGTAGGTAGACAGTGTCTACACTGCCTCATTTGACAGGCTTGGGTCAAATGCAAGGGTCCTCGGGTGGTCCTTGGGGAGTCTTACCCGAACGTTTCGACCCTAAACCTACTTTAATATGTGTTAGACAACTTTTTACCAAATTTCATCTAATTCTGACTCCTAAAACCCCGTGAAATAGGCTATGACACACTAGCACCTTTTGCACTAGTCTCCGTACGTCATGGACGTTCCTTGAGGTTTTGATTCTAAAACTTCCTAAATGACTTTTATACATATTATTGACCTTAAAATATTGTTATACACCTTAGACACTTATGTGAGGCTCTAGATTAGGTTTTGGACTTTAGGAGTGTTAGATTATCCCCTCTTTTAGGAACATTCGTCACTGAATGACACTAAAAATCTTTTGTAGGGAAAGGATAGACTCATTACTAGCAGCCCAACCAACAACATACATAATCAACATCAATTACAAATCAATTATGGCATTTACACAAAGCAATTAAAAACTTCAATTACTACACATAAGAGCTCAAAATCACAACATGAGGAATTTCCTTCTCACAACAACATGAGCTCACATATTATTAAAGAGTCAATTATGCCAAAATTAAACCTATTAACATGCTCAATATTATTTCATAAAGGAAACAACATACAAAGTACACTATAAGTGCAAAAAGAAACAAAAGAGCATTTTTCCATAAACTTCATTTTAGCAAAAACCTTTTACCATAATATGCATATCTTTTTAGAACAAGTCAAATTCAAATTAACTCATTATTTTCATTATTAATAGGAACAACTAACCTTAATTATCAAAGAGATGAGGGTAACGGGACTTCATGTCGACCTCGGCCTCCCATGTTATTCCCTAAACTAGGTGGTTCTTCCATAACACCTTTACGGAAGCCACCTCCTTGTTCCTCAACTTCTTCACTTTTCTATCAAGGATTTCAACTTGAACCTCCTCATAGGAGAGGTTCTCATCCACACCTAGACCCTTAATATAAAGAATGGACATCATGATACACTTCTTAAGCATGGAGACATGGAACACCGGATGAACCGAAGCCAATTCACTAGGTAATCTCAACTCGTATGCAACCTTACCAACCATTTGCAAAATTTTATAAGGAATCACATAACGAGGACTCAACTTCCCTTTCTTTCCAAATCTCACCACTCGGGTGAAAGTTTTAGATACACCTTATCGCCCTCTTCAAATTCTAAGTCTCTTCTCCTATGGTCGACATAAGACTTTCGCCGGCGATAGGCTGTTTTCAATCGGTTCCTTATCATATAAACTTTCTCCAAAGTCTTATAAATCAATTCGGGACCCAAGAGTGAAGACTCTCCCACTTCAAACCATCCAATTGGAGATCTACATCTCCAACCATACAAGGCCTCAAAAGGAGTCATAGATATAGTTTAATGGTAATTGTTGTTATAAGAAAATTCAACCAAAGGCAAGTGTTTATCCCAATTTCCCTTGAAATCAATTATACAAGATCTAAGCATATCCTCAAGGGTTTGAATAGTACGCTCCGCTTGAACATCCGTTTGGGGATGAAAAGCGATGCTTCGCTTCACCTTTGTACCCAACCCTTTTTGGAATAACCTCCAAAACCTAGATGTGAATTCTGCACCCCTATCTAATATGATGGATAACGGAATACCATGGTGACACATAGTCTCATCTATGAATATCCTTGCATAATCCTCCGCCGAGTAAGTGGACTTGACGGGAAAAAATGAGCGGATTTGGTCAATCTATCCACAACCACCCATATGGAGTCATGTTGCTTTTGTCCGAGTCAAACCTACCACAAAGTCCATATTAATCCACTTCCAAGTGGGGACTTGTGCTTTTTGAAGTGAACCACTTGGCTTTTGGTGCTTGGCTTTCACGTGTTGGCAATTTGGACATTTTGCAACAAATTCCGCTATGTCTCTTTTTAAGCCTTCCCACCAAAACAATTCTCTAAGATCTTGATAAATCTTTGTAGAACCCGAATGAATGGAATAACGGGAACCATGAGCTTTCTCAAGAATCCAGTTTCTCAAGTCATCAACATTGGGTACACACAATCTTCCTTGATACCTCAAGACACCATCCCTCCCTAAGGAGAATGACTCATTAAGCTTGCCAAGGACTAATTCCTTCAACTCCATCAATGATTGATCAAGGTGTTGCTTAGGCTTCACCTCAACTACCAAAGACGATTCAGAGTTATTATAGACCATAAAACCACCATTTGGACAATCTTTCAATCTAACATCCAAACGAGCCAACCTATGAACATCTTTTACTAGGTCTTTCCTAGATTCGTCTACATGAGACACACTACCCATAGACATACGACTTAGAGCATACACAATCACATTGGCTTTGCCGGGGTGGTTAGAACACTTATATCGTAATATTTCAACAATTCCAACCACCTTCTTTATCAGAGATTTAACTCCTTTTGAGTAAACACATATTGAAGACTGTTGTGGTCGGTATACACATCAACATGAACACCATACAAATAATGCCTCCATATTTTCTAGGCAAATACCACGAACGCGAACTCAAGATCATGAGTTGGATAATTCTTCTCATGCACCTTAAGTTGTCTAGAAGCATAAGCTACTACTTTCTCATGTTGCATAAGGACACACCCTAAGCGCACTCAGGATACATCAAATATACAACGAAACCCTTGGTACCCTCCGGTAAAGTCAAAACCGGAGCGTAGGTAAGCCTCTCTTTCAAGATTTGAAAGCTTATTTCACATGCCTCTGACCACTCAAATTTCACACTCTTTTGGGTCAAGGTAGTTAAGGGAGATGCAATGGACGCAAAACCATCCACAAACCTCTTGTAATATCCTGCTAGACCCAAAAAGCTTCTAATGTCGGTTGGAGTCAATGGTCTAGGCCAATTCTTAACCGCCTCGGTTTTTCTTGGATCAACCTCACCCCCCTCACTAGAGATGATATGATCGAGAAACGCCACCAAACTCAACCAAAACTCACATTTTCTATACTTGGCAAATAATTGGTTTTCCTTAAGCACTTGCAACACCACTCTCAAATGATTCATGTGTTCACCCTCATTTTTTGAATATATCAAGATATCTTCAATGAAGACAATGACAAATTAATCTAGGTACCTTTTAAACACCCTATTCATGAGGTCCATAAACATCGCCGGGTCATTAGTGAGACCAAATGACATTACTAGAAACTCATAGTGACCATATCTAGTTTGAAATGCTATTTTTGATATATCCTCACCTCTCACCCTAAGTTGGTGATACCTTGTAGAAAAGTAGCTTGCCCCTTGGAGTTGATCAAACAAGTTGTCAATCCGAGGGAGAGGATACTTTTTCTTAATAGTGACTTTATTGAGTTGGCGATAACTAATGAACATTCTAAGGGACCCATCCTTCTTCTTCGCAATTAATATCGGAGCACCCCATGGAGAAATACTAGGTCTAATGAAGCCTTTGTCTAGTAAGTCCTTGAGTTGAGCCTTCAACTCTTTCAATTCGGCCGGAGTTATCCGATAAGGAGGAATTGAAATGGGATTGGTATCCGGTAGCAAGTCAATTCCAAAATTAATTTTCCATTTTGGAGGGATTCCGGGAAAATCATTAGGAAAGACCTTCGGAAATTCCCTTACTACGGGGACTAACTCAATGAGAGGATTTTCGGAGTCTAAATCTTTGACTCTTACAATGTGGTACAAACACCCTTTTGAGATTATTTTACAAGCCTTAAGACAAGAGATGATACGACCTCTAGGAATAGAATTTCTATCCTTCCACTCTAAAAAAGGTTCATTTGGAAAATTGAACTTGTTAATTCGTGTTCTACAATCAATGGAAGAAAAACAATCATGCAACCAATCCATTCCCAAAATGACATCAAAATCGACCATATCAAGTTCTACTAATTTAATATGAGTTCCTGTATTGGGAAACATTATAGGATAATTTCTATATATCCTCTTTGCAACCACCGACTTACCTACCGGGGCAGTTACCATGAAATGTTCATTTAGGATATCGGGCAAAATATCAAACTTCCTAGCTATCAAAGGAGTAACAAAAGATAATGTAGCACCCGTATCAAGTAAAGCATAAACATCAATAGAGAAGACTTGTAACATACCGGTCACCACATCGGGAAAACACTCTTGTTCACCTCTTGAGCGAAGAGCATAAAAATGATTCTTCTTTGGAGCATCCACATTAGAACCACTAGATTGAGCTTGCCCACTTACTTTGTCTTGCCCCTTCAAATTAGGGAAATCCCTAACCATGTGGCCACTTTTGCCACACCCAAAGCAATTGTCCGTCCCAACAAGTCAATCACTATAATTCTTCTTGCCACACTTTACACAAGTTGGCTTCTTGCTTGGTGAGCCAGTAACTCTTCCCTTTTGAGACTTAGGGTTGGACACCCTATCATAACGATACTTGTGAAATTCGGAGGGAACTTGATTAGAAAACCTCTTATTGAATCTAGGTTTGTCTTGAACCGCCTTCATAAGATCTTGCCTTCTTGGCCTCCATATTCTTCCTCCTTAGCCTACTTTCTTCCACTTGTTGAGCATGAACCATGATACGAGAAATATTCATATTATCATGAAGCATAGCCGAACGACATTCTTTAACCAAGTCTTTGGACACCCCCATAAGAAAATGACTCATCTCATCCCTTGGGTTTGACACCAAGGATGGAGCATACTTGGACAATTTAGATAATTTCAAGGAGTAGTCAAGTACACTCATACCTCCTTGGAGAAGGTTGATGAATTCTTCCACCTTAGCTTCCCTCAAATCTCTAGGACAGAACCTATCAAGGAAAGCCCTCTTGAAGATCTCCTAAGTTACCGGACCACCCCTTAGTGCCCTATTATCTCTCCATTGTGTGTACCAAGTCTGGGACACATCTTTGAGTTGATAGGCCAACAACTCGGCCTTCTCAATTGAGGTCACACCCATAGCATAGAGAATCTTATAGAAATCATTGAGGAAATCTTGAAGGTCCTCATCCGACCTCAACCCAAAGAACATAGGTGGATCCATTCTAGTAAAGTCTCTCAAACAAGATGCCATGTTGTTAGCATGATGAGGTACTCGGGGTCCAACCTCCCTATTCACTTGGGCAGTCATGGATTGGACTTGAGAAGTGACGACATTAGCTTGAGAGGTCATGACTTGGGCCAAATATAGAAAAACGACCTTTATCGCTCCATCCGTCATCGGTGGATGAACAACTGAAACTTGATCACCCATAGCAACTTCTTCAAGTGGAGTCACTTGGTTGTCTTGTGGAGGAGCTTCATTGTCATTAGCTCCCATATTAGCAATGTCTTTTTTGGCCCTTCTTGCCGCTACCCTTCAAGTATTCATACCTATAACCATGATACAAGGTTTAGGTAAAAGCACATAATAAAACTCTAGAGGCATGGCATAGGAATGCAAGAAGGTGAGAGTCCCCTAAGCATCACATAGTCTCTCATTTATAAGTGTGGCGCACATCACAATTATGAATAAGAATCTACATAGACATGATTTAATGAGACATCAATTCTAGGGATATTAAACCTCATGCTCTGATACCATGTTTGTCTCATCCAGGGAGCACCCCCTAGACGTGACCGACGTAGTCGTACTCGGAGAGGACTAAGACTATACTCTTAGCATTCATCATTACATTCATAGGTTAAAAGTGCAGAAAATTTAAATCTTTTCTTCTACAATTAATTCATGAGGTTTACATAGACCTCTCGCTTACAGATAATACATTCATAGCGAGTTTACATAACTCCTCGTATAAGAAGATTACATAGTCTTCTACTTTTATGGCACATATATATAAGATACACAATATAGTCTTAAAAAGTAAATCATATTAAACCATCTAAACGGAATAGTACAACATGGTCATAGCCCTTACACAATGTATAAATGCCACTTAGGGCTTACAACAATCTTGCAATAACAAGAGTGAAATGATCGTCTTTAGACTATAACAACGTAACATAGCTAGAGTAAGAAATGGAATCATTCTCAGAACTTGAGGACATACCCACACTTAGAGAAATGATACAAGCTTTCCTTGCAAATGGACACAATCTCCTCAACAACGTACACATCACTTGTACTAAGTATTGAAACATATGCACACACAACATGCAAATCATACTAAAAGGGGACATTTGTTCAAAAGTATGCAAAGTCACTTTGAAAAGCCTTATGCACCATCAAGAACCAACACAAGTCAATAAGCAGATATTGCTTAAGTAAAGATCATGTACAACACAAGACCAACATCATCAAGTATAGTCATATCAACATGCATATCAACATAATTGAGCACATAATCAAAACAACTATAACATCAAGTTATAACATCAATAAGCATGTATAAGAGTTCATGACATCATAACCTAAGCAAGAACCTTACTCATAAACCCCCATTAAGTTCACTAGTGCAATGACTAAGTAAGGCCCCATAACCTCACCCAACCAAGTAAACCAAACAAAGACCATAAGCAATGCCTAGCCTTACATACAATAACATCAAGAATAGTCATCGTCATATTTAGCAATAGATACCAAGAACATGTTCATAGTGAAACTAATATCATATAGTGTCATTAACATGTAAGATCAACATATGCATATCATTTACATTTATGAGCACATAAGAACCTCCTTCTAAGACTTTCCTTATGGCTAACTAGTGCAATGTATAGGTAGAGTCCCATACACCTACCTAGACTAAGTCAAACCCATTAGGTCATCATAGTTAGAGTTCACTTTATTACTTCATTTTACTTATGAGAACGTCTTTGCTTAACCGACATAGACCACATTAGCTAATGCGGAATCCGATGTCATGGAACCCTACACCGAAAGAAGGTGGACTACTTTCCAAGGTAGTACAAAACATGAACATAGCATTTCTGTGGATCCACTAGCTAGTATTCATGTGGGGGCAACATAGTTCAAGAACTAGGAGATGTGTTCCGGACCCTCTTTATGATACATGCATTATAGTCTCCAATCTCATGAGTACAAAAGTGAACCTACCTTCCCCATATGGGAAGGAACACTTCTCACTACTTGTTCACTCAGTGCTAAGCTAAGCTAGAGTCCCTTTTTGAAATGCCTTTCTTTAATAATCATAACCTAGTTTAGTTCATAGGAGACTACTCTTTATATATTCATAGTCTTTAGCTCAATAGGAATTTCATGAGAACATCCTTTCAATACAACCCTCACTTGTGAGATTAACACTTTAACATCAACATAATATAGTAAAGCACATAGGTATTTCATAACAAACCTTATATCATTACATCTTAACATCATCTCACAATATACATAATCAAGACATTTCAATTACATCATCATACCAACATCTACTTAATTCAATCATAAGGTATACTTCAACTTAACTTCATCCCCAAGCACTAGCCACCATAATTGAAGTAAAGGTTTAAGACCACAAAGACTTATCCAATCTCCTTCACAAGACATCATCCAAAGTTTTACAATCAACCATCCAATTCAACCCAACAATGGGTTTAATATCATCACAAAATAGTAAATCACACAATAATGAACTAAATTGCATCACTACAACTCAATAAAACACTAGTTCATAACCTAGGGTTATGGCCTTAGGTGAATATCATGATCTACTTCACATACTAGGTTAATTCATCAAGAACTAGCATAATTGAATCATAATACATCATAATATAAGCATAATAATCAAAAGAAACCATACACAATAGAATTTAGAAGATCAAATTCGTAATTGAAAGAAGCTCACATGAAACTCATCTTTTTGAAATCCATTTTGGATGAACCCTTTGGGGAAAGGAATCTCAAAGGTGAAAGGATCATATACCTTGTTAATTGTTGAAGATCGATGGAGAAAAATACCCTTCTTGCTGCCCTGAAGACCTTGACCTAGCCCTTCAATGGAGTTCTTCTTTTTGGGAGAGAGTACGTAGAGAAGGAAGAGTAATTTGGGTTTGGGAATTGAGAGGTGTTAAGTGAGGTTTTAGACTTAGGGTAGGTTATATAGTTAATTAACTTATCTAATTAACCATCCCCTAATCACTAATTAAACCCCTAACTAACTAACTTACTTAAATAACCTTCACTAAACTTCACAAGAAAGTCACAGGCCTGGCCTACGAGACCCCGACTTACGGGTCGTAGGTCAGTCGACAGACAGGACCCCCACCGTCCTATGCAACTGTAGTTTTGGTCAGAGAGTTGTGTTTTTGGCCATTTCCTGAAATTGGTTAAGTGTATATCGACGGAGGCATCAACGTATTGTCAACTGAACTATGCCTTGTCGCCTGCACATCGTAGGTAGACATTGTCTACACTGCCTCATTTGGCAGCCTTGGGTCAAATGCAAGGGTCCTATCCAAGAACCCCTAGGGTTGTCCTTGGGGATTCGTACCTGGACATTTCAATCCTAAACCTACTTTAATATGTTGTAGACACCCTTTGACCAATTTCATCTAATTTTGACTCCTAAAACTCCGTGAAATAGGCTAAGGCACACTAGCACCTTTTGCACTAGTCTCCAGACGTTGTGGACGTTCCTTGACCTTTTGTATATAAAAATTCCTAAATGACTTTTATACATTATTATTGACCTTA
>CM040618.1:96016157-96042244 GCA_022817965.1 Solanum lycopersicoides
GTGTGGAATCTCTTCAATAGCCCGAACCTACACTTGTGAACAAAATAGAAGAGATATGAGTTAGTATAAACCACGTGTACTAATTATGGAAACATATGCAATTAAATCATTTGAAAATATGCACAAAGGAATATTTTTGCTTATAAGCATACCAAGTTAAGTTTAAAAGCCTTCATGCACATTCCAAGAATATATACAAGTCCATAACCACAACAACATTAAGATATGTTCATATTCATGATCAAGAGTAACATAATGATAAAACCATAATCAACATTTCATGTTTTAAAGTTCATTTCATCACTACATCACAAGACTCTACTCATAATCCCAATTCAAGTCCACTAGTTCAATGTTTATGTGAATCCACATAAGCCCACATAAACTAAGTAAATTATCAAAGAGATCATAATCATTGTCTTTTACCTCATATAACATCATAACAAGTGTAGTTAACATAATTCATACCAATTTAGACCAACGTCATGTATATCAAGTGAACCCAACATCATATAGAACCAACAATATACATTTTATTCATAACATGTGTACATAAAGAACCCACCCTAGAACTCCCCACAAGGTCCACTTGTGCAATGTATAGGTAAACTCTCATACCCTTACCTACATTAAGTAACACCTCTTAAGTAGTCTAGTTAGTGTTCATCTTCTTACTTTCATTCACTCATTTTACTTTCGGGAAACTTTGCCATAACCGACATTAAACCATGTGAGCTAAACATGAAATTCAGTGTCAACCCCTTACACTGAAAGGAGGGCATCCTACTTTCCAAGGTAGGACATCAACATCATCATAGCATCTAGGTGTATCCACTAGCTAGTTTTCCCATGGGGGAAAATAGTTAAGTAACTAGGAGGTTGTTACTAGAAAACCTCTTCATGCTAATTGACATTGTAGTTTCCACCTCATGAGAACATCGGGGGAAACTTCCTCGTGAAGAGACCCTTCTCATTATCAAGTTCACTCGGTGCTAAGCTAAATTCCCCTTTTGAAGTATCATGAAGTCTTTCTTAACATCAATTAATAACATAGGTCTTAGGAGTTTATCCCCCTCATATATCATGTTCATAACTCATAGTTTATAGGATTTGAAAGTCCTTTCATCACATCCCAACATCTTGTGATACATTCCATCATAGCATAACCATAAGATGCACATATGAATTACCTTCAATCCCTTATAATAGTACACCTATTATCATATCAAAACCATTATCTTCATAGCATGATCATACATTCATAACTTCATCATTATACTTCAATTTAACAATATTACCAATGATAGACCAACATTATTATAATAAAGTGTTCATGACCTTGAAAGTCTTACCAATGGCCTCCAAGAAACTCATTCAAGACTTCACCCCAAAAACCATTATATTCACCCAAAAATTCAATCATCATCATCATATAATAGTAAATTATGCAAGATCACATTCAATTACATCACCCTTAATCATTAGTCATCCTAATTCATAAGTTAGGGTTAGGAGAAGAGGGACATTCATGTGTCTTTTAGGAAATTATGTCAAAACCTAAGGTAAAACATCAATCCACTCATAAAAAATCATAATCCATAAGTATTAATCAAATCAAGACCAAATTAATCAAGTTTGAAAGAAGACCCACGAAATCGAGTGAAAACTAAGTTTTTGAAGAATATTGAAATCCAAATTTTGAAGATTTTCTTGGGGAAAGGAGTCCCAAGAGTGAATAGCCTCCATACCTTATTAATCCTTAGATATTTCTGAAGGAAAGTCTTGATCTTGAAGCCCTAAAGAAAGCTTGATCTTCTTCTTCAATGGGGGTCTTGAGTTGAGAGAAAACATTCTAGAGAGAAGTGGGGGTCTTTGGGGTTTTGGGATTTTGAAGTGTGAAGACTTGTTTAATGAGTTAAAATCCCTTAATACACCTAAAATAACTAAATTAGACCGACCCTGCATTTAAATGGCCAAGGGTAGAATTTCCCAAACCACCCTTGGCTTGGACGTGTGTTGCAACAGTGTACAGGCCCCAAACGACGCCCATGGTTAACGGTTCGTCAATCCATGTACGGACCATCTTGGCATTCCGTGGTTTGGATCATAGAGTGCTCAAATGGATCCAAGGCTCCATAATTCTAGGTATGGATTCATGGCCTACATTGAAGGGGTGTGAGTCCATTGATGGGGCGTCGTTTGCACTCGTCAAGTGCAAGCTATTTTTGACAGCTTTTGGGTCAAATGTTTGGGTCCTCCTTGAGAGACCTTAGGGTGGTCCTCGGGGAGTTGTACCCAGACGTTTTGACCTTAAACATGCAATAAGGTGTACCCTAAGCATTTTCACAAAGTTTGACCTTCATACGACTCTTCAAACCCCTTCCAAGACCTAGAGGCACACTAGATCATGTTCACTTGTCTTTGAATGTCATGGTCGTCTCTTAACGTTTAGTCTTTAATACTTCCTAATCAAGTTAATTACATTTGTTTAGGCCTGAAAATACAATTTTTAACATTATTCACTAGGTGAGACTCTAGCCTAGGTCCTGGGATTTCCTAAGTATAACAATATCCCCCCTTTTAGGGAACATTCGTCCTCGAATGACACATTAAACATCTTTTTGGAAACTATGACTCAAGACTAGCCGCTCAACCACCACATGACACATAAGGATAATTCAATAAACAAGGAAGAAACATTCCCTCCCTTATCAACTCTACAAAGCATCAATTATGAGATAAGAACTATGCTAACTACCAATTATGCACACATTTCACATTTTCACATTTTGCAAGGAGGAATGTCCTTCTCCTTCTCATATAGCTCAACATTTTCAACAAGGAGTACTACATCATTTCATCACTTCACACTTGAGAAATTTCACATGAAATATTGTATTACTCACTATACCAACCATGTAATCAAGTATCATCAAGTATGAAGAACATACAATTCAAGACACATATGAAACATAGATTTTTCACAAGAACATGCATAATGAAGGAAAATCATAGAAGTTAAAAACACACTTAAGAGTCTTCATAAAAAAAACTAGGAGAAGTTACTAACCTCAACCTTGACTAGAAGAGGAAGGAAAAGATTAGGATATCAAGACATCATATCGGCCTCGGCCTCCCAAGTAGCATTTTCCACTGGATAATTCTTCTATGGAACCTTTACGGAAGCTACTTCCTTATTCCTTCCTGAACTTCTTCACTTGCCGGTCTAAGATCTCAACTGGGACCTCTTCATAGGAAATATTAGCATCACCTTATAAACCTTCTAGAGGAAAGATAGACACCGAATCTCCTATGCACTTTTTGAGCATTGACACACGGAACACCGAATTGGCCGGAGCCAACACAATAGGTAATTTCAACTCATAAGCAACACTTCCATGAGTTTCACAACCTTATATGGCCCTACATACCGGGGAATAAGTTTCCTTTTCTATACCAAACCTCATCACCCCTTTCATGGGTGATATCTTCAAATAGACCAAGTCACCTACCATAAACTCAAGGTCCCTTTTTCTATTGTCGGCATATGATTTTTGATGACTTTTGTCCGTCCTCAATCTATCCCTTATGATTCAGACTTTCTCCACAACCTCATAGATTGCTTTGGGACCTATTAGAGCAAACTCACCTACCTCAAACCACCCGATTGAAGATCTACAGCTCCTCCCATAAATGGCCTCAAAGGGTGCCATGGCGATACTTGAATGATAGATATTATTGTAGGCAAATTCAAACAATGACACACGACCTCAACATGTACTCCAAGGTTAGGTTGATTCGTTTAGCCAAAAAATCCGTTTGCGGATGAAATGCGGTTCTAAATTTCACCTTGTTACCAAGTCCACTTTGGAATGCTTTCCAAAAGTAAGAAGTAAATTGAGTGCCTCTATCTAAAATGATAGACAAAGGAACTCCATGTATTCTCACAATCTCCTTGAATAAAACTTAACATATTCCTCCGCCGAATAAGTAGTCTTGACATGAATAAAATGGGCTGATTTGGTAAACCTATCAACAATAAACCAAATCAAATCAAATTTCCTTCGTGTACGAGGCAAACCCACAAAGAAATCAATATTGACATCTTCCCATTTCCAAGTAGGAATAGCTATATCTTGAGTCAACCCTCCCAGTCTTTGATGTTCGGCCTTGACTTGTTTACAATTAGGATATTTGGCCACGAATTTTGATATATCTTTCTTAAAACCATTCCACCAATAGATTCTTGAAGATCATGATACATTTTGGTGGCACCCAGATGAATAGAACATCATGAACCATGAGCCTCCTCAAAAATTTGTCCCCATGAATCACCTAAATCTGGCACACACAACCTACCTTGGTACCTAAGTACCCCATCCCTCCCTTGGAGAATGACTCATTGGACTTACTAAGAATCGATTCTTTTAACTCCATCAATAGAGGGTCAATATGTTGCTTATATTTAAGCTCAACCACTAAGGATGATTTTGAGTTATGATGAACCGTGAAACCCCCTTTTGGAGAATCGTCAATTCGAACACCCAACAAGGCCAATCTATGTACATCTTTCACTAACTCTTTCTTACCATCGAGAATATGGGCTACACTACCCATAGACATTCGACTCAAAGCATCCACAACCACATTGGCTTTCCCAGTGTGGTAAAGGACACTCATATCATAATGTTTCAAAAGTTCTAACCACCTTCTTTGTCGGAGATTTAACACTTTTTGAGTGATCACATATTGGAGACTCTTATGATCGGTGAACACATCTACATGCACTCCATATAGATAGTGTCTCCATATATTCAAGGCAAATACTACGGACGCTAGTTAAAGGTCATGAGCTGGATAGTTCTTCTCATGCACCTTGAGTTTTCTAGAGGCATATACTATCACCTTTCCATGTTGCATGAGGACACAACCCAAACCCGCTCGAGAAGCATCACAATACACCACAAATCCTTCGGTACCCTCCGGTAAGGTCAACACCGGAGCGGAGGTAAGCTTATCTTTCAACTTTTGCAAGCCTTTCCCACAAGCTTCCATCCATTCAAACTTGACTTTCTTTTGGTTTAAGGTAGTTAATAGAGAAACGATAGATGCGAATCCGTCAAGAAATCTCCTATAATACCTGGCTAAACCCAAGAAACTTCGAATATCGGTGGGATTCAAAGGTCTAGGCCAATTCTTAACTGCCTCCATTTTCTTTGGATCGGCCTCTATACCCTCACTCGAAATAATGTGACCTAGAAAAGCCACCGACATTAGCTAAAATTCACACTTTCTATATTTAGCAAAGAGTTGATGTTCCTTGAGGACTTGAAATACTTTTAGCAAAGAGTTGATGTTCCTTGAGGACTTGAAATACTATCCTTAAGTGACCTATGTGTTCATCATCACTCTTGGAATATACCAAGATAACATCAATAAAGACAATTACAAATAAATTAAGATAATTCCGGAACACCCTATTCATAAATTCCATAAAAGCCGGTGGGGCATTAGTTAGAACAAAAGACATGATTAGGAACTCATAATGACCATATATTGTTCGGAAAGTCATTTTAGGAATGTTAACTCCTCTTACCTAAGTTGATGATAAACCAACGTCAAATCAATTTTTGAAAAGTAACTCTCACCTTGGAGTTGATCAAATAAATCATCAATTCTAGGAAAAGGATACTTATCCTTTATAGTGACCTTGTTCAATTGTCGGTAGTCAACACACATTCTAAGAGACCCATTTTCTTTTTCACAAATAATACCAGATCTCCCCATGGAGATAACTTGGTTGTATAAAACCCTTGTCTTACAAAACCCTGAGTTGAGCCTTTAATTCTTTCAACTCGGCCGTAGCCACCCCGTAAGGAGGAATTGATATGGGTTTAGTATCCAACATCAAATCTATGCCGAAATCTATTTCCCATTCAGCGGAATTCCAGGTAAATCATGGGAGAAGACTTCCGGGAAATCCTTCACTACGGGGACCGACTCTAAAGGAGGAGCCTCAGACCCAAGGTCCTTGACCCTCACAATATGATAGATACATCCCTTGGAAATCATCTTACATGCTTTTAGACATGAAATTATTTGACCTCTAGGGATTGAGTTTCCCTTCTTCCATTCTAAAATGGATTCATTAGGAAGTAGGAATTTAACTACCCTTGTTCTACAATCATTTGAAGCAAAACAAACATGTAACCAATCCATCCCCAGTATGACATCAAAGTCCAACATATCCAGTTCTACCAAATCAACCAATGTAACTCTATTGGACAATAATGTGGGACAACTCCTATAGACTCTTTTAGCAACAACGGAGTCACCCACCGGGGTAGAAACCAAAAAAGGTTCAACTAAGACATTGGTAGCACATCAAACTTCATAGCCACCAAAGGAGTTACAAAATATAAAGTGGCACCGGGATCTAGCAATGCATAAACATTAATTGAAAATACTTGCAACATACCAGTAACAACATCGGGAGAATCCTTTTGATAACCCCTAGATTTGAGATCATAGAAGAGGATCTTCTTAGGAGCATCGTAATTTTGACCACTTTTTTGTGCTTGATTACTCTATTTTATTTGAATCTTGGCCATGGGATAGTCTTTCACCATTTGGCCACTCTTTCCACAACAAAAACAATTACTCGAACCTAATAGACCTTTACCCAAGTGCGTCTTGGCACAATTATGGCTCTCACTTGAGGAACCACCAACTTTTCCCCCTTGAGACTTAGGGTTAGGCACCATATCCTTGTTATATCTTGGGACATTAGGAGGAACTTGGTCGGAGAATCTCTTTTTAAACCTTGGTTTGTCTTGGATCTCAAATTTATTCTTAGAGTTTCCCCCATCATAGGGACTTGCCCTCTTGGCATCCTTATTCTTCTTCTTAGGTCTATTCTCCTACTTGTTGAGAATGCACCATCAAATGAGAAAGGTACATGTTGTCATGAAACATTGCGGCCCGACACTCTTATACAAGATCATCGAACACACCCGTCACAAAATGGCTCATTTCATCTCTAGGATTAGACACCAAGGAAGAAGCATACTTGGACAACTTGATGAGTTTCATAAAGTATTCTTGAACACTAATACCTCATTGAAGATATAGTTGAGGAGTTAAGTTTTAAGAATTCTTTCGAACATTCTAAGAAAGTACCTTTGAGTCCTTTTGTGAAGTCTTCTACAACTTCTAGTAACTTGTTTCAAGACTCGAGCAAGTGAGTATGAGTTGGTGGAGAATTTATTAATGAGTGCACTTTGTCATCACGAGATTCTTCATATCATGAACCACAACTCTTGAATTCATATTTCACATACAAGAGAGATTTAAGAGTAGAGTTTAAGAAAGTCTTTGAGTTCAATTGTGAATCCTTTGAGATCAACTATCTATTTGAACTAAGTTTTGAAGAAGTATGAAAATGAGAAGAGTTGTATACATGAGTTCCTTCTTGATATTTTGACCCTTGAGTCGAGTTGTTCATGCCTATAACTTCCTCATGAACTCCATCAGTCGACTACCTTTGAGAAAAGTAGCATATTCAAGTTGTAAGTCTTGAGTAATAAGTTTCTAACACATTTGAGTTTATATTTCTAATCAGGGGATATTACATGTTACCTATAAAGTCCTTGAGTTGAATTGTTCATGCCCATAATTCTTCATGAACCTTACAAGTAGAACAGTCTTGCGATGAGATTTGTTTTGAGTCCTTGAGTTGAGTAGTCATGCTTATAATTCCGCATGAACCCTCCGAGTGGAGCATTCCTAAAACGAATAGTATCATTGAAGTTCTTGATTTCCAAGTATTGATTAGGGTTATTGAAAACCTTGTATTGAGTCGTTCATGTCCATAATTTGGTTTGGACAATATTTTAAGATGTCTTGTGCAAACGTTTTAACTTTGTTTTAAGACTTAAGCTTTGAATATTAAAAGTAAAGTTCATTTCTTCAAAGATTATATGGTAACAAAGTGTTCCCAATATTTTTTACATTTAAGATGAGAGAAACTGAGATTTCCAAAAGAGTTTTAAAATGTTTCACATTTGAGCAAGAAAGGGAACATCGATTCCAAGAGATCTTTTAAGCTAACTTTTGAGTAATTATCTCAAACCAAAGAGAGAGTTTTGTTTTTACAAACATATGAGTTAAGTATGTTTTGGGAGTTGTATTAAGCACCGATATGGGGGAGAGTTCAGACAACTTAGAACCCCATAAACCATGTAGCTCTCATGGTAGAAAGGATCATACTTTTTAGATTATTCCTTATTACTTTTTAGCATAGACTAGTGGATCCACTTAGTTAAGACACTTTATATGACGGCAAAGTATAGAACAATTCTGGCAGCGTGGGCAAGATGTTGTATCATCACTTAGGCTCATAGTGGTGGTTGTCGGTTAGAGAAACTCCCACAAACTTATATTGTATTTTATTTATACATTGAGTATTATTGTATTTTTTCAATACATTGAGCTGTTTCTACATTTTTACAGCCTTCCATATATATTGCATAGTTTACTATTGCATTATCCTTGAGTATCATGAGTTTGAGTATTTTGAGTTAAGTATCTTAAGTTGAGTATCTTGAGTTGATCTATGTCTCATTGTGTCGAGTACCTTATTGTTGAGTTTTACTGAGTTGAGTATCTTATCTATGAGTACTTTTGAGTTGAGTAAGTTTGAGTAGTTTGAGTATCCTTGAGTATTCTTTGAGTTGAGTAACTCGTAAAAGAGGTAAGTATGTTTCTTTTTTATCAAAGTTCAAGCTTATGTTATGCTTTAGAATTCCCCTTGCATACTCGTACATTCCACGTACTGAGCCATTTGGCCTGCATCTTTTCATGATGCAGACACAGGTATTCAGTCTCATCAACAAGAGCTTCGTTGATACATCCGGGAGTTTGAGTTAGCTATAGTGAGCCTCCTTATTTTCGGAGGATTTCATTTACTTTTCAGTTTTGTCAGGATATTGTGGGTTTTGTCTCAACTATCATCTTTGTCATTTAGAAGCTTCATAGATAGACAGTAGAGTTTCAGAAGTTTGTATCATTTATTTTATTAAATGTTTTGAAGACTTAAGTTGCCTATTTTATGTCGAGTTGTATATTTTATTTTTATTCAAAGTTTTCATTTGAGTTAAAGTTTTGTATTTCAGTTTCATGAATTTTATTCTTTTTTAAGCATTGTATGCTTAAGTTTGTCTTCTGCTTGTAGTCAGCCAGGATGAAGGTTCTCTTGACGACTAAAAATGATTCTCGAGTGCCGGCCACGTCCAGGGTATAGGTTCGTGTCTTGACAGTTCACATAAGCTCTAACCAAAGTCTATCAATTAAAACAAATGCAAAAGAATTAACCTAGAACTTGAAAGTGAATGTACCAAAACTACTAAACAATAACCAAGTCTAAACGAAGAAGGATCATATCCCTAACTATCATAAAACATCAAAAGAACTAGTCTTAGTCCGGAATGTGGACATAGACACAAAGAAAATCCAAAGCAAACCGGAAAATGCTAGCTCACCCTTGAATTCAAAAGCAACGATCACATATCTTCTAAGCGAGGTCTACCAATAGCCGCCAAAAGATGCCATGTACTCAACAAAAATAAGAGCAATTGCTGGTTCAGTACACAACTACCGCGTACTGGTAGGATCATGCGGGTATCCCACTAAGTGCAACATAAGCAAGTCAAACAATGGTATAATCACATTCATATATATAAATGTGGCAACTGATCCCAGTTAGTTATGCTGGAACGTGACAATCCGATCCATCAACACACCATTATCATAAACACAAGTATACTATCAAGTCATACAATCAAGAGTGATTCATGGCATATAATCATTCGTCTATCTCATTTACAACAAGTGTGATCAATAATGCAACATTCATATACATACAAGTATCATAATGAAGCAAGAACATCCATACATCACACAATCACTGAATCACAACCATCACCTACCTCGAACAAGCTTGAAACCCTAAGAATCTTGATCCTTCCCTTTTCGAATTTGTTCCACTTGTTCCTGGTCTACAAAAATCAATACAATACGAGAATCAATACATATTCACTAATTACCCAAAACTACAACAATTCTATGAACCCTAGATCATACCCATGATCCCAAGTACCGAATTTAGGGTTGTTTCCACCATAGAGTCCATTTCAAAACCCTTCCCCATAAATATTTACCCATTCTATTATGTTTTACGGATCAAAAATGGATTTTGGGAGTGAAAATCTTATCTTTAGCCTCAAGAATGATGAAAAATTGTTAGGAGTCACATGGGGTTAATTGCTTAGCTCAAAGAGTTAAAAAGTGAATAATAAGGTCGAGAGGTTTATTAACGACCTTAAGACGCGTCGAGCTCGCCGCAGCGACCCTCATCCCACTATAGTGGCCCACGCCAGGGTGGCTTGCACGGAACCAGTGAGATATTTCAAAATTCCAAGACCCCCATTTCACAACACACCTCTCAACAATGACACTCAAAACATACCTTCCACGCCAAGACCAATTCTGGAGTTCTACTCGCCCGAATTCAATTCCACAAAGTTGTATAAATACTTTAATGAGTTATCTAATTACTCATGCAACAAAATCATAAACGATTCACCCGATTGTTACCAGATTTTCCCACACCTAAAAGACTTTAATTTCGTCCAAATCTGGATTAGGTTGGGAAAAATTCAAATACTACGAAAAAGTTTTTCGACCCAAAATTCCCCCCGTTGGCTTTTCTATAACGATGGAACCCGTTCGTTACATCTTTGTTGATGGAATTGGATCTCGTCATAGATTGTGAAATTATTAACTTGAATTGTCTTTAGTTAGTATGAATAGAACTGTTTTGATTTTTAATTTTGTTAAAAGTTATTTCATTTTAGTCAGTTCATTAGCTTTGACGAGAATTGTGGGAGAGAAGATGATGAAATTCACATTTAAGGGTATATTGTGGTAGACAAGTCAAAAAAGTATTAAGAGTGATTTTATTGATACAAATGTGTAAGTTGAGTGAGTTTATTGATACAAAACAAGGTTTAATGATTTTACTAGATAAAATTTTCAAAGTTGAGTGACCTTTTGAGATGTTAACTTCCTTTTAGTATATGGTTAAGGATACAAGATTCAACTAGATTTTAGTTGTGATACTTTGCATGTTAAGCTTACTAACTTGCAAAATATATTGTATGACATAAACTTACTTACAATGGTTCATAAAGTAAGATAAAAGAGATAATTCGGTTTAAATTGTGAGATTTTGGCCGTTAAATTTTTAGCACGTAGTAATATTTATAGTATAACACAAATTTACTTGTATGATTATTAAAAATGATTAACAATACAACTAAATTTAAATTGTGACCTTCTCACCGTTAAATTTTTTAATTTGCAATAGCACATAATTTACATATAGGTTTTAAATAAAAGATGATTGAACTTCAACTAAGTGTAAGTTGTGATCTTTTGTCTGTTAAACTTTTAACTCGCAAAGAATATAATTAGTATGACATATTTACTTCTATGGTTGATAAAAAGTGACGGAAGATTTTACTAGGTTTAAATTGTGACCTTTTCGTCATTAAATATCCATTTGCAATGTTATAATATGACATATGTTTTCTCATAACTGTAGCATGAATATGGAAAGAACAAAGATTCTACTAGGTTTAAATTGTGACCTTACTAACCCATTAAATTTAACTCACAAAAATATTGTATGTGATATTACACTCTATATGTGATTGTTGTTTGTTCGTTGATTTTTACATACAATACTCGTAGACTTTCTTATAGTGTAGATAAGGGAAATACGTGACAGGGAAAATGAAACCTGTATGAATGAAGAGATTAACCTAGCCCTAAAGTCAAGTCTTTCTTGTTTTTTGATAGCGAAACGTTATTGATTGAAACTAAAAAAATGATTTGGAGATAGAAAATTTTACTAATTAAGTTTATATTACTGTTGAACTACATGCGACAAAATCATAGCTTCCGACATAAATTCAATATATTTTTTTCTTTTTCTTTCATTTTTGCTTATAAAGATAGACAATAGCTAGAAAAGATGGAATAAACTTAAATATAGAGCCTAAGATAATTAAAATTTAACTTAGTTACCATAGGGGCGAAAAATCATCATAAAATATCTACTATATTAGTAAGACAGTCTACATGTATTTCCTCCTCTTCTTTTTGTGTACTATTCTTAAATGGGAAAAGGGTACAAAACACACTTCAACTATGGACGAAATTATCGTTACACATACCAACTTTGTGGGGGTCCTATGAAACAATATCTCTTTTTTTCTTCTAAATATATACACACATTAATTTGGTAAGTGTCTTGTGCAATTACTTTATGCATTGCTATTGCTCGAAACAATTTTGGATTTTTTTTAATGTAACAAAAAAATTGAGCATGATTATTTTTAATATAATTGAATACTATTCTTAAATGAAATAAAATTCTATTTTCCTTTCCTCAATAAGTGTAAACACATTTGTTTGGTAAGTATTTGTGCAATTATTTTATGTACTACTTTTCCTCGAAACTAATTTAGAAATTTTTTTTATATAAAAAAATAATAATTGAGCATGATTTGATTTTTGATATGATTGAGTATTATTCTTAAGATAAAATAAAATTCTCTTTTCTTTCCTCAATATGTATAAATACATTAGTTAAGTAAGTGTCTAGTGCAATTATTTTATGCATTTCTTTTGCTCAAAATTAATTTAGAATTTTTTTTAATTTAAGCAAAAACAAAAGTTGAGCATAATTTGATTTTTAAGATAATTGAATACTATTCTTAAAATGAAACAAAATTCTCTTTTGTTTCCTCAATGTGTGTAAACAAACACATTAGTCTTGTGCAAATTACTTATATACACACATTAACTTACCTTAATATCCATTTATCCCTATCTTTTTTAAAAGTTTCAAAAATCCCTTAATTCCTTCAATAGATAAAATCTTCCTTATACATAAATATTTCACTCCTATTTTCAGCCTATATTCACGTTTCTCATTCCCCACTTTATTCCTCCATTTTATCCCTAAATTCTCTCCACTTTTTTAGCAGTTACAAATTTTGAATTTTATTTTGATTTTCAGTAGGTATTAGTTATTTTTTTATAATAATTAATATAATCTTTGTAGAAGTTCGCCTTTTCTGTTGTCGTTTTCTTTTAATTCCGTCTTTTTCCTTCTTTTTCCTTTTTTTGGTCTAATAGTTATTTTATTTTTCAATTATTTTCAAATCACCGTTGGATTTGATATTTGTATTTGAATTCTTTATTTTTATTAATAAAACTCACCTCATGTCTTTGATTTAAAAATATATTTAATACTTGTAAATTTTTCATAATTTGAGTTGGTTATGGATTCTAACAACTAATCATTCATTAAAATTCATTAGAATTCTTGTATACTACTAATCATCTAATTGTCTCATAATAATATTAGTTTTAATTTCACCTAAATTTCATACGGTTTAATATTTTTCTCTTTATTCTAGTGTTTTTCATAAACAAATTTCTTTCATGAATTGTATTTGTTCATGTATCTAATTGATAACTTAATTCTTATTTATTGTGATACATTTATACATAAATATTATTTCAGATTAGGTATATTCTTCTTTAACAACCTTATTGTATCAGATACATTATTATCAACTACAAAATGATAAACTATGTAAGCATACATATCTTTCAAGGCAAACGGTATGATACTCTTCAATTCAAACGAGATACATAGATAGTAATGTATCATGCACTATTTTTTTAGTTATTATACGTAAATTCGAATTTATACTAAATGTATCAATAACATAGCAACTACCACACTGTAATGTATGAATATCTAATTTAATATCTTATGGACAACAATTACTTATTTAATGTATCTAGTGTAAATACAATTCTGATACAAAAACAATAATGTATCATGCACTAATTTTTTAGATATGATACGTAAATTCAAATTTATATTAAATGTATCAATTACATAGCAATTATCACACAGTAATGTATCGATCTCAAATATAACATTGTATGGGCAACATTTATTTATTTAATGTATCTACTATAAATATAATACTTATCAATTTAAACAAGATACATAAATAGTAAAATGCTAAACAACAAAGATATTCATGATGTATCTTCTCGGATCTTCAATAAACTAGGAGAAGAATTTTGAATCTCAATATTTTCAACAATTTTGAATCAAAAATCGAAAGAATATTCGATGAACTTAAACATTCACAAAAGAAATTGTTTGTCCAACAAAAATTCCATAAAATCCTTCATAACTAACCTCGCTTTTCAAAATTTTTGGACAAATTTTTTTATGAAACAGAAAGAACGATGAACAAAAAGAAGAAATTTAATTTTTTTTATTTTTTTTGGTTTGTTACACTAGCATTTTGAATTATTGACAATAATTTGAATGAAATAACGTTTTCCCCCTTAATTAGTGCAATAAATGGATACTATGAAATTTTAAATTGATTTTACAACTTTTTTTTCCTTAATAAATGCAACAGATTGATGCAGAATGTATCAATAATAATGTATCCGGATCCTTAATTATGTATCTGAAATGTCTAAAAAATATGGGATTTATGTAATTATAAAAATAATAGGGATAGAAGATAATTAAAATTTTACACTATCATATTTATGTAAGTTATACATTATTTTATGTATTGTTTTTTCTCTAAAGTAAGTTAGAATTTTTTCTAATGTAATAATAACAAGCTTTGAGCATGATTTGATTTTTAATATAATTGAATATTATTCTTAAAATGAAATAAATTCCCTTATTTACTTAATATGTGTGAACACATTAGTTTGGTAAGTATCTTGTGCAATTATTTTATGTATGACTTTTGCTCGAAAGTAATTTAGAATTATTTTTAATAACAAATTAAATTTGAGCATGATTTCGTTTTTAATATTGTTAAAATCAATATAAAATTTCTACTTAATCTGATTTCTTCCAAAATTGGGGAAAATTATAGTGTTCTTTTATAGCACTGCAACTGGAACAATTTAACGACCCGAGCCTACACCATGAGTGGGACTGACACTCGAGAACCATTGTTGGTCTCAAGCGAACCATTGGCCTGACTTTCTTACTCAGCGGACGACTTAACGTAACAACATAAAATCAAACAAAATTTAGAATGTTATTGAGAATACATTCAACTATCCAATAAGGCAAACTCAGTCTCAACATAAGATAATGAAATGAAAAGACTAAAGAACTAACATCTGACTGTCTATGAAGCCTCTAAAACAAAAAGGAATGTCGAAACAAGACCCCGAACCATCCTAACAGTGAAATACTAAAAGCAACGTAACAAGAGTCCTCCGGAATGCAAAGAGGCTCACCAATTAACTCTCAGTGCTCAGCTGGATCAACAACGCGCATGATGTTGATTCTCGTTATCTGCGTCTGTATCTTAAGGCGATACATGTCAACTGGAATCAGTATATTGAATGTACAAGTATGCGAGTTGGATTGCTAAACATAACATAGGATTGAAAAGAATCTAAAAGGAACACTTACCTTGACTTTACTCAACTTCTAAATAACTTAACTCAATATAAAGCAATAAAGCATATGCACTATATAGAAAGCTTATAAAAACAGTGGAAACAACTTAGTTCGTTAAAGAAAATGCAACAACAAACTCAACTTTACTCATATAATAAAATAATATAGTGTTTGTGGGAGTTTCTCTAAGTGACAACCACCACTATGAGTCTAAGTGGTGGTACAACGTCATACCCACGCTATCAGAACTGTCCAATAATTTGTCGTCATATAAAACGCCTTAAAAGTGGATCCACTAGTCTATGCTAAATAGAAAATTAAGGATCCATCTGAAAAGTATGATCCTTTACTACTCATGATGGCTACATGGTGTATGGAGACTTGAGTTAATATGAACTCGTATCTCCATATCAGTGCTCAATACTACTCCCAAAATATACTTAGCTTATTTTTTTAAAAGAAAACTTCTTTCTTTCTTTTTAGATAATTACTCAAAACTTTAGCTGAAAATCTCTCTTGGAAATCGGTGTTTCTCTTTTTTGTCCAAATTTGAAAACATTTTTAAAATCTTGGGAATACTTAGTTACCTTATAATTTTTGGAGAATTGAACTCAACTCTTTACTCTTTGCTTAACTTGAAACTTAAGTCTTATAACAAAGTTAAAATATTTGTGAAAGACTTCTTGAAAACACTCTAAGAACTTCCTAGACTTGATTCTTAACTTTCCTTGAATTGAATTTTATGGTTCAAGGTTATGATTCATGTTTCTAGATGATTTCTAAGTGTTCAAAAGTCATTTAGAGTAGTTAGGATCAATGGAAATTGGAAAGTGTTAGTACACTTCTATAAAACTTAAATGGAATATATGACAAAAACTAGTGAAAATAATGATTTAGGCGCATCTCGGGCGCGCCGCACCAGACTTAACTTATTGGGGCTCATTTTGGGCGCACTGCAGGCGCGCCGCGCCAACCCCTTCCTAGACAAACTCGATGAACTTTTCAACTCATTTTCTGGCCTGAATTCGATTATTTTTTATTTCTTTTCTAAATTTCACTTTAGAAACAGGTACCCAAGACATATACACGAAGATCTAACTTAAACAACTCAAGGAAACAACACTTTAGTATCAAGAAGTTCCTTAATCTCAACTCATATTCAAGAACGAAGTTATCCAAGAACAACTATCAAGAACATTCAAATCCAAATCTTTTTCGAACGAAATTGTGTTGAATCAAATATGATTGGCACATGGGTGAACAAATCCAACGTTATGAAATCTCAAATACCTTGTAGGATCAAATCCTTGATGAAACCCCAATCAATTCCTTATGAAGACGACGAAATCTTGATCTTTCTCCTCCTTTCTTCTCTTTTCTCTTTTCTCCAAGCCCTAGCGTGAAATTCAACTTTTTTTTAAAATGACTAAAATCTTATTTGACCCCAATTAATCACCTAAAAATGAATTAGAATAATAGGGTATGGAAAAGACCGAAACACCCTTAAAAATCCGGATTGGACATTTCCTTATTTGAACTACCCAATTCTAGTTATTTAAATTTACGAGATAATACAATATCTAATCCTTGGGAACATTCATCCTAGAATGAGATTACTCTTACTATGGTAAGGGTGTAACATCAATTCAGTTCAGACACCCAACAAGAAATGGAATTGCGACATGCTAGCTTATAAATAAAATGTTAAGAAAAAGGGTTAGTGCCTTAATTTGGAACGTCTCTGGATTTAAAGAGATGTGGATATATATATTCTTCATATCTTTCTCAGCTTCCCAATTACCTTCCTCAACGAATTATTTCCTCTAAAGTACTTTGACTAATGCTACCTCTTTTGTTCTCAACTTGCGAACTTAGCGATCTAAAATTTGAACTGGAATCTCTTCATAAGAAAAGCTATCTTTGATCCCAATATTCAGTTGGTATGATAAATGAAGGATCACCATGCACTTCTTCAACATGGATATGTGAAACACCGGATGAACCGATGTTAACTCTTGTGGTATCTCCAACTCATAAGCTACATTTCATAACCTTTTCAATATTCTTTAAGGAACAATATATCGGGGACTAATAAGATTTACCTTCTCACCAAATCTGATAACACCTTTCATGGGTGAAACCTTCAAGTAGACCCATTTATCTACTTCTAACTCTAACTCACTTCTTCTAACATCAGTGTAGGATTTTTGATGACTCTGCGTCATTTTCAACCTCTTTCGAATAAATTCCTTCTACATAGCTTGATGAACTAAATATGGTCCTATCAACCCTGCTTCACCAACTTCAAACCATATAATAGGAGATCTACATCTTCTCCCATAAAGAGCTTTATAGGGAGTCATTTGGATGCTAGAGTGGTAATTGTTGTTTTAAGCAAATTCGATGAGAGGTAGGTGATCATAACAATTACATTTCGAGTCAATAACACAAGCCCTCAAAATATCCACTAAGGTATGAATAGTGTGCTCTGCTTAGCCATCTGTTTGAGGATGAAAAACAGTACCTAAGTTCACCTTTGACCCCAAGCCTTGTTTGAATGACTTCCAAAACCTTACAGTAAATTGTGCACCTCTGTTTGAAATAATAGAGACCGAAATCCCATGAAGTATAACCACCTCTTTATTATATAACCTGGCATAATCCTCCAGTGAATGAGTAGTCTTTACTGGTAAAAAGTAGGCTGATTTTGTTATTCTATCGACAATATCCCAAATCGAATCCTGTTGCCTGCGAGACCTTGGTAAAACTGTGATGAAATCAATATTAATCATCTCCCACTTAGATTTCAAAAATTAAGATATTATGAGTCAAACCACCGTGACTTTGGTGCTCTACTTTAACTTGTTGGCAATTTGAACGCTTGGCTACAAATTTAGCAACGTCCTTCTTAATACTACTCCACCAATAAACTTCTCTCAAATCGCTATACATCTTTTTGGAACCCGGATGAATGGAATATATGGAGCTACGAGCTTCCTCCATGATCCTCTCTTGGAGTTCTTCCGACCTTGGTACACACAATCTACCTTGATACCTTAATACACCATCTCACCCTTGTTCAAAATACAATACTTTTTGCTTATGAACATTTGCCTTCAATTCAAGCAAAATAGGATCTTGGTCTAGCTTCTCTTTTACTTCTGACACTAATGATTATTCATCCTCATTCATCTCCACTACTCCTCCTTCTGTGGAATCCACTAGGCGAACTCCAAAGCGTGCAAGTCTATGCATACCTCTTGCTAGTTCTTTATTCTCTTCCTCAAAGTGGGCGGTACTACCCATAGACAACCTGCTCAAGGCAGCAGCAATAACATTAGCCTTACCTGGGTGGTAACTCATGACATAATCCTTGAGTAATTCTAACCACCTCCTTTGTCTGAAATTAAGCTCTTTCTGAGTAAACACATACTGAAGACACTTGTGATCGGTGAATACATTCTCATGAACAATATACAAATAATGACGTCATATCTTCTAAGGAAATACTACAACAACTAACTCTTAGTCATAGGTGGGTAATTCTTCTCATAAACGTTCAGTTGTCTGGAGGCATAAGCTATAACCTTGCCATTCTGCATCAATACGCGACCCAACCCAACTCTAGATGCATCACAATACACCACAAAACTTGAGTAGCTTTTGGTAAGGTCAAAATTGGGGTAAGTAGTCAACCTCTTTTTCAATTCCTGAAAGGTTTTCTCGCAAACTTCACACCATTGAAACTTCATTATTTTGTGATTCAACGTGAACAAAGGGTATGAAATAGATAAGATACCCTCTACGAACCTTCTATAATATCCAACCAAACCCAAGAAACTCGTAATATCAATTGGAAATGTTGGTTAAGGACAATTCTGCACTGCCTCTATCTTTTGGGTAACAACTCTAATTTCATCACTCGAAACTATGTGGCCCTAGAATGCCACAGACTCAAGCCAAAACTCAGATTTAGAGAACTTAGCATATAAATTCTTATCTTTCAACGTCTGAAGAACTATTCTGAGATGGCTAGCATGATCTTCCCTATTCATAAGCTCCATGAACGTTGTAGGAGCATAAGTTGAACCAAACGACATGACCAGAAACTCATAATGACCATAACAGAACCTAAATGTTGTCTTGGGAATATCACACTCCCTACTTTCAACTGACAGTAGCAACATCTAAGGTCTATTTTCTTTTTAAAAAAAATATCCTGAAGTTGATTGAAAATATCATCAATTCTCCTAAGAGGATACTTGTTCTTTATAGTAACCTTGTTTAATTGATGGTAATCTATACACATTCTGAGGGAACCATCTTTCTTTCTCACAAATAAGACTGGATCACCCCAAGGTGAGACACTTGGTCGAATGAAACCCATATCAAAGTGATCTTTCAACTGATATTTTAGCTCTTTCAACTCTGTTGGTTCCATTCCGTATGGCAGAATAGAGATAGGACGAGTATCGAGAAGAATGGATATATTGAAATCTATTTCTCTCTCAGGAGGGACTCTGGGTAGATCATCTCGAAGGACTTCTAGAAACTCTTTTACTATAAAGACTGACTAAATTGGAGGAATCTCAACACCAGAGTCATCTGACCAAGTGATAAACACTTCCCTTAGAAACTAAATTTCTTACCTTAAGGTACACATTAGAACGACCCTTAGGCACTGTTGAACTACTATTCCACTCTTGGACTTTTACAACCCGAGTTCTACAATCAATAGAGGCATAACATGCAAGAAGCCAGTACTTACGTAGAATGACGTCGAAATCTACCATGTCTAACTCAATAAATCAGTCGTGGTGTCTTTTTGATTGATGGAAATGAGACAATCACGATATACTCGCTCAGCTAGAATAGACTCCCCAACAGGTGTAGAACACAAAAGGGTTCATAGAGTTTATCGGAAGAATATCAAACTTATTTGCAACATCAAGGGTTACAAAAGATAAACTTGCTCCTAGGTCTAGAAAATCATGAACATCCAAAGTAAAGACTTTGATCATACCAGTGACGACATCTGGAGAGTTCTCTTGCTCTTGGAAACTATCAATCGCATAAATATGATTTGTTCCTCCGCTAGTACCGAAAGAAGCTCCTCTAGGTGCAACCCTGTCTAGTGGAGCAACAGATGAAGATTGGGCTCTATTGCCCTAATTCATATTACTTGTCGGTTCTTTGGACACTCTTTCATAAAATTACTCTTTTTTCCAGACTTGAAACAACCTGACTGGCCAACAAGACACTTACCTGAGTGGGTTCTACCACACCTAGCACTTGCAGGAGCCCAGTTACCTCTTTGTGCCACACTACCCTTAGTTTTTCTTCCTCAATCTGCTGCACGTAAGTCATAAATATCGCTTTGTCACGACACAAATTCACAAGTCGTGATGGCACCTATGTTCCCAACCAATAGGTAAGCCAACCCAACATATTTTACCAAACTTAACTAACTAATGAGTAAAAAGGTAAAAAAACACTTAGCGAAAATCTCCAACACTGAGTTCCTTATAAGTACGAAGTGCGGAAAAAAACTGAAAATACCACTCAAGAATTGGTGTCATAAGTACAAGAGCTTCTAAAATACGATGCAAGTCTGAAACTAAAATGACAAATCCAACATAAGGGATATCCTGTCTGAATACTAATTAACAGAATAAGTAAAAGATAAAGAGAGATGTGGACCACTAAACAACCAAGCAGCTCACCACAATCAAGACACTCCAAGCTCGGACTCAAATTGCTCCACGAGATATGCTCGTACTCGGAATCGAATCTGCACCACAAAGAGTGCAACAAGTGTAGTATGGGTATGAAACCACGTGTACCCAATATATATCATTTACAGACAACGAAGAAGTAGTGATAGGAGTTTTATTTTTAAAAAATTAATTCTTTAATTATACAAGTCTACATTACACTTACAAGTCAAGTTTCATCAAATAGACGTAATCAAATATCAAGTACTTTTCAACCACCAATAAAACACATAATCATCAAGAATGAAGGATGTCATGAGATGCAATGCAATATGACACTATGAAATGATATGCCGCAGAATACCTCGTACTCTCTCAACCGTATACACATGATACTCCTCGGAAATACATCTAGAGTTCATGACCCATGGGGACTAGCGAGGTCTATATACCAAAAGGGACGATCTACACGTGTCTTGCGAACGATCCCAACGAACTATCACAAAATCAAACAATTTCCGCAAGGATGATCTCCATCTGCCCAACTTATACTCAATCTCATGTCAATTCATGTGCACAATATTATATCAAAGAAATGGATGATAATGCACCTCAATCACTCAAATATCAACATAATACATAACCACCTCAATTATCACAACTATACGAGTGTAATAAAGAAAACACATTCACACAAGGATTTCAAGTCAACAATATATCAGCTAATTCCCATATGCTTTGGCATTCTCAAATTACAATCCACATTCTATAGTAGTAACTTTCCCTTTTATAACACCGGTACTCGTACCAATGCTCATCACACCGTTGATACGAGACCCCCCCCCCATCTTTCTTCCTTACCCCTTTGTCTATTTCATCTTTAATCTTCATTAGGAAAACGTCCTTCAACAAGTCTGAAAAGCCTTAACATACCATAAATGTCGAACTCATGCCACGAATCCTCAAGATAGTTTCTTCCCTTTTAGCAAAGTTTCGGAACGTTCCCAATCTACCAATGATGTCACATTCGTAAGTAAGCGAGTTTGTAGACATTCAAATTATTATATGTATATCATAGACCCTAAAGCTCACTCATATCTCTAATCAAGAACCAAATCCTGATATAATTTATATGTCAAAATTATCATATTTGCTAAATTTCAAGCCAAGAATTGAACCTTAATCTCTCCAAATAATTCAATGTTACATCATATAATATAAACCTCATAATTAATTAATTACATATCTCAATATATCGAAAACTAGTATCTTCATTTTATAAATAAATAAAATAAGAATCAACTCCACCCATTAACAACACCAGGTAAGACACTGTCAGTCTGCATGTGACCCTTTTTCTTTCTAAAAATTCAAACTGTAACCAACATGCCAAATTTCAAAAAATTACATAACAAATGCCAATCATTGGCATGATTGCCAATGATTGGCTCATGATCTTATTTCCCCCCACCATTTTTTTATTAAATAAAATCAAGCGCACCAAATTTTCTTCCCAAATCCTTTTCAACAACAATATAATAATTACTGATAATGGCCTATGCCTTCAATAATAACAAATATAATTAATGCCAGCTGTCAACATCTATACCACCAAACAAACAATTTCTTAATTTTTTTTTTAATTTCGACTAGACGAGAACATTACTACACTTTCTGCACGTTATTTTAATTCCTTGCACCAAACTATTTTATCACAGTTAATGATACACATCAAAATAATAACTTCACTTACCGATGAGAATGATAACCGCCATTACCTGGAACATGTTATCCCTCTTTCTTCTATGTTCGTCCGCCGCACAGGTCAGTTGTTGCACCCTTATTATTTTTTTCTAAAATAAATTCCACTAATCTATTTTACTTATATAGGTCAAGTGGTACTATTAATTATGTATGTAACCCACTAACTATTCAACTATACTATTCAATTAACAACAATTCAGCAACTAGATACTCATAGTTATCGAATAGTTTAATATAGTCCTTTAAATTTTCCAAAAAGAGTCAAAATAGTCCTAGTTCTCAAAACGACCTACCGGATCGTTACATCACCTACCACTTAAACAAACATTCGTCCTTGAACGGAAAAAAGAAAACAGCTAATCTGAACGCTAAAAGCGCTGAGGATATTTACTCCTTATGTCTGACTCGATCTCCCATGTAGCCTCCTCCACTGGACGACGCTTTCATTGAACCTCTACTGAAGCAATCTCTTTTGACCTTACATTTTTAACTTTCCTATCAAAAATAGTAATTGGTTCCTCCTCAAAAATCAAATTCTGATCAAGTAACATTGAATTCCATTGAATCACATGAGCACCACCCTGATGATACTTCTTCAGCATCGAAATATGACATACAGGATGGACACTTGACAAACCAGGTGGCAAATCTAACTGATACGCCACCTCACCAATACGCTCCACAATCTCAAAACGACCAATATACCTTGCGTTCAACTTGCCCTTTTTTCCAAATCTCATCACACCCTTCATGGCTGAAACCTTCAATAGAACTCTCTCTCCAACCATAAACTCCAAATCACGAACCTTCCAATCTGCATAACTATTTTGCCTACTTTGAGCCATGAGTCCAAGGAATCCCTTAACAAATTTGTACCCCACAGTCTAACATCAAATGCATCAAACAAACCAACTGGAGAGCGATACCTCCTACTATACAAAGCCTCGAATGGTACCATCTCAATGCTCGAATGGTAACTATTATGGTACGAAAACTCCTCTAATGGCAAGAACTGATCCCATTGACCACCAAAGTCAATCACACATGCCAGCAACATATTTTCAAGAACCTGAATAATCCATTCAGACTGACTGTCAGTCTGAGGGTGAAAGGTTGTACTAAGATCCACTCGAGTGCCCAACTTCTACTACATAGCCTGCCAAAAATGAGATGTAAATTGGGTGCCACGATCTGAAATAATAGAAATGGGAACCCCAAGCAAACGAACTATCTCTCGAATATATATCTTGTCTAACATTCTGAATTATAGGTAGTCTCAACTGGTACAAAGTGTGCAGACTTAGTCAGTCGATCCACAATGACCCATATAGCATCAAACTTACCAAGTGTACGTGGCAACCCTACCACAAAGTCCATAGCAATACAGTCCCACTTTCACTCAGGTATAGGCATCCTCTGAGTCACACCTCCAGGCATTTGGTGTTCATACTTCACTTGCTGACAATTCAAACACCGAGATACAAAATCTTCTATGTCCCTCTTCATACGAAACAACCAATATTGTTGCTTCAAGTCAGGATACATCTTAGTATCCCCCGGATGAATAGAGTACCTCAAACTATGAGCCTCCTCCATGATCAATCTAGTCAAATCACCTGTCCGAGGAACACATATACGACCTTTAATCCTCAAAACTCCCTCTCTATCAAGAATTACAGCCTTGGATTCTCCTTTTAACACCTTGTCTCTAATCATACATAAATCACCATCATCAAATTGTTGAGCCCGAATCTGCTCCAACAAGGATGACCTAGCCTCCATATAAGCCAACACCTTACCAGTTTTTGAAATATAAAGTCTCACAAAGCTATTGGCCAAGGATTGAACATCCCTAGCTAAAGGACGCTTTCCAACTTGTAACATGGCAAACTATCCATACTTACCGCCTTTCGACTCAAGGCATCTGCTACCACATTTACTTTGCCTTGATGATAAAGAATAGTCATGTCGTAGTCTTTGAGAAACTCCAACCATCTCTGTTGCCTCAAATTCATATCCCTCTGATTTAATATATAATGGAGACTACGGTGATCCATGAACACCTCGTATAAAGATAATGCCTCCAAATTTTTAATGCAAACACAACAACCGCCAACTCTAAGTCATGAATAAGATAGTTCTTCTCATGAACCTTCAAGTGCCTCGAAGCATAAGCTATCACCTTTCATTTCTAGATCAATACACAACCAAGACCAATCAGAGAAGTATCACAACATACAACAAAACCCTCACCCTCCACGGGTAGGGTCAAAGTCGGAGCATTTTTCAATAAAGTCTTGAGCTTTTGGAAACTAACCTCACACTCTTCAGACCACTGGAAAGTCACCTCTTTGTGTTTCAATCTAGTTAATGGAGATGCAATGGAAGAGAACCCCTCTACAAATCGGCGATATAACCTCCAAGAACTAAGAAAGGTCTGAGCAATCTCGAACTGCCTCAATGTTCTTAGGATCCACCATAATAACCTCATTGGACACTACATGTCCCAAGAATGCTATCGAACTAAGCCAAAACTTACACTTTGAAAACTTTGCATAGAGTTTCTTCTTTTTCAGAATCCCAAGCACAATCCTCAAATGATGTCTGTGTTCCTCCTTACTACGGAAGTATATCAATATATCATCTATGAAGACAACAACAAAGGAATCCAAATACCATCTGGACACTCCATTCATCAAGTCCATAAAAGTTGTTGGGACATTAGTCAATCCGAAAGATATCAGCAAAAACTCGTAATGGCCATAACGTGTTCGAAAAGCTATCTTAGGGATATCTCTGCCCATACCTTCAGCTGATGATAGCCAGATCTCAACTCAATCTTGGAGAAAACAGAAGCACCCTGCAGCTGATCAAATAAATCATCAATACGAGGTATATGGTACTTATTTCTGATGGTTACCTTGTTCAACTGCTGATAGTCAATACACATAGCATAGATCCATCTTTCTTCTTATCAAATAACACTGGAGCACCCCAAGGAGATACACTCGGTC
>CM040618.1:96042269-96094443 GCA_022817965.1 Solanum lycopersicoides
TCCCGGTCTAATAAATCCCTTGCTCTCAACAATTATCCTGGCATATCTTACTCCCTTCAATTTGCTTTCCAATTAGAGTTGTGCTTCAACGATTAAGTGTACGGTTAATGGTAGAGTAGTGTGTTGAGTGCTCTGGTTTCTTTCAATGTCAATACAAAATCAATATAATACGATCAGTGTGAGACCTGGAAAATCTGTCAGAAATACCTCCGGAAATCACTTACCACGGATATAGACTCAACATAAGATCTCAGACACTCAGTATCTCGAATGTGCCGTCAAGTAAGCAAAACATCCTCTCTCTACCAAAGTTGCTGAAGTCATTAAGAAATGGTATCAACCCTTAGGAGATAACTAACGAGACCTCTCCATTCTACTATACAGGAATTCCATGCATAGATAATGTAACTGTCTTTGCATGGTAATTTAAAATTGCATGGTAGAGATAACCAATTTGTACCAAGACATCATTCAAAATCTACATCATCTCTAAGACCGTTTAATCTGCATTATGAGTTTCATTTATCATTCAAGCTAACAATACATAATTGATAACCCAGCTATACCACTACTAGATCTATCCCACAGGATTAGAAACATGTCACCAAATCAAGAGACTCACATTAATATATTCCAAACTAGCAAAATAGCTGGACAGCATAAGAATAAGTAGAGCCTGGATCAAATAATACAGTAGCCGATCGGTGACAAATCGAAATATATACATGTGATAACAACATCTCAAGCCTCAGACCTCTGGCCTACCTAGAAAAGCATATCAGTGAGAACGACCCCCCTCAGATTGTGAACCTCCACGACTACCACAACAACGAAGTAGAACTACCTCTACCTGCATGAGAACCACCTCTGCTACTATGTATACTCTTCCTAGTTAGAGGTTATGCAACCTGAAAGTCGAAGCCTGAGAACCCTGATGTAGCCTTCACGCCTGGTCCTGGACAATCTCTCACAAAGTGTCCCATATCACCACATTCAAAACACCCCTACGAGACGTAGGCTTGATGAGAGGAACTCTGCATTACCAGAATTGTCCTCACGGCCTATCAGGTCTAAACGATGAGCTTGTGAATTATGTACTGAACTCAAAGAACATGCCTAGCGTAACTAGTCTCAGACGCTGGTAAAGCTTCGATGAAAGGTTGCTAGACTGAGAGTGTACCTCTCCCCAAGTAACCTATACTCCTAGGCGGAACACTACATACATCCTGAATGACGGGACCTCTTGCCCTCATGCTGCTTAATCCCTCACGTCGATCCTCATCCCAACTCCTTGCAGCACTACCACCTTTAAGAATGGAACACCAGAAGTAACAACCTGAGAAACTCCCACACAAATGGGAATAATCAGCCCCTTACAACCTTCTCAATCTCTCAGCCTCTGTGGGAAGTTATCTCGAAGCATGCATATCCGATACATGAATTTACCCTCATACTCTTCCACTGACATACTCATTCTGTGCTGCAAACCTCAACTCGACTTGTTGCTGCCCTCTCTAATCTTGGTTCGTGCGTAACAATGTTGGCTAGAAATACCTGAGTAAACTGAGTCAAGGATAGTGGAGGGGATCGCAGTCTGGCCTACTACTAAATATAATCCCTCCACCAACTGCTTGGCAAGAGCAAATGCCGTGAACATACCCTAATATATTGGATAGTATTGCTAAGTAATGTTGGCGCTTACATGTGTTAGATTATGCCCTTTTACGATTAGGACCGGCTTCACACACAATTATTGATTGCGTTGTAGAGACTCAGACTCTGATCCCTTGTGGTTTACAGCCAAGCCACTACTACTTGGGGAGTTAGTTGAGGGCTTATCAGGGAAAGTTGTTTTTTTTTGGGTCAAGCCATGGTAGGGCTCGCGAATATGAAGATTTTGACCGTATGATTTGTACTTTTACCAGGATTTAATAAGGGAAAGGGTCTAAATGGTGTGTAAGATTTCCTAGGGGTAAAATGGTACTTTTCCCAGGCTAAGGTATGTATCGTATTACTCTAACATATGCTAATTTAATTATTAATTATTAATAAGGGTGGAGGAGCATTTTTGGTGTTGGGAAGAGAAAAGGGCCATAAAATGTTGGCATCGTCTTGAAGAACTCACTCGAAAAAAAATATAATCAAAACATAAGCAAAAACGTTAGGCAAAGAGAGGGGTTTCCGTCGAGTTGGTGTTGAAATTTAGAGATTGAAACGTGATTTGGAGAGGTTTTCTTACTCTTGGTCCCTTTCCCAAGAGACCCCTAGGATTCAGTCAATTCTAATCCGAAAACTAGGATTGTTTCCCTGTTGCATGTACCTGTCACTAGCTCCTATCGATGGTTGTAGGTTGGTATGTCTGCTGGTAGATATTAAGCATGTAATGTGATTTCGTGATGAATATGTTCATGAATGTGTGTTTGGAATCGTACGAATGATAACCTATGCTTTCCGAAAATATAAGTTTATGTGTGTGCAATGTGTAGCTGTGACTTTGAACACGGATTGAAGCATGAAAATGACTTGTTTTATGGTTGTATTTCACATGCACAAACTTGTATAAATCGTGATGTTCATATGAGTATAATGTGGATGATTTGAGTGTAAACTATTAGCTAAATGAATCCATGAAAATTCACCTAAAGATGTACTACATGATCCATGAATTACCCTAAGAACTAACGTGTAATATTGATGAAAAGGATGCTGAAAAACGTACATAATTCCCAGCAATATGTTGATGAGTTTCGGTCAAGCTAAGTGGTTTAATATGTTGTGAATAATGAATTAAAACAAGTGAGGTCACTGAGGATCCAACCCGTGACCTCACCATGTTAAAAGTCATGGAAATAATGTAAGTTAAAAAGAATGTGGCAAGGGGGATTCGAACCAGTGACCTTGATCGAAAATGAAGTACTAAAAATAAGAAATGAGAGGAGTGGGATTCGAACCCACCACCTCTCAGTCAGATTTAAGGAAAAGTTAAAAGAAAAATAAAAGGTTGAGGCGTGTGGGAATCGAACCCACGACCTCTAGGCAGAACAAAAGGAATTTAAGGAGAAAAATTAAAGTGGGGCTGTGGGGGTTCGAACCCACACCCCCTCGGCCAAAAAGGAGAGAAATTAAAGAAAAGGAAATAAAAAGAAAATGAGGTTGCGGGGATTCGATCCCACATCCTCTCAGTCCCAATGAACGAAAAATGAAGAGAGAAATTAAGGGGGAAAAAATGAAAGCGTTGGGGCTCGATCATGGGTCCCCAAGTCGTGTGGATCAAACCAAAATAAATTAAAATGTAAGTGTTGTCCAAGGGATTCAAAATCGGGTTCCCTTGCCCAAATTCCGTATTGATACATAAGTCATACGTGAATAAATGTTCAAAATAATGTTGCCTACGTAGATCGAAATCGAGATCTTGACATACTTACAAGATGCATAAGTCTTGTACCACATAATCTTAGGAAGATATGAATCACTTAAACGATCTATGAATGAAGCCTCATCGCTTGTATGTATAGACCCATAAGTCTAGCATACGTTTAAAGTAAGTGAACCTAAGATGTATGTAACGAAATGATGAAACCGTAGAAGGGTCAAGTAAGAGTGTGAAACACACTAAATGGTCAAGTGCATTGGCATACGATGAAATGAATATTCACGTAAAAAGGGGTGAGTAATTATGAAGAGCAAATGTGCTAAAGCTAATGAATGTGGTGACAACATGATAAGAGGCTAATGTGAAAGATGAGAGCAATCTCAAATGAGCCTAAGTAAATATTACCAAAACGTACTCACCTATGAGAGTGTAAAGCTAATGAAGAGACCAATCTCTAAGAACACTCTAATGAAAGTATTGATATTAATGTACACTTAATACTAATGATGAGATGAGAAATCATCTATTGAGCTATGATGTCCTCTTACTAGAAGCCAGCTTCCATGACATATGAGTTGAATGTAACGGAACTTTATACAGAGCACCGATAGGCTAGCTATGAGCGGTGATGCCTTCTTTCGGGAAGGGAGGAGGTTCACGTAACTCTCATGAGATGAGGTTGTCCGGCTTTCCGGGTATGGGTCTCCTAATATCTCCTAGTCTTTGAACCTATACTTCCAATATAGAGATCTAGCAGGGTTCAATCCCCTATATACGTTAGCATGTTTTGGGTCACTTTGGCCGGTGATTCCACCTCCTTTCGGTGTGGGGAAAATACTGGATTTCATGATGCTCACATGATCTATGTCGGTTAAAGTTAAAGTTCCCCATGAATGAATGAGGCCAGCCTCAAATGATGCACATAATGAAATGAACGATACCAAAGGGGTTAGGATAGGATAATCAAGAGGTGAGCTAGACTCAAGTAATGACACTAGGTTATTCTTGGTCATTGCACAGCAAACCCGATAAGAGTCTTAAACTACATACTAGGTATGGCTAGTGTTTACACTAGCTTATGAATGAATGAAATGAAGTACGTATGAATGAATGAAGCAGACTCTGCGTTTGTCAAAGAAGGCTCACTAGTTGAGGTGCCATATGTTGAGCCCTCATTTTGGGAAGTCTTAATGTTAAGTCCATGATTCCAAGGTCTCATGGCATATGAACAAACGATATGAAAGATGTTATGTGCTTTATGCAATATGTTATGTGCTATATGCAATATGTTATGTGCTATGTGTAAGATGTTATGTGTTGTGTGCAATATGATACGTATGATGATGCATGTTACTTTCATGGCATGACTTTCCTAATCCAAATTTGGCAAGTCCCCTGACTTTCCTAATTCAAATTTGGCAAGTCCCCTGACTTTCCTAATCCCATTTTGGCAAGTCCACTGACTTGACTTTCTATAAATCATGTTGTTAGGAAAGAGCTATTCTCACTCATGCATGTCCTTGGTGTGTGCTTGCATATACCCATACTTAGTACAAGTGTGTACTAATCCCATACAATATCTACTTTTAGGTGCAGTCACAAGTGGACATTAGAGCTTACAGTACGACGTTGCAACTATCCGGACGTGGAGCTTTCATCCGGATTTGGTAGGCCCTCATGCTTTCGAGGATGTCTATTGTTATTATCTAGCTTAGATGTAGGCTTTAGCTAGTGGAGCATGTTCCACTAGTGTTTCTTTCTCATTTTATTTCAGACATTGTATTGGTGCCATTTTGGCAAGTATACTCTTAATGCAGTATTGAACTATTTATTTCATTTGATAATCTTAATATTAGATGGTTGATTGTGAACGTTTATGAGTTTAAGTAGAATGTCTTATGTGAATGTTAAGTAACAAAAAGTTACAAATTTTCCGCTAAAATTAACCTAGATGAAGTAACGATGACGTACCTAACAAGATAGATTTATCATATACTATAAAATATAGGCTTGTCTGCGACCTCTGAGAGGTCAACGACACCGGTCTCGTCTGGGGTCTAGATTTCGGTCGTGACAAAATTGGTATCAGAGCACTAGGTTAGCTTCCGAGGATAATAATTTCACATCAAACACATTGAGTAGTTTCTAAGTCATGGTAGTGAAGTGCACCACTATCCTGAATTAGAGACTGCATGATGCGTAGGAAGATTTACCTTCTTCTGATCTTATCGTGCTTTTCCTAATGTCTAATTTCTTGGTGTTATGCGCGTGTCTAACATCAATTCTTATTGTTTTTCAGAGAATGAATACTAGGAGGAACGTTGGTCAGAGGATAGGAGGAGCAGCTGCTAGGGGCAATCAGGTTCCACCCCAGGCTCCAGCTGAAGAAGTGGCTATGCCGGTTAAACCAGCTGGGTTGACTGATGCGGAGGTGCGGGCATCTCTGGCCTAGATGGCACAGGCCATCACTATGAAGGCCCAGGCCATGACTGCCCAGTTCAACCGACAGAATGTTCAGAGGGAGAACCCACCGGTATGTAGCATGGCTGACAGGCTGCGAGACTTTACGAGGATGAATCCTCTTATTTTCACAGGTTCCAAGACTTCAGAGGATCCCCAGAAGTTTATGGATGAGGTACACAAGATTTTAGTGGTTATGGGGGCCACAGGTACTGAGAAGGCTGAGTTGGTTTCCTATCATCTCAAGGATGTTGCACAGACTTGGTGCAAGATGTGGCAGGATAGCCAAGCTTTGGGCGGATTCCGATCACTTGGGAGCTGTTTAAGACAGCCTTCCTGGAGAGTTTCTTCCCCAGGGAGATGAGGGAGGCCAAGGTTGAGGAGTTTATCAACCTTAAGTAGGGAGCAATGATAGTCAGGGAGTATTCCCTGAAGTTTTTTAAATTATCCATGTATGCTACTTCCCTTGTATCTAACAGCAGGGATGAGATGAGTACTGAAGTTCGTTAAACTATCCAGGTATGCTACTTCCCTTGTATCTAACAGCAGGGATGAGATGAGTAGGTTCCTCACAGGAATCACCGGAGATCTAGAGGAGGAGTGTTGGGCTGCGATGCTCCACGATAACATGGACCTCTCCAGGTTGATGGTGCATGTCTAGCAGGTGGAGGACAACCGGAAGAAGAGGGGCGTCCGTGATGCTAGGAGGCCTAAGCCTCATGATCAGGCAGGTCCTAACAACGGAGGCAACAGGAATAGTTTTGGCGTCCGTGAGCAGCCCAGGTTCAAAAAGGGGCAACAGAGTTCAGGGAACTCTAACTTTCAGAGGATTAAAGCACCTAGAGGAGGCAGACCCGAGCCCAAGAAGGGCAATTGAGGTGATATGCAGTGTCCCAGAAAGGACTGTGCTAAGTGTGGCCGTGCTCACAGTGGAGAGTGCAGACAGGGTACTAATGCCTGCTTTGGTTGCGGTAAGAGCAGGCACATGGTTAAGGACTGCCCACAGAACAGGGGTCAGGCTGGAGGTAATGCTCAGCCTAGGCCTAATCCACAGGGTCTACGCTTTCCTTTGTAACTCCTTTACTTGCTCTCACTTTTGAGATATTGCCTGAAGTTTTTCATGATCCTATAGTGGTTAGTAAACCCTTAGGAGAAAATGTAAGAGCAGATAGAGTGTACAAGGATTGCCCAATAGTTGTATGTGGTAGGACTATGTGTGCAGACTTGGTTGAGTTACCTATGAACGATTTTGACATTATTCTTGGCATGGACTGGCTTCATAGTTGTTATGCTTGTACGGATTGTAGTAATAGGGTTGTGAGATTTCGTTTCCCTAATGAAGAAGAGCTGGTCTGGGAGGGGTACAACTCGAGTCGTCCTAACCCCTTGATTTCGAACCTTAAGGCCAATTAAATGATGTCCAAGGGGCTATTGTGTCATCTTGTGAGTATTAATGATTTAGATTATGACATTCCTTCCATAGACTCAGTGCCTGTAGTGAATGAGTTCCAAGATGTATTTCCTGATGATTTGCCTGGAGTTCCTCCCCCTCGAGAGATTGACTTTGGTATCGACTTAGAACCCGATACTAAACCAATTTCAATTCCTCCTTATAGAATGGCTCCAGCTAAACTCAAAGAGTTGAAGCTGCAGTTAAAAGATCTCACTGATAAGGGTTTCATTCAGCCGAGCATATCCCCTTGGGGCGCTCCAGTGTTGTTTGTGAAAAAGAAGGATGGAACCCTTAGAATGTGTATCGATTATCGGCAGCTCAACAAAGTCACTATAAAGAATAAGTATCGACTTCCCAGAATAGATGACTTGTTCGATCAACTCTAAGGGTCTAGTTTCTTCTCTAAGATTGATCTTCGTTCAGGGTATCATCAGCTTAGGGTTAGGGATGGAGATATCCCAAAGACAACCTTTCGTACCCGTTATGGTCATTATGAGTTCTTAGTCATGTCATTTGGTCTCATTAGTGCACCAGCTGCATTTATGGACCTAATGAACCGAGTCTTCCGTGAATACCTTGATTCTTTCGTCATAGTATTCATTGATGACATCCTCATCTACTCTAGCACCAAGGAAGAGCATGAACAACATTTGAGACTAACCTTGCAGGTACTTAGACAACATTAGCTGTATGCCAAATTCAGCAAGTGTGAATTTTGGCTTAGATCAGTGACCTTCCTAGGTCATGTTGTGTCCGATTAGGGTGTGGAGGTGGACCCCAGGAAGACGGAGGCTGTGAAGAACTGGCCAAAACCTCTTACTCCCACAGATATCTGTAACTTCTTGGGATTCGCTGGTTATTATCGCAGGTTCGTGGAGGGCTTTTCTTACATTGTGCCCCACTGACAGCTTTGACTAAGAAGAAGGCCAAGTTCGAATGGACGGAGACTTGTGAGAAGAGTTTCCAGGAGCTCAAAGACAGACTCACTTCAGCCTCGGTGCTTACTTTGCCTAAGTGTGGTGAGAATTACACTGTTTATTGTGATGCATCTAGGGTTGGTTTGGGTTGTGTTCTTATGCAGGGTGGTAAGGTGATAGCTTATGCGTCCAGACAGCTCAAGGTTCATGAGAAGAATTATCCCACTCATGACTTGGAGTTGGCAGTTGTGGTGTTTGCACTAAAGATGTGGAGGCACTACTTGTATGGAGTGCATGTGGATGTGTTCACACACCACAAGAGTCTCCAGTACGTGTTCACGCAGAGGGAGTTGAATTTACGTCAGCGGAGATAGTTGGAGCTGTTGAAGGACTATGATATGAATGTCCACTACCATCCAGGTAAGGCTAATGTTGTAGCTGATGCTTTGAGCAGGATAAGCATGGGAAGTACAACCCACATTGAGGATGAGAAGAAGGAGTTGGTGAAAGATGTACACAGACTGGCCAGACTGGGTGTGCGGTTGGTTGACTCTACTAGTGGGGGTGTTTCAGTTCATCCTAGTTCTGAATCATCTTTGGTAGTTGAAGTCAAGTAGGGTAAGCATCTCGATCCTGTGTTGATGGAGCTGAAGGACTCAGTGTTGATAAAGATGAATGAGTCTTTTTCTTTGGGAGGTGACGGCGTACTTAGGTACCAGGACAGGCTGTGTGTACCAGATGTGGATGATTTGCGGACCAGGATTATTGCAGAGGCCCATGGTATCCAGGTTCCACCAAGATGTATCATGATCTTAAGCAGATTTATTGGTGGGATGGCATGAAGAAGGACATTGCAGAATATGTGGCCAAGTGTCCTAATTGTCAGCAGGTTAAGGCAGAACATCTTAAGCCTGGCGGTCTTACTCAGATTATTGAGGTTCCGAATTGCAAGTGGGAGGCCATTAATATGGACTTCGTGGTTGGTCTTCCGAGGACTAGGAGACAACATGACTCCATATGGGTTATTATGGACAGAATGACTAAGTCTGCCCACTTTATCCATGTGAAGTCTACTTACATAGCCGAGGATTATACGAGACTCTACATTGATGAGATTGTGAGATGGCATGGGATTCCTTTGTCTATCATTTCAGATAGAGGAGCTCAGTTCACTTCACATTTCTGGAGATCCTTCCAGAAGAGATTAGGCACGCAGGTAAAGCTTAGTACTGCCTTTCATCCTTAGACTGATGGGCAGGAAGAGCGCACCATTCAGACATTAGAGGACATGTTGAGGGCGTGTGTGATTGACTTCAGGGGTAGCTGGGATGACCATTGCCTTTGATAGAGTTCTCGTATAATAATAGCTATCACTCCAGCATTGGGATGGCACCGTTTGAGGCTGTATGGTAGAGGTGTATCTCCAGTTGGGTGGTTCGAGGTTGGAGAGTCATCCATTTTGGGTCCAGAGATCATTCATGAGGCCTTAGAGAAGGTCAGGGATTAGGGACAGGTTGGCTACTGCTTACAGTCGGCAAAGTCTTATGCAGACAACAGAAACAGCCCTTAGAGTTTGATGTTGGTGACCAGGTCTATTTGAAGATATCACCTATGAAGGGGGTGATGAGGTTTGGCAGGAAGGGGAAGTTGAGTCCGAGGTATGTTGGGCCATATGAGATCCTACAGCGTGTGGGTGAGGTGGCCTATGAGTTGGCATTGCCTGCGGAGCTAGCTTCTGTCCATCCAGTCTTTCATGTATCCATGTTAAAGAAGTGCCTAGGTGATCCAGCATCGATTCTACCTGTGGAAGGTTTGGGGGTGATGAAGACTTGTCCTATGAGGAGGTACCTGTTGAGATTTAGACAGACAGATCAAGCGGCTGAGGAACAAGGAGATTGCCACAGTGAAGGTATTGTGGAGGAATCATCTTGTTGAGGGTGCTACGTGGGAGGCCGAGGCCGATATGAGATCCCGCTACCCTCATCTTTTCAGCTCTTGAGGTTAGACTTCCTACTCTTAAGTCTAAGTTTCCTTATCTCTCCATTCTTTGTTGCTATTGCTTGATTGTGTATAGTAACTATGTTATGATCTGACTTGCATTACGCTAGATAGTTAGTAGTGTCATTCGGGGATGAATGTTCCTAAGGGGGGGATAATGTAACAACCCTAAAAATAGATATGCTAAGTAATGCTTAATGTGTCTAGAATGCCTACGATTAGACCGGGTTCACACAGATTGATGCGCGTAGAACCAGACCTCTGAACCCTTGTGAAAGCCAAGCCAACTAACTTGGGGAGTTAGTTGAGCTACGAAAGATTGGGTCCAGCCATGAAGGGCTCCCGAATATGAAGATTTACCCGAATGAGTCTTTACCGGATTTAAAAGGGGGAAATCTTAAGTTTGGAGAGTCTAGGGGTAAAATGGTCTTTCTCCAGGCTAAGGGTAGTATCGTAATTACCCTAAATATGTAATTAATTATTTAATTAATAAGGTGGAGGGGCATTTTGGGGAGAGAGGGCCGAAAATTGGCCTTTGAGTGAAGTCTTGCTCCACCCGGGTTCGAACCTAGGTGAAAGCAATGATTTAAATTGTTTTTATTTAAATTGGTAGATTAATTTAATTAATTAATATTTATTGGCTGATTTAAAATAAAAGGGAAATCAGATTTTTTTAATATTTGAAAGAGTCCTAGTTGACTAAGTCTAAACTACTTCACCTCTTTTAACTCTCTTTCACGTTTAACTCTCTCTCTCACATCAAAATCTCTCTTTCTTTTTCACGTTCTCTCTGCCAAAATACAAGAACTGACCAGCAACTAAAAGTTCTTCACACTTGAAGAACTCACTCGAAAAAAATATAATCAAAACATAAGCAAAAACGTTAGGCAAAGAGAGGGGTTTCCGTCGAGTTGGTGTTGAAATTTAGAGACTTGAACGTGATTTGGAGAGGGTGTTGGACAGCAGGTCGTGGGTGAATAAACGTCAAATAAGGTATGGGTTTTCTTACTCTTGGTCCCTTTCTCAAGAGACCCCTAGGATTCAGTCGATTCTAATCCGAAAACTAGGATTGTTTCCCCGTTGCATGTCCCTGTCACTAGCTCCTATCGATGGTTGTAGGTTGGTATGTCTGCTGGTAGATATTAGGCATGTAATGTGATTTCGTGATGAATATGTTCATGAATGTGTGTTTGGAATCGTACGAATGATAACCTATGCTTTCCGAAAATATAAGTTTATGTGTGTGCAATATGTAGCTGTGACTTTGAACACGGATTGAAGCATGAAAATGACTTGTTTTATGGTTGTATTTCACATGCACAAACTTGTATAAATCGTGATGTTCATATGAGTATAATGTGGCTGATTTGAGTGTAAACTATTAGCTAAATGAATCCATGAAAATGCACCTAAAGATGTACTACATGATCCATGAATTACCCTAAGAACTAACGTGTAATATTGATGAAAAGGATGCTGAAAAACGTACATAATTCCCAGCTATATGTTGATGAGTTTCGGTCAAGCTAAGTGGTTTAATATGTTGTGAATAATGAATTAAAACAAGTGAGGTCACTGAGGATCCAACCCGTGACCTCACCATGTTAAAAGTCATGGAAATAATGTAAGTTAAAAAGAATGTGGCAAGGGGATTCGAACCAGTGACCTTGACCGAAAATGAAGTACTAAAAATAAGAAATGAGAGGAGTGGGATTCGAACCCACCACCTCTCAGTCAGATTTAAGGAAAAGTTAAAAGAAAAATAAAAGGTTGAGGCGTGTGGGAATCGAACCCACGACCTCTAGGCAGAACAAAAGGAATTTAAGGAGAAAAATTAAAGTGGGGTGTGGGGGTTCGAACCCACACCCCTCGGCCAAAAGGAGAGAAATTAAAGAAAAGAAAAAAAAAGAAAATGAGGTTGTGGGGGTTCGATCCCACATCCTCTCAGTCCCAATGAACGAAAATGAAGAGAGAAATTAAGGGAAAAAATGAAGGCGTTGGGGCTCGATCTTGGGTCCCCAAGCCGTATGGATCAAACCAAAATAAATAAAAATGTAAGTGTTGTCCAAGGGATTCAAAATTGGGTTCCCTTGGCCAAATTCCGTATTGATACATAAGTCATACGTGAATAAATGTTCAAAATAATGTTGCCTACATAGATCGAAATTGAGATCTTGGCATACTTACAAGATGCATAAGTCTTGTACCACATAATCTTAGGAAGATATGAATCACTTAAACGAACTATGAATGAAGCCTCATGACTTGTATGTATAGACCCATAAGTCTAGCATACGTTTAAAGTAAGTGAACCTAAGATGTATGTAACAAAATGATGAAACCCTAGAAGGGTCAAGTAAGAGTGTGAAACACACTAAATGGCCAAGTGCATTGGCATATGATGAAATGAACATTCACGTAAAAAGGGGTGAGTAATTATGAAGAGCAAATGTGCTAAAGCTAATGAATGTGGTGACAACATGATAAGAGGCTAATGTGAAAGATGAGAGCAATCTCAAATGAGCCTAAGTAAATGTTACCAAAACGTACTCACCTATGAGAGTGTAAAGCTAATGAAGAGACCAGTCTCTATGAACACTCTAATGAAAGTATTGAGATTAATGTACACTTAATACTAATGATGAGATGAGAAATCATCTATTGAGCTATGATGTCCTCATACTAGAAGCCAGCTTCCATGACGTATGAGTTGAATGTAACGGAACTTTATACTGAGCACCGATAGGCTAGCTATGAGCGGTGATGCCTTCTTTCGGGAAGGGCGGAGGTTCACGTAACTCTCATGAGATGAGACTATCTGGCATGCCGGGTATGGGTCTCCTTATATCTCCTAGTCTTTGAACCTATACTGCCAATATAGGGATCTAGCAGGGTTCAATCCCCTATATACACTAGCATGTTTTGGGTCACTTTGGCAGGTGATTCCACCTCTTTTCGGTGTGGGGCAGACACTGGATTTCATGATGCTCACATGATCTATGTCGATTAAAGTTAAAGTTCCTCATGAATGAATGAGGCCAGCCTCAAATGATGCACATAATGAAATGAACGATACCAAAGGGGTTAGGATAGGATAATCAAGAGGTGAGCTATACTCAAGTAATGACACTAGGTTATTCTTGGTCATTGCACAGCAAACCCAATGAGAGTCTTAAACTACATACTAGGTATGGCTAGTGTTTACACTAGCGTATGAATGAATGAAATGAAGTACGTATGAATGAATGAAGCAGACTCTGTGTTTGTTAAAGAAGGCTCCCTAGTTGAGGTCCCATATGTTGAGCCCTCATTTTGGGAAGTCTTAATGTTAAGTCCATGATTCCAAGGTCTCATGGCATATGAACAAACAATATGAAAGATGTTATGTGCCTTATGCAATATGTTATGTGCTATATGCAATATGTTATGTGCTATGTGTAAGATGTTATGTGTTGTGTGCAATATGATACGTATGATGATGCATGTTACTTTCATGGCATGACTTTCCTAATCCAAATTTGGCAAGTCCCCTGACTTTCCTAATTCAAATTTGGCAAGTCCCTGACTTTCCTAATCCCATTTTGGCAAGTCCACTGACTTGACTTTCTATAAATCATGTTGTTAGGAAAGAGCTATTCTCACTCATGCATGTCCTTGGTGTGTGCTTGCATATACCCATACTTAGTACAAGTGTGTACTAATCCCGTACAACATCTATTTTTAGGTGCAGGCACAGGTGGACGTTAGAGCTTACAGTACGACGTTGCAGCTATCCGGACGTGGAGCTTTCATCCGGATTTGGTAGGCCCTCATGCTTTCGAGGATGTATACTGTTATTATCTAGCTTAGATGTAGGCTTTAGCTAGTGGAGCATGTTCCACTAGTGTTTCTTTCTCATTTTATTTCAGACATTGTATTGGTGCCATTTTGGCAAGTATACTCTTAATGCAGTATTGAACTATTTCTTTCATTTGATGATCTTAATATTAGATGGTTGATTGTGAACATTTATGAGTTTAAGTAGAATGTCTTATGTGAATGTTAAGTAACAAAAAGTTCAAATTTTCCGCTAAAATTAACCTAGATGAAGTAACGATGACGTACCTAACAAGATATATTTATCATATACTATAAAATATAGGCTTGTCGGCGACCTCTGAGAGGTCAACGACACCGGTCTCGTCTGGGGTCTAGATTCCGATCGTGACAAAATTGGTATCAGAGCACTAGGTTATCTTCCGAGGATAATAAGTTCACATCAACCACATTGAGTAGTTTCTAAGTCATGGTAGTGAAGTGCACCACTATTCTGAATTAGAGACTGCATGGTGCGTAGGAAAATTTCCCTTCTTCTGATCTTATCGTGCTTTTCCTAATGTCTGATTTCTTGGTGTTATGCGCGTGTCTAACATCAATTCTTATTGTTTTAAAAGAATGAATACTAGGAGAACGTTGGTTAGAGGATAGGAGAAGCAGCTGTTGGGGGCAATCAGGTTCCACCCCAGGCTCCAGCTGAAGAAGTGGCTATGCCGGTTAACCCAGCTGGGTTGACTGATGCGAAGGTGCGGGCATCTCTGGCCCAGATGGCACAGGCCATCACTATGCAAGCCCAGGCCATGACTGCCCAGGTCAACCGGCAGAATGTTCAGAGGGAGAACCCACCGGTATGTAGCATGGCTGACAGGCTGCGAGACTTTACGAGGATGAATCCTCCTATTTTCACAGGGTCCAAGACTTCAGAGGATCCCCAGGAGTTCATGGATGAGGTACACAAGATTTTGGTGGCCATGGGGGCCACAGGTACTGAGAAGGCTGAGATGGCTTCCTATCAGCTCAAGGATGTTGCACAGACTTGGTGCAAGATGTGGCAGGATAGCCGAGCTTTGGGCGGATTCGATCACTTGGGAGTTGTTTAAGACAGCCTTCCTGGAGAGATTCTTCCCCAGATAGATGAGGGAGGCTAAGGTTGAGGAGTTTATCAACCTTAAGTAGGGAGCAATGATAGTCAGGGAGTATTCCCTGAAGTTTGTTAAACTATCCAGGTATGCTACTTCCCTTGTATCTAACATCAGGGATGAGATGAGTACTGAATTTTGTTAAACTATCCAGGTATGCTACTTCCCTTGTATCTAACAGCAGGGATGAGATGAGTAGGTTCCTCACAGGAATCACCGGAGATCTGGAGGAGGAGTGTCGGGCTGCGATGCTCCACGATAACATGGACCTCTCCAGGTTGATGGTGCATGTCCAGCAGGTGGAGGACAGCCAGAAGAAGAGGGGCGTCCGTGATGCTAGGAGGCCTAAGCCTCATGATCAGGCAGGTCCTAACAATGGAGGCAACAAGAACAGTTTTGGCGTCCGTGAGCAGCCCAGGTTCAAAAAGGGGCAACAGAGTTCAAGGAACTCTAACTTTCAGAGGAGTACAGCACCTAGAGGAGGCAGACCCGAGCCCAAGAAGGGCAATTGAGTTGATATACAGCGTCCCAGAAAGGACTGTGCAAAGTGTGGTCGTGATCACAGTGGAGAGTGCAGACAGGGCACTAATGCCTGCTTCGGTTGCGGTAAGAGCGGGCACATGGTTAAGGACTGCCCACAGAACAGGGGTCAGGCTGGAGGTAATGCTCAGCCTAGGCCTAATCCACAGGGTCTACGCTTTCCTTTGTAACTCCTTTGCTTGCTCTCACTTTTGAGATATTGCCTGAAGTTTTGCATGATCCTATAGTGGTTAGTACACCCTTAGGAGAAAATGTAAGAGCAGATAGAGTGTACAAGGATTTTCCAATAGTTGTATGTGGTAGGACTATGTGTACAGACTTGATTGAGTTACCTATGAATGATTTTGACATCATTCTTGGCATTGACTGGCTTCATAGTTGTTATGCTTGTATGGATTGTCGTAGCAGGGTTGTGAGATTTTGTTTCCTTTAATGAAAAAGAGCTGGTCTAGGAGGGGTACAACTCGAGTCGTCCTAATCCCTTGATTTCGAACCTTAAGGACGATAAAATGATGTCCAAGGGGTTATTGTGTCATCTTGTGAGTGTTAATGATTTAGATCATGACATTCCTTCCATAGACTCAGTGTCTGTAGTGAATGAGTTCCAAGATGTATTTCCTGATGATTTGCCTGGAGTTCCTCCCCCTCGAGAGATTGACTTTGGTATCGACTTAGAACCCGATACTAAACCAATTTGAATTCCTCCTTACAGAATGTCTCCAGCTGAACTCAAAGAGTTGAAGCTTCAGTTACAAGATCTCACTGATAAGGGTTTCATTCAGCTGAGCATATCCCCTTGGGGCGCTGAAGGATGGAACCCTTAGAATGTGTATCGATTATCGGTAGCTCAACAAAGTCACTATAAAGAATAAGTATCGACTTCCCATAATAGATGACTTGTTCGATCAACTCTAAGGGTCTAGTTTCTTCTCTAAGATTGATCTTCGTTCAGGGTATCATCAGCTTAGGGTTAGGGATGGAGATATCCCAAAGACAGCCTTTCGTACCCCTTATGGTCATTATGAGTTCTTAGTCATGTCATTTGGTCTCCCAAACATCTTTTATTCATAAATGGTCATGGAAGGCTTATTCGCCAAATGTGATGCAATATCTGGAAATTTCATACTATCCAAATAAAGAGCTACAACAGCAGCTGGCTGAGTCCTGGGAGTCTGAGAACCTGGAGCAACCACCGGATCTGGAGTTTGGCCACCAACACGAGTCTGTGAGGCATCATAGGTGACAGGAAAAGTTCCCGCCTGATCCATCCCCTCTAGAAGTCCTAGCATACGAGCCAAGGTATCTTGAAGCACTAGGGTTGCAATAATACTAGGTGGAGCCTGAGCTGGTTCATCCCCCTCGATATGATCTTGCACATCCCCAAGAATAACATCTGCTTCAGGAGGTATTGTCCAATCACGACCCTTGGTAGATATTGGTTGGCCTTCCACAGGTGAAGCAATACGGACCCTACCCCGAGCTCGTCCCCTGCCTTTACCTCGGATAGTGCTTCCAGAAGCGTGCGCAAGAATAGGCTCCTGATCACCACTTGCAGATGTACAAGTTCTCACCATCTGAAAGAATGAAATATCATAATTAGACTTTCAACAAGGTAAACTATGCACAATAAGGAATGAAAGAACATAATTTTCCTAAATGTCCTATAGTCTCTCGAAGATAGGTAAGGACGTCATCATACCGATCCGCAAGACTCTACTAGACATTGATCTTGTACTCGTGAGACCGATGAACCTAGGGCTTTGATACCAAATTGTCATGACCCAAATTCACAAGTCGTGATGGCACCTATGTTCCCAACAAATAGGTAAGTCAACCCAACATATTTTACCAAACTTAACTAACTAATGAGTAAAAAAGGTAAATGCTTAGCAAAAATCTTTAACACTGAGTTCCTTATAAGTACAAAGTTCGGAAAAAAACTGAAAATACCACCCAAGAAATGGTGTCATAAGTACAAGAGCTTCTAAAGTACGATGCAAGTCTGAAACTAAAATGACAAATCCAACATAAGAGATATCCTGTCTGAATACTAATTAACAGAATAAGTAAAAAATAGAGGGAGATGTGGGTCACAGAACAACCAAGCAACTCACCACAACTCCAAGAAACTCCAAGCTCGGACTCAAATTGCTCCACGAGATGTGATCGTACTCGGAATCAAATTTGCACCACAAAGAGTGCAACAAGTGTAGTATGAGTACGAAACCACGTGTACCTAGTATATTTCATTGACCGACAACGAAGAAGTAGTGACGGGAGTTTTATTTAAAAAAATCAATTCTTTAATTATACAAGTCTACATTACACTTACTAGTCAAGTTTCATCAAATAGAGGTAATCAAATATCAAGTATTTTCCAACCACCAATAAAACACATAATCATCAAGAATGAAGCATGTCATGAGATGCAATGCAATATGACACCATAAAATGATATGCCCCAGAAAATCCTGTACTCTCTCAACCGTATACACATGAGTCAGAAATACATCGAGAGTTCATGACCCATGGGGCACTCGCAAGGTCCATATACCGACACGGATGATCTCCATGTGTTTGTGCGGACGATCTCAACGCACTATTATAAAATTAAACAATTTCTGCACGGACGATCTCCACGTGCCCAAATTATAATCTTTACATCTCACCATCCCTAACACAGATGATCTCCATGTACCAACTTATACTCAATCTCATGTCAATGCATGTGCACAATATTATTTCAATTAAGGGGATGATGATGCACCTTAATCACGCAAATATCAACGTAATACATAACACCTCAATTATCACAACTAAACGGGTGTAATAAAGAAAACAGAATCACACCAAAGATTTCAAGTCAATAATATATCAGCTAATGCCCATATTCTTTGGCATTCTCAAATTACAATCCATATTTTATAGTAGTTGTAACATTCCAGAAAATTTCATGTCTAGTGAAGAGCCCAATAGGTCTTTAAGAATGCGTATTGGGGGTGCATAGGAATCCCAATGCCCAATATTGAGAAATATTGGGCATAGTATAGAAAATTGGCTGAGGGGTATTAGCCAAATTTCTATATAATACCCAAATAAGAAAAATATTGCGCATATTAGAAAATATTGGCTTAAAAGGGTGTTAGCCAATTTTCTAACATTAATGAGCTTTTCCAAGAAATGTACCTGCAATGAAGACCCTAGGCTAAAATGCTTTTTCCTTTAACTCACAAATTGGGTATGAGGCATCCAAGTGTCAAGCCTAGATACCATAGCACATGATCAAAGAAAATGGTCATGTAGATTAAGCAGTGCCCAAGGACATAGTGAGGATCCTTGGGATAATAAGTAAACATTCCAAATGAACCATTATGAATAGTTAGTTAGGAAAGTACAAGAAACACATGTGCAAGCACATGTGAAGAAGCGGCCAAGGGAGGGGACCACCCTAACTGAATTCGGTTAGGGTAGCTAGGCGAGAGGCGTGTGCAAGGGTCCTTCCATGTGGGGCCTAACTCCATAACCAACTCTAGACTCTAACTAACTAATCTAACTAGCTAACTAACCTAGGACTAATCGAAATAAACCTACTAGTGCACCCGACAACCTAAGACTTAACAGGGTGACACTAACCTAGTAACTAGTTAAAGAGATAACCTAGTACCTAACCTAGGATAGTCCAAAAGGGTTAGTTATGATCCCTATGACTTAGGGGTACTTTAGTAATTACTCTAGGTCCCTTAATTAATTAAATTAAGGAATTAATTAATTAAGGAAAATTCACAAGCAAGGTCGAAACTCTTAGGAAAAAATTTCAGATTTGACTAAGTTAAATATTTTCCTATTTCTAGTCAACTTAAGAGGGGCGTTTTAATAATTAACTAATTAATTTATTTAATTAACTTAATTAGCCTAAGCTGAATGAGTCAAGATCAGTTCCTAAGACTTAGACTCACGTTAAACACTAGAAAATTCAACACTCAAAACAGTACGCAATCGTGAGAAAAACAGTGAGCAAAACGTAGAAAAACAGAAAAGTTCTCTTAGGAGATTTCAAGGTTTTCTTCAAGGTTTCGTGCAAGGTGATCTTCGTACATTAAATTCTACATAAGGTATGGGTTTTGTCTCCTGGAATTGTTCCTCCAAGATGCTTTTCAAACGCTTCAAACTCATGAATTTCGAAATAGGGTTGTTCCCAATGACATTGTTGAACGTCCATCTCCCTAGTTATCCTTGTTTTTTATCCCAATAAGTATGTAGATGTAAATCCCGAACATGTTGTTGGTATGTGGTGCTAACTGATTTTTATGTGTAAGTTATTGATTTGTTAATGACTAATGAGGCCTATAGATTGGATTTGAATGATTTGAGTGTTAGTTACACGAATTAAGGAATGATATAATGCTTACTTGTGTTTCAAGAATATGAAGTTACTATAAATCGGCTATGAAGTTTAGTTACTGTTAAGAAGTTAAAGTTTTGACTTGTTTATGTTGAGGAATCACTATATTACATTCATGTAACTAATTGATTTTCTTAGTGATAACATAATGAAAATAGTTTGAATAAAGTTTGGTTCATGCCAATAAATTGGCTAACAATGTTTTGCCCCAAAAAGTTGAATGGAAGTGGCTTATAATGTTATTTTAAAATAATGAATAGAATTGGCCAATGACTAAGCCATACAAAATTAAGTATGACCAATGTAAATTATGATGTTTCTTGTAATGCAAAAAGTTGGTTGCTCAACATGATAAATTATTATAATGTATTTATGAAGTAATTGGCAAGGCTAGTGATAATGTTATGACAAGTAACTAGTGAAATTGTGATTTATGCCAACAAATTGGCTAGTAAAACATATGTCCAATCATATTACTTCCAAATCATGTAAATTCATACTAATCTCTACATCAATGAACTCATAACATAGGGTATGCCAATCAATGGGACAAGTCCCAACATACCCTATCCACACGAACTTGTGAACGTAATAGCATTGAATAAGTAGTTATAACTTTCATAAAGAATCAAAGCTAGTTACTGAATCTACAATGCCAAAACAACTTCATAGCTTGGCCAAACCAAGCATTGAATTGTTCTTATAAGTTAATCAAAGGTTAAAAGTTCAAGTGCTTAGTGAAAGTTTGGCTTATGCCAATAAATTGGCCTACAACATTATTTCCAAAATATGTAATAGAATTGGCTAATGAATAATTTAAATCACATTAAGCATGACCAATGTAACTTTGAATTCATAACCAAGGTTATGCCAATCATTGGGACAAGTCCCAACATACCCTTTCCAAATGAACTATGAATATACGTAATTACATTGAACAAAGTTCTTAACGTTTATAAAGAATGGTATAAAGCTACGAAAAGACATGAAACGAGTTAAGGTGAGTAATAACATAATTAGAAGTCTTTGAATTATGAAAGTGACCAGAATGGGGTGTTAAAGGAAGTGAGACAAGTCTCACTCACACCTAAGACAACTATGTTAAAGATACTCACATATGATGGTGTTAATAATCGTGAGACAAGTCTCATTAACACCAAAATGATTATGTAAGGTTAAATTCACATTTCATCAAGTAAAGAAAGGGATGAACGGTTATCCAAAGATTTAAGTAAACCTCATAACTAGAAGCAAGCTTTCATAATGTTTGAGTAAACTCTAAAAGATGTAAAGAAAAAAAAGTTGAGCAAAGCACCGATAGACTAGCAATGAGCTTGTGCCAGCACATGTAAGCCTCATGAGATGAGGCTACCACCAAGGTGGATAAGTAGTCTCAGTTTGTCTCCTAGTCTTCGAACTATGTTGCCAGCATAGGAACTAGCAAGTGGTTTCCACCTAAGAGAGCTAGGTATGATGCGGTTTCACTTTGGCCGGTGAAACCACCCCTTTTTTGTGTGGGGCAGACACTGGATTTCATGCTTACATCACATGATCTATGTCGGTTAAATGCTCAAAGAAAGTATTCGGTTCACTTTAGCCGTGAACAACCTCTTTTTGGTGTTGGGAGAACAACGGACTTGGTTTCACTTTAGCCGGTGAACCACCCCTTTTTGGTGTGGGGCAGACACTGGATTTCATGGTAGCTCACATGATTTTTATTCACTTTGATCGTTGGATCACCCTTTTTCGGTGTGGGACAGACATTGGATTTCATGTTAGCTCACATGATCTTAATTCTAAAGATGTCTTTAAGAAAGCAAGAAAGAAAGAAGAAGAAATGCATGTTCAAAGTGAGCTAAGAAAGTAAGAGCTTAAGAATATCAATCGTCAGTGCTTGATAAGAATGAAGTTTTCAGCAAATAATGGGCATAGCCAATAATGACTTCTTTTATTATGAAAATGATCCCAAGCCAAATAAGATTGGCTTATAATGACTTCTTTTAATATGAAAATGATCAAAGCCAAATGAGATTGGCTTATAATGACGTTATATAATTGGCAAATGATCATAGCCAAATAAAATTGGCTTATAATGACTTCTTACATTAGGCCAATATCAAATAATAGGCTTAACCAATAAAGATTGGCTTATAAAGATTTCATGCTCAAATTGTAGTTAAATCATTTTCTTACTCCCTTGGATTACTTACTTGATTCATTGTAGGTATGGGACTAAAATGAATCATTGCACTTGTAAGTAAAACATAGGCTTAAAGGAGATCATTGAACTACAGAACAAGAAGAAGAAAAAGACTGAAGAATAAACTAAGTATAGAAAGAGGAGCTCTCTCGGGTTTGGGGTATCAAATTTCAAAATTTTCGCTCGAGTTATTCTAAAATTATGTTCATGATTCTAAGGTCTTGTGTTCATATAGAAAATGAGTTGTGTGCTTTGAATGCATTAAAATACGTCATATTCATACCACAATTCACAAATAACAAATTAGGAAAGTCTAGTGATGTCACTTTCCAGAAATGGCATGTTGTTATAGGAAGAACTTTCCTTGATCATGCATAGTCCTTATGTGTATGTGTGCATACACCCATACTTACTAACCTATACTATTACTATTTGTATAGGTGCATGTCAGAGAGAAGGTTGAAGACTCATTGAAGCGGTTTGGACTCAGCGATCTCCAGACCTTTGGTAGGTCCTCTTGATTTCGAGGATGCTACATCTATCTTTCTAGCATTAGTACTTTAGACATGTCTAGTGGATGTTGTCCCTAGCGTTTCTTTCAAGACTTTTATTCGAAGCTTTGTACTAAGGCCATTTTGGCGAACTATTATGATATATTATTGATTCTTTCATTTGAATTGCTTGATCGATTGTAGATGGTTGTTTAGTTTGAGCTTATAGTATATGAATCCATGTAACTTTTATATGAAGTCTATGTATACTTCATTATGTTTTAAAAGTTTTAAATTTTCCGCAAATTTAACTATATGAATGTGATGAAAGCTAAGAAGAGGCTTGTCTGCGACCTCTGAGAGGTTAACGACACCGGTCGCGATTCGGATTACAGAATACGGGTTGTAACAGTAGTAATTTTCCCTTTTATAACATCGGTACTCGTACCAATACCCGTCACACTATTGATACGAGACCCCCGTCTTTCGCCCTTACCCATTTGTCTATTTCATTTTTAATCTTTAATTAGGAAAATGTCCTTCAACAAGTCTGATAAGCCTTAACATACCTTAAATGCCGAACTTGTGCCATGAATCCTCAAGCTAGTTCCTTCCCTTTTCGCAAAGTTTCGGAACATTCCCAATCTACCAATGATGTCACATTCGTAAGTAAGCGAGTTTGTAAACATTCAAATTATTATATGTCTATCATGGACCCTAAAACTCACTTATATCTCTAATCAAGCTCCAAATCTTGATATAATTTATATGCCAAAATTATCATATTTGCTAAATTTCAATCCAAGAATTGAACCTTAATCTCTCCAAATAATTCAATGTTACATCATATAATATACACCTAATAATTAATTACCTATCTCAATATATTAAAAACTAGTATCTTAATTTGATAAATAAATAAAATAAGAATCAACTCCACCCATTAACAACACCAGGCAAGACACTGCCAGTCTGCACGTGACCATTTTTTTTCTAAAAATCCAAACTGTAACCAAACATGCCAAATTTCAAAAAATTACATAACAAATGCCAATCATTAACATGATTGCCAATGATTGGAATAATTGCTAATGATTGGCTCATGATCTTATTTTCCCCAACCATTTTTTTATTAAATAAAATCAAATGCACCAAATTGGCTTCCCAAATCCTTTTCAACAAAAATCGAACAATTAATGATAATGGCCTATGTCTTCAATAATAACAAAGATAATTAATGCCATCTGCCAACATCTATACCACTAAACAAACAATTTCTTAGTTTTTTTTAATTTCGACCAGACGAGAACATTACTACACTTTCTGCACATTATTTTAATTCCTTGCACCAAACTATTTTATCACAATTAATATACACATCAAAATAATAACTTCACTTCCCGATGAGAATGATAATCGTCATTACCTGGAACACGTTATCCCTCTTCCTTCTATGTTCGTCCGCCGCACAGGTCAGTTGTTGCACCCTTATTATTTTTTTCTAAAATAAATTCCACTAATCTATTTAACTTATATAGATCAAGTGTTACTATTAATTATGTATGTAACCCACTAACTATTCAACTATACTATTCAATTAACAACAATTCAGCAACTAGATACTCATAGTTATCGAATAGTTTAAAATACTCCTTTAAATTTTCCCAAAATAGTCAGAATAGTCCTAGTTCTCAAAATGACCTATCGAGTCTTTACACGCTATATCAACGTCCCCAATTAGCAGAGCTGCCCTTCCCTCTTTGCTTGACAGACGTGACAACCCAACAATAAACAAACTCATCCTACTCATCATATCCGCAACCATCTCCGAGTATGACGAGATAGTTAAGTGAACTTCAACTCATACTCATGAACACTTAGTGAATCTTTCTTAAGGATAATAAAATCTCATACCTTTCCCTCTTTAAGTTCTCGGGGAACAAAATACCCCAAGAAGACCTCGTCAAAACAATCCCAACTCACAGGTGGTGCATCCTTATCTCTGTTCTTCTTTCATTGATTGAACTATGTCCTAGAAACATCATTCAATCGATACATGAATAGTTCTACTCACTTAGCATCGGTAATGTGCATAACATCAAATACCCTATTCAGCTTCTCAATAAAGTTCGCTGGATCCTCTGTAGTGCTTGAACCAGTGAAACTTAGAGGGTTCATCCTCAAGAACTCACCAATCCTTTAAGTGTCATCATCTTCTTGTCGAGCTCGTCTTTGTTGCCCTACCTGGTTAGTCACAACTTGAATTAGCAAGATTATTGCTTCTCTGAACTCTGCATTAGTGAATTCCCCTTGAGGTTGCACTACAAGTGCGTTTGGTAACTCCTGCCCTTAACATTATGCCTAACAGAACGACCACTGAGAGCTTTTCGTGGAGGCATGATTATCTTGAAACACACGGAAGCACGAACTAGAAAGAAAATTTTTATAGATCAAAGTCTAACACACAAAATGAGTGTGAAAGAAGTGAGAATTTTTTCCTAAATGTTACTACCTCATAATTATAGATATGTCGCGCTTCACACCAATAACTAGGAATCTACAGACACAGCTTCATAGATTCTCTAGGACTCTTGAACTCTTGGCTCTAATACTAAGTTTGTCATGCCCCGAGCCTATACCCTGGGCGGGAATGGCATTTGAGAACCATTGTTGGTCTCAATCGAACCATTGGCCTGCCTTACTTACTCGGATGAAGAATTGGCATAACAAGATAAATTCAAACAAAACTTCTAAATGTTATAGAGAATACATTAAACTAGCCAATAAGGTGTAACACCCCAGAAAACTTTTGAGCTAAGACTCAAACCGTTCTTCGTAGTGAGTGAGATTTTACCAAGGAATTAAAATTTTCTAAAGTGTTAAGGTCACTAGATGTAGAACCTTGATTTCTAAAAGAACTAAATTAGAAATAACGAAATCTGAAATTATGAGAGTTAAGTTAAGTATGAGTTTTATGTCAACTTCATATGACCAAAACTCAAAGCATATGATGATATAGGTATGAAATAAGACACCATAGGAAATCCCTTTGAATTATCTTTCCAACGCCACTAAGCTTGCTAAGTTTCGAGTTTAGATGAGTGAGATATGACCTTTTGAAGTTAGCCGAAAATAGTGAGGGGTATTTTGATCTTTTCCTTACCCAATCATATTTAATGCATTTTTAGTAATATTTTAGGGGTGTAATCCAATTAGTTTCAGTTTTATGATCCTAATATATTCCTAGGATTTTATTTGAGAGTTCAAGAAGAGAAAAAAGAGAAAAGAGGAGAAAAGAGGAGAGGATTAAGCGTTCGTCAAGATTCTTGCGTCTTGTTGTGAAGTTTCGCCATGGGTTTAATCTCTAAGAGGTAAGTAAGCTTTCATAGTGTTGGGTTAGTTCACCCACACGCCAAACATGTTATTTTCAGCGTAATTTCATTCTCAAAAAGTTGAAGGATTTAAGTTCTTGATAGGTGTTCTTGAGGTTCATTATAAATCTTGTCTTGTTGGGGTTTTGATGATTTCTTGAGATGAAAGTGATTGTTTGGAGAGTTTTTTTGAGTGTATTAGTATGTAATTAGGTTGCGTAATTGATGCTACAGAGAACTTGAGAAAATAAATCAATTAAAAGCGATTTAGGGTCAGAAAATGAGAAGTGAAATTCGTTGAAACCTGGAGATGCTAGTGCAGCGCGCACCAGATGCGCCCAAGGTGATGCGGAAGCGCTCCTGAAGTGCGCCCAAATGCACTCTCTGATGTTAAGGGCTGGCGCCCTGCGCCCGGAAAGCACCGAGGGCGCCTGCCCCCACTCATTTTCCGTCGGTAGTCCCGTTTGAGCTCATATAAAGTGTATCTTCACTCCTTTTGATTCTAAACACTTTAAACTACTTCTAAATACTTATAAATCATTCATAACATGAACCATAACCTTGAATTAATAATTCAAATTCGAGGTAAACTTAATATAATGTTTTGAGAGTTCTTTCTAACCTTTTGAGAGAGTCCAATCGAGTCTTTTTGAGAAGTTTTCTACAACTTTTAGTAATTTGTTTCAAGACTCAAGAAAATGAGTATGCGGATAAAGAGAATTTATTAATGATTCTACCTCGTCATCATGATATCCTCCATGTCATGAAACAAAACTCTTGAATTCATACATTCAAGAAAGAGTTAAGATCAGTAGTGTTCAAGAAAGTCTTTAAGTTCAATTGTGAATTCTTTGAGATACACCATTGACTTGAACTAAGTTTTGAGTAAGTAAATAAGAGAACGATAATATTCATATACATGAGTTCAATGTAGTATGTATACCTTCGAGTCGAGTCGTTCATGCCCATAAATTATGCATGGACTCTACATATTGAGTATCTTTGAGAGGAGTAGCATCTTCAAGTTCTAAGTCTTGATTAATAAGTTTATAACACCTTTGAAATTACATTTCTAATTGTGGGACTACTACATGTTACCTATGAAGTCCTTGAGTAGAATTGTTCATGCTCAATACCGCATGAACCCTATAAGTTGAACAGTCTTGAGATGAGAAGTACCTTTGAGTTTCCGAGTTGATTAGTTCATGCTCATAATTCTGCATGAACCCTCCAAGTTGAAAATCATGAAATCATCCATAAATATGAGATCTTGAACCTTGAATCCAGACTTCAATTCAAGTAAATTTAAGAGTCAAGTCTAGAAGTTAAGAAGTAAGTCAAAGAAAAGTTTATAAAGTTATCAAAAGTCTTTTACTAATATTTTAACTTTGTTTTAAGACTAAAAGTTTCAAATTAAGCTAAGAGTAAAGAGTTGAGTTCATTTCCTTAAAAGTATACGGGAACTAAGTTACCTAAAAGTGTAAAAAAAAAATCACATTTAAGATAAGAGGAAACTAAGATTTCCAAAAGAGTTTTGAGAAAGAAAAGGGAACATTGATTCCAAGAGAGCCTTGAAAGCTAAGTGTTGAGCAATTATCTCAACCCAAAGAAAGAAGTTATTTTAAAAACACATGAGCTAAGTTTATTTTTTGGAGTAGTACTGAGCACTTATATGGGATGCGAGTTCATAATAACTCAAGTCTCAATAAACCATGTAGCCATCATGGGTATTAATGGGTCATACTTTTAGATGATCACATAAGTTAAGCTAGTGGATCCACTAAGTTAAGCATTCTATATGACGGAAAAATATAGGACAGTTCTGACAGCGTGAGCGAGACGATGTATCACCACTTAGGATCATAGTGGTGGTTGTCGGTTAGAGAATCTCACACAAAAACTATATTACTTTATTATATAATTAAAGTTGATTTTGTTATTGCATTTTCTTTAATGAACTAAGGTGTTTTTACTGTTTATAAAGCTTTCAATATATTGCATGTGTATTCTTGCTTTAAGTTAAGTTTAGTATCCACAGTTGAGTACCCAAAGTTGAATATGATATCTTGGAGTTGAGTACCTAATCTTTGAGTTGAGTATCTAATACCTGAGTTGAGTATCTTATCCTTGACTACTTCTAAGTTGAGTAAGTTTGAGTAGTTTTGAGTATCCTTGAGTATTCCTTGAGATGAGTAAGTTTTAAAAGAGGTAAGTATGTTTCCATTTTTATCAAGTTCAAGCTTATGTTATGTTTTACAATTTCTCTTACATGCTCGTACATTCCACGTACTGAGCCATTTGGCCTGCATATTCTCATGATGCAGACACGGGTATTCAGGATCATCAACAGGACCTTTGTTATTGATACATTTGAGCGTTCGAGTTAGCTATGGTGATCCACCTTGCTTCCAGAGGATTTCATTTACTTTTTAGTTTAGTAAGGATGTCTTGGGTCTTTCCCCAACTTCTATCTTTATCAGTTAAAGGCTTCATAGATAGTCAGTATAGTAGATAATTTTGTATTATTCATTTATTTTATTAATTTTTTTAAGGGTTCAAGTTGCCTATTTATGGAAATTTGAATATATTATTTTGATTATTCAGAGTTTTTCATTTAAGTTAAAGTTTGTATTTAAGTTTTATAAACTTTTATTTCAGTTTTTAAACTTTTGCATGCATAAGTTAGTCTTTCTCTTGTACTCAACCATGATGAGGGTTCGCTTGGGGACCAGCAATGCTTCTTGAGTGTCAGTCATGTCCAGGGTGTAGACTTGGGTCATGACATAAGGCAAACTAATCTCAACATAAGATAATGAAATGAAAAGACAAAAGAACTAATATCTGACTGTCTATGAAGCCTCTAAAACAAAAAGGGATGTCGGGACAAGACGATCGATCATCCTAACAATGAAATACTCAAAGTAACGTAAAAAGAGTCCTCCAAAACGCAAGGAGTCTCACCAACTGAATATAAGTGATCAATTGGATCAACGAGGCATTGGGTGCTGATCTTGGTTACGTGTGTCTACATCATAAAAAGATGCAGGTCAACTGGCATCAGTACATTGAATGTACGAGTATGCAAATTTAAATACTAAACGTAACATAGGCTTTACAAAAATCTGAAAGGAACACTTACCTTGAATTTACCCAACTCCTGAATAACTTAACTAAACATAAAGCAAAAAAGCATATGCAGTATATAGAAAGCTTGTAAAAACAGTGGAAACAACTTAGTTCGTTAAATAAAATGCAATAACAAATTCAAAGTTTACTCATATAATAAAGTAGTATAGTTTATGTGGGATTTTCTCTAAGTGACAACCACCATTATGAGACTAAGTGATGATACAACGTCTTTCCCATGCTTCCAGAACTGTCATACACTTTTTAGTTATATAGAATGTCTTAACTAAGTGGATCCATTTGTCTGTGCTAAAAATCAACTTAAGGAGTCATTTGAAAAGTATCATTTTCTGCCCATGATGGCGACATGATTTATGGAGACTTGAGTTAATATGAACTGGCATCCCCATATTGGTGCTCAATACTACTCCCAAATTATACTTAGCTCATATCCGTTGTTTTAAAACAAAATTTCTTTCTTTTGTTTGATATAATTACTTAAAATTAGCTCAAAATCTCTCTTGGAAATTGGTGTTTCTCTTTCTTGTTCAAATGTGAAAATATTTTTCAACTCTTGAGAATACATAGTTCCCTTATAACTTTTGGAGAAATTAACTCAAACTCTTTATTCTTTTCTTAACTTAAAACTTAAGTCTTAAAACAAAGTTAAAACATTTTTGAAAGACTTCTTGAAAAGACTTTAAGAACTTCCTAGACTTGACTCTTAACTTTTCTTGAATTTAAATTTTATGGTTTCAATGTTATGATTCATGTTTCTGGATGATTTCTAAGTGTTAAAAAGTCATTTAAAGTAGTTAGAATCATTGAAAAGTGTTTGTACAGTTTAGAAAGACTTAAACGACCTAAATGGTAAAACATTGATGGAAAATGATGATTTGGGTGCATCCCGAGCGCGCCATGTCAGCCGCAACTCATTGGGGCTCATTTTTTGCGCATTGCAGGCGCGACATGCCATCCCCAGAGGGCGCTACGGGGGCATGTCACGCTATCCCCTTCCCAGACAAACCCGACGAACTTTTCAACTCATTTTCTGACCTTAATTCGATTATTTTCTATTCCTTTTCTCAAATTCACTTTAGAATCAAGTACCTAAGACATATATACAAAGATTTAAATCAAACAACTCAAGGAAACAACTCTTTAGTATCAAGAAATTTCTTAATCTCAACTCATATTCAAGAACGACAGTAATCCAAGAATAACTATCAAGAACATTAAAATCCCAATCTTTTTCGAATGAAATTGCGCTGAATCAAACATGCTTGGAATGTGGGTGAACAAACTCAACTTTATGAAAGTGTCACATACCTTGTAGGATCAAATCCTTGATGAAACCCGCAATTAATTCCTTACAAAGACGATGAAATCTTGATCTTTCTCCTCCTTTCTTCTCCTTTCTCATTTCTTCAAGCCCTAGCTTGAACTTTAAATTTTCTAAACTTACAAAAATCTGATTTTAACACAATTAATCACCTCAAAACGAATAAGAATAACAGGGTATGGAAAGACCAAAACACCCTTTAAAAATCCGGAGTGGAAATTTCCTTATTTGAACAGCCCAACTTCAAATGGGCATATCTCACTCATGTTAACTCGGAATTGCGCAAATTTGGCGGCTTCGGAAAGATTATTTCATGATCTTATCTATGATATCTGAAAACACACCTAAATCATCTTGAGCTACAAGTTATTATCATTTGAAGTTGACCAAAACTCAAACACTTAACAAATTTCCCGATTTTTATTTGCTTTCGAAAAATGATTATTTCCAATTTCTAACTTCTTTCTAGTTATTTCAATTTGTGAGGTGTTACGTATAATCATACACAAATATTTATTTAATATTCAATAAATATTTAAGTTTTATTAATCATTATATTAATTGTATTATATTATTGAAATTATTTTAAAAACTAATATTTCAAAAAATTTGGCCAATATTTGAAATTTTCACTTGTTTCAATATTTTTTTTACATTCATAAAAAATATATAATTTTTCAGACTTCCTGTAAAGAAAAGAAAAACATTGTGAACACTGTATGGACATCTTAGCTAGATATATAATACTTACCTAGATCTAATTAATTAAATTATTTTCCTAATAAGATAAGTTTGATTCAATAAGATTTGTTCAGCATAAGACTAGAGTCATAACTACATTTATGTCAAGATGGCTGAATCTAATTTGATATCAAATCTACCCTCACTTATTTTCTTGCCGAAATAGTATCCTTTAAAACTAAGTATCCTCTAATTCACAAACTTATTTTCCACCCAATAAGTAGGAAGCAATTCTTAGCAAAGAAACACACAACGACAATAAGAATAATAAATCCATTTCATCCCCCATATCATAATAAACACATCTCTCCTCCTCTTCCTCATTTTTTACAATGGTTAGAACGAAAATGAAGTTTGCTTTCATTGAACATAACAATGAGAGGTGAGTCTTATATAGAAAATGACAAAAGAGATTCTAAACCAAGGCTCGTGAACTCAACACCCTTTGCGATGTTGAATTGGCTACCTTAGTCAATAATCCTTACCATAATGAACCTGAGGTGTTTTTAAATCATGAAGATGCTACCGACATCTTTACAAAGTTTATAGATCTTCCAGAGGAGGATAAATCAAAAACACATGAAAACACAAGAAAAGATAACTATGAGAAGGATCGAGAAAATTGAGAATGAACTTGAGAAGGTGAGAAAGGAAAACAAGAAAATGGAGTATATAAACCAGATGTTTGGATTGTTGAATAGTGAAGAGATGCCCAATAGTATGCACCTAGAAGATCTCAACGATCTATGTTATGTGATCAACAAAAACCTCAACCTGATAAATGAAGGGATCAAAGGAAAAACTCTCGAAAAAGGTTCTACATTGAATGCTCCTCAACCTATTGGTGGACGGATGGATTCTGGTGCGACCAACTTCAATATGTCATGGGATCCCTTTTTGGCCCTGGTTGATGCTCCAGTATTATCCGATATTCCTCTTTCTATTCCATTTACTGTACCTAGTGGGACCAACTTTCAGAGGCCAAGGGCTCCTCTTAATTTGGTTCTTGATGTAACTCCAACATCGATCGTCCTCTGATGGCTCCATTAATGGTCCTGCTCAAGTGCCTCAATTCATGTTTCCTTTGAGGAATTCTCAAATGGTTCCATTTGTTGATTTTTCGCAGGTTTCTTCTTCATCATCTTCACAAAGGTATCCTGAAATGGCCTATCCAATCCTTTGAATAACAATGGATAATCCAATGTCTTCGCTGATGATTACTCCTACAACATCTAATTTAGTGTATCCTCCAACTGCACCACAAATAGACCCTTCGACGAATATCCCCTGAATGAGTGCATCAGTGCCATTGGAGAACAATGTTAATAGCTCACTTGGCTTTCCATGGAGTCCTACACTTTCTGAGTTGCTGAGCTTGAATGATGACGAGATAATGACTTTATTTTATGATACATATTTCGACATTAATTATTGTTCAAGATCCAAATCACCACCACAACTACTTCTAAGGATCTAGGATTAATTATTAGTAGAAATGTTTGTACTTTAGTTTCATAGATTTGAAAGCATGACAGTAGTATTTTTTTGTGTAATGTTAATTAAACTATGAGAATTTAATAATTATAAGTGGGAAGGTTTTGAGTTCAAAGTTGAATTACGAAAATGTCCTTCATCAAATTAAAATGTTATAACACATCAAATTAATTAAATATTAAATGCACATACAAAATTAATTGACTATTTTTTCATCTTAAGAAAAACGGAAAAAGAAATTAAATGTGGAACTAGAGAGTTCACGTATCCATTTCATTTGTATTACATTATAAAAAAAATAGAGAAATTTTAGATGAAAAAGAAGATGGAACGTCATTTCTAAGTGATAAACAATGAAGAAGTTGGAAAGTCATTACTAATTGATAAATTACCATTAAGAATATAACTTTTGCAATAAATAATAAACGATACATGTCCTATGCATAATGCATTAATGAAGTGTTAAAAGATTGATTTATTTATGCGATTATATCAGCAAAATATAATAATTATTTTTTTGCAGAATTTCAAAAGCTCTGTAGTAATTAAATGTAGGCTGATTTAATTTAATAAAGATAATCAATAAATATGTTAAAGGAATACCAAAGAAAATTATTTCCATTTCCTCATGGACATATTTCTGTTGAGTAGGATTTCTTTAATCTTTGCTTTTCGATTTCTTTTTCATCATTTCTCCCTTTTTTTAAAGCAACATTTGCATGACATAAAAGATGGTGAAATATGTAGGGTTAATAAATATATACTGGAACATAGAATCGCCAAATTCAAACTTTGTGGAATGATATATGAAGATTACCATCTTTATTATCAACGTTAGCAAGATTCATGAGATATGAAAGAAAGAAGATTGATTTCTTTGAAAGACTGATTTTCATAATTTTCATTAATTGATTTATTCTTTTGTAGTTTCTTATGATTATATTTTTTATAGATGAAAAACAATGTGTACAATTTAATATGTTATAACTACTAAAGAAGTGGTGTATAGTGTATTTGTTGGGAGTCTTAAATGATATCTTGCTTAATTATTTTCATTCAATTAGTTTCTAAAATTTTGTTCCATGTCATTTTTTACTAAGGTTTAACAGATCTTTATTTTGAATTTTATTATGATTATGAATATCGATAAATTAGAGTGTTAATGTAATTTTAATATACTAGATAGATTATTGATCTAGAAATAAAAAAAAATTGCCACTAAAATTATTTTTAAAAACTCAAAGGGAAGCTTTAAAAGCTTAGATAATTGATTTCTCCGGTATACTGATTTTGTTAGTTTACTTAATTGGTTCATTATTTATAGTTTATTATAATTACTGTTTTTATAGATGAAATACAATATTGCTTTATTATTTTCCTTTAATTAATTTCTAAAATTTGCTCCTTGTCATTTTTACCAAGGTTTATTAGATCTTTAGTTTTGAAATCAATCATTGTGTTGATAGAAAAATAAAGTTAAGAAGTTAAGCAAATAATTTAAGATTATTTTCTTTGACGCAATTGACATTGGATAACACGTGCAAAGCACGTGTCCAGGAACTAGTATTATAATAAACACAAATATATTGTACTTGTCTTCATTTTATGTGTTTTACTATTACAACATTGGATAAGTTCTAAATTGCTTCTCAGCTTTAACTATGACTGATGTTTAATTGATCAGAATTTCTTTGAATGGAGTTGTATTGTTGCCAATTTATAATTATGATAGAAAAGTAAAACAAAATTATGATGAATGAATGTTTAGGTGAGAAGATTATTCTTTTCTTAAGAAAATTAAACAAGATATTTAACTTAAATATTGCTAGACAGGTTAAAATTTCTTCGCTTAAGATTTTTTTTATGTGGTTTAACTATCATAAGTGCTACTTGTTTCTTCGTTATATTCAAATGTTATATTAAAAAGATATATATATATATATATATATATATATATATATATATATATATATATATATATATATATATATATATATATAACATTTCTTTGATCAAGATTCTTGTTTTCTGGAAGAGAGGAAATAGGGTTAGGGAGGGACAATTCATTTTTTAGATATAGTTAAGGATAGAAGATTCAACTAGATTTTAATTTTGATATGTTGTATGTTAAGCTTACTAACGTGCAAAAGATATTGGATGACATGAACTTACTTATTAGGGATAATTTCAAAGACCTCCCTTCTCGTTTAGTCCTATCACACTGACCTCCCTCGTGGTTTACGATATTATACATACCTCCCTTATTTTAATAATTTTATAACAATTTCTTTTACCTATTTTTTATTAATATGTATAAAATACTTTTGACAAATTTAACCCTTTAATAATATTAAATTCCTTCTATTTATTATTTCATATTTCTTAAAAAATAATTGAAAATCACAATTCTTGTGCTAAAAAATCCTTCTTGTAAGCAGGGATCGAAGTTCTTTCTTCCTCTTCCTTTATTATCATCTATGCACGAGTATTTGTTCGTCTTTATTTTCTCTCTTATATATATTGCAGTGTTATGATTGATTTTGGAGCAACAATATTAAAATGTGAATTTGTAGAGAAAAATGCAATTTCAAGAGACACCATGGAGCAATTGGCCTCACGGGTGAGGAAGAAAATGTGGGACTCGTGTTGGTAGAGAAAAGTACTTTCAGCAAAAGAGATGCAATTTTTAGACATTAATTTTTGTTAAATATGATATTTTAATTGAAAGAATTAATATTATTCAAGGGGCAAATTTGTCAAAACTATTTTATTTGCATTAGGAAAAAAATAAGTTTAGAAAATGTTACAGTTTTTTTAAAAGGAAAAATTAAGTATATATACACATTAACTTACCTTAATATCCATTTATCCCTATCTTTTTTTAAAATTTCAAAAATCTCTTAATTCCTTCAATACATAAAATCTTCCAGATACATAAATATTTCACTCCTATTTTCAGCCTATATCCACGTTTTTCACTCCCCATTTTATTCCTCCATTTTATCCCTAAATTCTCTCCACTTCTTTAGCAGTTACAAATTTTAAATTTATTTTGATTTTCTATTAGTTATTATTTAATAATAATTAATATAATATTTGTAGAAGTTTACCTTTTTTGTTGTCGTTTTTTTTAATTTCGTCTTTTTCCTTTCTTTTTTCTTTTTTGATTTAATAGTTGTTTTGTTTCTATTATTTTCAAATCACTGTTGGGTTTGATATTTGTATTTGATTTTTTAATTTTTATTAATAAAACTCACCTCATGTGTTTGATTAAAAAATATATATAATACTTGTAAATTTTTCATAATTTGAGTTGGTTATGGATTCTAACAACTAATCATTCATTAAAATTGATAAGGATTCTTGTATTACTACTAATCTTCTAATTTTCTCATAATAATATTAGTTTTGATTTCACCAAAATTTCATACGGTTTAACATTTTTCTCTTTATTCTGGTGTTTTCCATAAACAAATTATTTTCATGAATTGTGTTTGTTCATGTATCTAATTGATAACTTAATTCTTATTTATTGTGATACATTTATAGATACATATTATTTCAGATTAGGTACATCCTTCTTTAACAACCTTATTGTATCAGATACATTATTATCAACTACAAAATAATACATTATGTTAGCATACATATTTTTCAAGGCAAACAATATGATACTCATCAATTTAAATGAGATACATAGATAGTAATGTATCATGCACAATTTTTTTTAGATATGATACATAAATTCGAATTTATACTAAATGTATCAATTACATAGCAACTACCACACTTTAATGTATCGATCTCTTATCTAACATCTTATGGGAAATAATTACTTATTTAATGTATCTAGTATAAATACAATACTGATACATAAATAATAATGTATCATGCACTAATTTTTGAGATATGATACGTAAATTCGAATTTATACTAAATGTATCAATTACATAGCAATTACCACACAGTAATGTATCGATCTCAAATTTAACATCGTATGAGCAATATTTATTTATTTAATGTATCCAATATAAATATAATACTTATCAATTTAAACAAGATACATAAAAAGTAAAATGCTAAATAACAAAGATATTCATGATGTATCTTCTCGGATCTTCAATAAACTAGGAAAAGAATTTTGAATCTCAAAATTTTCAATAATTTTGAATCAAAATTGAAAGGATATTCGATGGACTTGAAGATTCACAAAAGAAATCGTTTGTCCAACAACAATTCCATACAATCCTTCATAAGTCACCTCGCTTTCCAAAATTTTGACAATTTTTTTTATGAAACAGAGAAAACGATGAACAAGAAGAAGAAATTTAATTTTTTTATTTTTTTGGTTTGTTACACTAGGATTTTGAATTCTTGACAATAATTTGAATAGAATAACTTAATTTATGGGATATTAATTTAATTTTCAGTTTTTTCCCCCTTAATTAGTGCAACAAATGGATACTATGAGATTTTAAATTGATTTTACAGCTTTTTTTCCCTTAATAAATGCAAAAGATTGATGCATAATGTATCAACAATAATGTATCCGGATCCTTAATTATGTATCTGAAATGCCTATGGGATTTATGTAATTATAAAAATAATAGGGATAGAAGGTAATTAAAATTTTACACTATAATATTTATTAAGTTAACTTTTTAAATAAGGGAGACATACGTAATATCGTAAATCACGAGGGAGCTCAATGGATAAGAAAATGTGAAGGAAGGTCTCTGAAATTATCCCTACTTATTATGGGTCATAAAATAAGATAAAAGAGATAACTATGTTTAAATTGTGTTCGGGGGACACAAGCATGTTGACATTACTCAACAAGTTATGATCGAACATGGCACTTGCTTAGTGGACTTAGTTAAGAAATAAAGTTTCGCCTTTGCTATCAACTATAACTTTTGGCATGATGGTAAGTGTTTGATCCTTTCAATTGGTATCAGATAAGGTCTCAGTAAAGTGTTTAACCACACGTGAGCAAAGATCCAATGGCACACTATCATATTCCTGGTGCTCTACTTCAAGATGGACATTCTTCAACACGACCACCATATTTCAACGGCCAACATTACTCCCACCGAAAAGACAGATTCAAAATATTTTTCTCTTCAAATGACCATCAAGCATGAATCATGATCAAGAAGGGTCCAAAGCCTATTCCTGGACTAATCGAAAAAGATGGCACCGAGAAGTCATTTGATAGTGAATCCTTTAATATCACAAAGGAGCAACAAGAGATAATTCAAACTAATGCTAGAGTTATAAGTTTGTTATAAGTTTGTTATATTATGCAGTGAGTGGAGCTGAATATGACAAGATATCAACATGTGAAACTGCAAAAGAAATGTGCGACAAACTAGAGGTAACTTATAAAGGAACCACCAAGGTAAAGGAAGCTCGGATCAGTTCACTAGTCAATGAATATGAATTGTTCAAAATGGCCGAAAATGAAAATGTAGATAACATGTTCTCAAGATTTGGTAAAATTATCTATGAACACAAATCTCTTGGAATGATGTACTCAAATGGATTACAAGTTAGAAAACTTGTTAGAAGTCTTCCCAAAGTCGAGTTTGCATAGGCCTTTTCAATAATACTCACTAAAGAATTAATTTTAGTGCCACTTTTGATCATCTAGATACGGCTTCATCTTATCTCTGTTGATTTTCTCCCACTATAGTGAACCTCTAGGTAGCTGAGACACCAACTCTCGGATAGTGTCGAACTATATATGTAGTGAATGCTCTAAAAGGTCCATTGGGTTAATCTCCACACCAGCCAGGTGAAACAGCTCACTAATCAACGTTAGACTGTCTTGATACAAATATTCCTTTAGCTCATTACTATGTACTAACCAACATTCAAGGAAATATCATCAAGTATACAATCAATCACGCGAGCTCCAAGTCGGAGCACATCATTCACATTTGAAGTGAGGACACATAGCTACCAAAGATATTGAACTACATTTTCTCTTTGACAGGGAAATAACTATCCAATATTCTCCATTTGTTACGTGCCCATTAAGCAAATTCCCTTGTGAACATAACTTCTAGGTTAACCAGTCCCCAGACCATGTGTCTTTACTTTGCATTGGCTCAACTGGATGATTTGGTAATCCATAGAATGCATTATTGTGTTTCGGGCTAATTCACACTATTTGTCCTTGGATGGTAAGTAGGCGATCATTGAAGTACGTATGCTTTAGAGTTTCGTACAACTATCTCAACCTTTATTCATTTATTTTACAAGGAGTGGGTACAAAGCAGGTCCAACCAGTGGTCTCAAATATTGATGATAGTGAGGGTAGTGGAGTAACTTGACCTCACTGATTTGTTACCAGCTTAGCTTAGAAGTTCATTATTGTTAAGATCAATTAGGTGTAACTATTTTTGTTATTATAGGTAGGTGTAGGATGTGATAGGTGTGAATATAGTGAATGGAATTGTAGAAGCAAGTATATATGTATGTACATAGTGCATTGTATGATTCAATTTTACTCAATCAATGAAATCAGTTCACAACTCACATCTCCCTTTTCTCTTTAACGAGATCATTAGTTGTAGTTGTAGATTTCACATTTTATAATGGTATCAGAGCTTCGAAACCACAGTTGATTCACTCGTTATTGTTAATGATCTACTTCCTGCAATTTTTGGTGTTGCTTGTGATCCACATTTTGGGAAAAGTGGTGAGTACTGATACAATCGAAGTTGTTGAAAAGAATCGAAATCATCCCATGTATCTTCTGCAATCTGACACTCCAGATTCAACATTGATTTCATTTCATCTTACATGTGTAGAGAATTACTCATTGTGGAGCCGATCGATGCTTCTTACTCTCCAAGCCAAGAGCAAAGTTTGATTCGTCTTTGTACCCATAAAAAGAGTGATTACAGTGTTGCCTTGGATGAATAATGGGAGAAATGCAATGCATTTGTATTATCATGGATTCTAAATTCTGTCTCGAAGGCACTGATGATTGGAATCATCTATACCACTGATGTTGTTACTGTGTGGGCTGACCTAAAGGAGAGGTTCGATAAGGTTGATGGATCGCGAGGCTACCAGTTGTATCAAGAGATTTGCACTACCACACAAGGTACATACTCTGTTTCTTCCTATTTTATGCAACTGGACTTCTTTGGGATGAGTTTGATGCCCTTGTAGCCCCTCCTTCTTGTGGTTGTGATAAATCCATAGTTTGTGGGAGTCACTTGAAATATATGAAGTTATTACATTTATGACGGGTCTTAATAAGTCATATACTCAGGCACGTAGTCAAATCCTCATGATGATTTTATTTCCCTCTGTGAACAAATCACACTCGATGATCATTTCAGACAAGTGTCAACGAGTGACAGCAGGTTCATATTTAGTAGGAAATTTCGGGATTTCTACTGCACTGTATGTTGGCAAGGATCAAAGGCAGTACATTAGTGGAGGTTCCTATTCACAAGGAGATGCAGGTGCCTCTACTTATGCTACTTTATATGCTAGTAGAGGTCACCAATAATCAATACTCTACAAGCAAAAGAGGGACTACACTTTGCAGTGTGATGTTTGCAAACTGAAGGGCCATACTAAGAAAACTTGTTATCGTGTTGTTGGATATCCACCAGATTACAAGTTTAGGAAGAAATATGGGAATAATGCAAATAGGATGGAAAATGTTAATGCTGTTGAAAATGATTCATAAAGGAGCAATGAAAGAGTTGGTTTTGGTTCTTGTGGAATCAAACTAAATGGAAGATAAATTAACATGAATATTTGGTAGGAAGATAATTAGTACAAAATAAAAGTCAAAGATTGTATCTTGGTAGGTGAAATTTAGGCAAACCATAAAATGGTTTCATATTCTTAACCTTGACAATTTTGACACATAGTGATGTCATGGATGACATCACTAGGATGAATTTATTCCTATAAATAGGTAGCTCTTAATTCATTTTCAAATCATCCTCTCACTTGCCTTCTCACCTTCTAAGGCATTTGTGTTCTCTCTCTTGTAGTATTTCACTTGTATTATTTGTAGAGTGAAATAAATATTGGTGCAGTTGTTCTTTGGTGGACGTAGGATCATTTTGATCCGAACCACGTTAAATATTGTTGTTCTTCCTTGTTCTTTAATTTCACGTTTCCGCTAACAATTGGTATCAGAGCCAAGGTTCTGTCTGAGTATGCTCTGTGGTTGCAGCACAGTCTGAACTTCCACATCAGAAAAGGATTACTTTGGTTTTCTGTAGTTCCAAATACATTGTAGTAGAAAAGGAAGAACAAGTAAAAAAAATGAGTTCCATGAAGTTTGAAATTGATAGATTTAGTGGGCGCAACAACTTCAATATCTGGAAAATCCAGATGATAGCGTTACTGCGGAGGGAAGGTTCAATCCATGCTATTGACGGAAAGTACCCCGATAAGATATCGGATTCCGACAAGGAAAAGATTGAAGGAGATGCATTGAGTGCAATCCAACTGTCCCTTGCACCTAACGTACTTTGTGAAGTGAGTACAAGTACCGAAGAGACGGCCAAAAGTTATGGGAAAAGCTGGAAGGGCTTTACCAGGACCAGTCAGTGACAACAAGGATGTTGTTACAACGGCGTCTTCATACATTTAAGATGGATTCAGGTACTTTGTTGCAAGACCATCTAGATGCGTTCAATAAACTTGTGATGGACTTACAAACTGCTGGAATTAAAAAGGACGAGGAGACGCTTGCATGTTCTTTGCTATTTTCATTGACTTCAAAATATCGTGATATTGAGAATTCAATGATGTATAGCAAACAACCTATTAAACTTGAGCAAGTGCGGCAAGCACTAAACTCTTGTGATGTGCGGATGCATTTTGAAGGAGACAAAAGTGACGAAGCTAGTGGACTCTTTATAAGAGGTCGTACTAGCCAATAGGGAAGGATCAAATCGAAGTACAGATCAAAGTCTCGTGTGAACAAAAAGAATGCGGAATGTTGGGTCTGTCACAAGAAGGGGCACTTTGAACGAGATTGCCCTATGTCGAAGTCCAAAGAAAAGGCGAGCGCATCCATTGTTGAGCAAGTACATGATAATGATGATTATGTACTAACAACATCATGCAATAGTGGAGTCTATGACAACAAATGGGTCTTAGACTCTGGTTGTACTCTGCATATGACATTCCGAAAAGATTGGTTCAGCAGCTATGAAACAAGCAGAGGAACTGTATTAATGGGCAATAATGCAACTTGTAAAATAGTTGGCACTGGTTCAGTTCATGTTCGCTGCCATGATGGAATCGTGAGGACTATTACAGAAGTCCGTCATGTTCCTAATCTAAAGAAGAATTTGATCTCCCTGGGTACTTTAGATAAACAAGGCTATAAGTACATGAGTGAAGGAGGAACTATGAAAGTGACTAAAGGGTCTTTAGTCATGTTGAAGGCCAAGCTGGAGGATGGCCTCTACACACTTGCGGGAAGCACCATTATTGGCTCTGTAAATGCATCTACAGTGCAGTTATCTAATGATGACAAGGCAAAATTATGGCACATGAGACTAGGCCATATGAGCGCACGAGGATTGGAGATGTTGAGCAACCGCAACCTTTTGAATGGTGAGAAGATCAGCACACTTGAATTTTGTGAGCACTGCGTCTTAGGGAAGCAGAAAAAGGTCAGCTTCAGCACTGGCAAGCACAAGACGGGAGGGGTGCTAGACTACATCCATTCAGATTTATGGGGTCCCTCTAAGCTTCCATCGAAGGGAGGAAAGAGGTATCTTCTCACATTCATTGATGATTTTTCACGAAAGGTTTGGGTGCGTTTCCTGAAGACAAAAGGTGATGCTTTTGAAGCATTTAAAGAGTGGAAGATTTTGGTTGAAAATCAAATGGAGAGGAAAATCAAGTATCTTCGCACGGACAATGGCTTGGAGTTTTGCAGTGAAGAGTTCAATGATTTCTGCAAGGTTCATGGGATCGCAAGGCATAAGACGGTCAGGCACACACCACAGCAGAATGGAGTTGCCGAGAGAATGAACAGAACTCTTCTTGAGAAGGCTCGTTGTATGCTCTTACAAGCTAAGATGTCCAAAGTATTTTGGGCTGAAGCAGTTCATACTGCTTCTCATATTGTCAATCGGTCTCCAGCATCAGCGATTGACTTTAAGACTCCGAATGAGGTCTGGTCAGGTGAACCCTCTAACTATTCATACTTGCGAATATTTGGGTGTCCAGCTTATTATCATGTTAATGAAGGTAAGCTTGAACCAAGGGCTAAAAAGGCCATATTCGTAGGGTATGTAGATGGAGTAAAAGGGTACAAACTATGGTGTTTGTCTTTACTCAAATTTGTAGTTAGTAGAGATGTTACCTTTGATGAATCCTCTATACTTGATCCTCGTAAAGTTTCTGTGGAGTTATCTAGAAACGAGAACAACGAGCAGGTGGAGCTACCGGTGGAGCTTACCAAGGAACGGGATCAAGAGACTCAAATTGATGAGTCAAAAGATGCAGATCTTGAAGAACTTGCTTCCAATGAACCATACACAATTGCGAAGGGAAGGGACAAAAGGCAGATACGGAAACCGGAACGTCTTATAGAGCAAGAAAATCTGATTGCACATGCGTTCGTAGCTGCAGAAGAAGAGATTAAGGATCTCGAGCCCTCTTCGTATGTTGAAGCAACTTCTTGCAAAGATGCTGCACAATGGCAGTTAGCCATGATGGAAGAGATGGAGTCTCTTCACAAAAATGAGACATGGGTCTTAGTTAAAAGGCCAAAGGGGATGAGGACAGTTGGATGCAAATGGGTCTACAGAAAGAAAGAAGGTATTTCAGAAGTGGAAGATGCTAGGTTCAAGGCGAGATTGGTTGCAAAGGGTTTCAGTCAGAAGGAGGGAATTGACTACAATGAGATCTTTTCTCCAGTCGTGAAACATAGCTCAATTCGCGTGCTACTAGCATTGGTTGCACAATTTGATTTAGAGCTTCAACAGCTTGATGTCAAAACTGCTTTCTTACATGGTGATCTAGAAGAGACAATCTATATGGATCAGCCTGAAGGTTTCCTAGCTGAAGGAAAAGAAGACCATGTATGCCAACTGAAGAAGTCTTTGTATGGTTTGAAGCAATCCCCTAGACAGTGGTACAAGAGGTTTGATGCATTCATGACTACACATGGATTTTCGAGGAGTGCATTTGATAGTTGTGTGTATCACAAGAAGATGTCTGGTAACTCTATGATTTATCTATTGTTGTATGTTGATGATATGCTTATTGCTGCTAACAACATCACAGAGATAAATATTTTGAAGAAACTGTTGAGCAAGGAATTTGACATGAAGGATCTAGGAGTTGCAAAGAAAATCCTTGGAATGGAAATTTCCAGAGAAAATGGTGTTGTACATCTTTCTCAGAATAGGTACATCGGAAAAGTTCTTGAAAGATTCAATATGAATATGAGCAAGCCTTTGGTAGCATTATGTATGCTATGGTATGAACACGTCCAGATATTGCCCAATCTGTAAGTGTGGTAAGCAAGTACATGGCAAATCCAGGAAAAAGGCACTGGGAAGCTTTCAAGTGGATATTGAGATATCTCAAAGGAGCTCCTGATGTTGGCCTAACCTTCCGGAAAAGTGAAGGTATTTCAATTTTCGGTTATGTAGATTCTGACTATGCAGGGGATCTTGATCGAAGGAGGTCCACAACTGGATACATCTTTACTCTCGTCGGTAGTGCCGTTAGTTGGAAATCGACTTTACAGTCGATTGTCGCTTTGTCTACAACAGAGCAGAATATATGGCAGCAACGGAGGCAGTGAAAGAAGCTATCTGGTTGAAAGGTTTGGTGGCAGAATTGAGTTCGGTTCAGCTTGAATCAATTCTAAAATGTGATAGTCAAAGTGCTATTCATTTGATTAAAAATCAAAGATTTCATGAGCGCACCAAACACATTGATGTCAGATTTCATTTTATTCGAGATGTCGTAGAAAAGGGAGCTATCAAGGTTGAGAAGGTTATCACAGACGATAACGCTGCAGACATGTTGACCAAAATAGTCCCGCTTGCCAAGTTTGCACACTGCAAGGACTTGGCGGGAGTATGCATCAATTGATGCAACTCTAAGAGAACAACTGCTAGGTGGAGCTGGTATGTTCAACAAAGGTTTGATTCTTCTTGTTTCTTACAATGGGATTGCCCAGTAAGCTTAGAAGTTTTGGCCGGAGTTGTTTATACGCATGCTTGGAACACAAACCAAGGTGGAGATTGAAAGAGTTGGTTTTGGTTCTTGTGGAATCAAACTAAATGGAAGATGAATTAACATGAATATTTGGTAGGAAGATAATTAGTACAAAATAAAAGTCAAAGATTGTATCTTGGTAGGTGAAATTTAGGCAAACCATAAAATGGTTTCATATTCTTAACCTTGACAATTTTGACACATAGTGATGTCATGGATGACATCAATAGGATGAATTTATTCCTATAAATAGGTAGCTCTTAATTCATTTTCAAATCATCCTCTCACTTGCCTTCTCACCTTCTAAGGCATTTGTGTTCTCTTTCTTGTAGTATTTCACTTGTATTCTTTGTAGAGTGAAATAAATATTGGTGCAGTTGTTCTTTGGTGGACGTAGGATCATTTTGATCCGAACCACGTTAAATATTGTTGTTCTTCCTTGTTCTTTAATTTCACATTTCCGCTTACAAGCAATACGGTCAAATTCTCAGACTACTGGGAATCATTTGATCCCATCAGTCAACCAGATAGGTATAGATCACTCCTTTTTCAGTACTAAGCTTAAACATTGGGTAGTAGACTCTAGTGCGATAAAGCATATGACAACATCACTAGATGGCCTTTTTGACATAGTTGCATTAGAACAAAGTAATCAAAACCATGTAAAATTGCCTGATAGAGGTACTACAGCAGTAACACATACTAGCAGTTATAGGTAGGACAATGGGGATGTGTTAACTAATGTATTAGTGGTTCCTAATTTGAAATATAATCTTATTTCAGTTTCTCAGTTAACCAGGCAATTACACTGCTCAGTAAGATATTTCCCTGAGTTTTGCGTATTTCAGGACCTGGGAAGGTCAAGGGATTGGTAAGGAGACATGAGACTTATATTTTTTGTTGAATAAAGATGTTGGAGATGGAAGCAACATGAATGCAACTACTTAAAGTTGATGCACATAAAGACCACTGAGGATGAGGGCATGTTATGACCAATTTACTTGGCCACCCATCATCTACATGTTGAAGAAATTCGTTCACAATACTTAGACATATTAATGATTGTATTGTATGTCCATTAGCTAAGCAAACAAGATGTCCATTTCATGTGTCAACAACTAGAAGTAATGTTGTATTTTACTTGATACACCACATAGAATCAGTGCTCATGCTAGTTACAAATATTTCCTTACTTTAGTTAATGATTGTTCTAGAACTACATGGCTATATTTGCTCATACTGAAAATATGATGTTGTCACATTTTGAAGTCTTTTTTCCAAATGATTAAAACTCAATTTTATCATTGTGTGAAGAATGTTAGATTAGATAGTGGGATTGAGTTTTTCAAAATTGAATGAAAAGACTTACATACCTCTTTAGGTATAGTCTATCAAAGTAGTTGTCCTGACACTCCACAATAGAATGAAGTGGTGGAGAAAAAGCACAGACATGTGTTGGAAGTAGCAAGAAGTATTATGTTTCAGGGTGGCATACCTCTTAGGTTTTGGGGAGAATATGTTATAGTAGTTGTATACTTAATCAACATGTTACCTACTACATTGCAAGGTCAATCTTCTCATGAGGTTTTCTATAAAAGGAAGCCTAAGCTCGATCATTTAAGGACTGTTGGATGTTTGTGTTATACTACCACACTCGTTAGAAAGGACAAATTTTCTCTCAGAGCCATTGTTTGTGTTATCATGATGGGTTATTCTTTGACTCAAAAGGGGTATATCCTTTATGATATTGCTGACAAGAATTTCATGGTTAGTAGGGATGTGGTGTTTAAAGAGTATGTGTTTCCATTTAATAAAATGCCTGATGATCAAGTTCCCTTGTTCCCAAACATCACTAAATCCTTAATGACAGAACAAGCTTAAGTCCTTGCATAGATTGTTGTTGATCATGTACTTTAGGTCTCTGATGTGTCCATGACATTGGATGATACTACACACTCACTGAATGATATTGTTGATATTCCTAAAAATACAGACATACCTGCTCTACCTGCCACCATTGTTTCTAGGAATTCTAGTAGAACTGTGATCACACCAGCATGGCATCAAGATTATATCACTATTGGAAAAAGTGGCAAGCAGACTCACTCATTATCCAATTGTGTTTCGTATCACCAGATATCTCCGACATATAAAGCCAACTTGAGCAAGTTTTCAGCTGTTAATGAGCCCAAGTCTTATGAAGAGGCCCTGCTGGATAAGAATTGGATAACAACAATGCAACAAGAATTGCAATTCCTTAAATATAATGGCACCTAGAACATGGTTCCTTGGCCACAAAGGAAGCCTGTGATTGGTTTTAAGTGGATTTTCAAGATAAATACAAGGAATATGGTGAAGTGGATACGTACAAAGCCATAATAGTGGAAAAGGGTATAGCCAAACTGCTAAGATAGACTATCAATAAACCTTCTCTCCTTTAGTAAAAATGGTGACAGTAAGAATTGTTATTGCACTGGTTGCAGTTGAAAATTAATACATATACCAAATGGATGTCTACAATGCATTTTTACTAGGTGATCTCACGGAATAAAATTACCTAAAGGTCAACAGGTTGTAACTTGTAAATACTTAACTTGTGGTCTATAAGCTTGTGAAATCCTTTTATGGTCTCAAACAAGCTTAAAGACAATGAAATTGTAAACTTACCGATGCCTAGTTGAAGTCTGGATATAGTCAGAGTCATTTGGATTATTCATTATTCACTAAGAAGAAAGGGACTAACTTTGTTATTATTTTAGTCTAGGTTGATGACCTCCTTATTATTGGGAACAATGTTGCACTTATTCCGGACACTGAAGACATTTTGCATAAGTGGTTCAAGATCAAGGATTTAGGAGAGTTGAAATTCTTCCTAGGTATAAAATTCAGCAGATCCATAGGGGGAATCCTTATGAACCAAAGAAAATATACATTAGAGCTCTTAGTTGAAGCTGGCATTACTTGGCATTACTGTAGGGAAGACAAATATTACCCCATTGGAATGTAATATGAAACTCACTACAACATCTGAAGAAGGTTGTAGTGAGAGAAGTTTCATCTGACGTTTCTTAGTATCAAAGAATGATTGACAAGTTGTTGTACTTAACCATCACTAGACCTAACACTGGTTACACAGGCCAAACTCTCAGTCAATTCCTACAAAGAGCAAAAGCTCAGCATTGGCAAACTACTATTAGAGTTCTTAGATAGATAAATCATCCAGGCGTGAGATTACTTACGTCCTCACATAAGAAAATGAAACTTACTGGTTTTTATGATGCTGACTAGGTAACATGCCAAAACACCAGGAGATCAGTAACATGGTGTTTACTTAAGTTGGGAGATTCCCTCGTCTTTTGGAAATCCAAGAAGCAGACTACAGTCTCAAAAAGTTTTGCTGAAGCAAAGCTTAGCTTGTATAATAGTTGAAATAGTTTGGGCGAAAAACTTGTTTAAAGAATTGAACATTCAATTTGAGGAACCACTATATGCGTTTTGTGTTGTTAAAAAAACACTTCAAATTGCACCAAACCCTGTGTTTCATGAAAGAACCAAACACATAGATTGACTGTCACTTCATTAGAAAGAAGATTCAACAAGGTTGAGTAGTACACTATATATCCCTACAATACACTAATACGCAGACATACTAACCAAAGCATTGGGAAGACTGCAACATGACTCACTATTATCCAAACTTGGTATTCTAAATGTTTTTACCAAACCTAGTTTGAGGAGGAGTATTGAAGATAGTGAGTGTAACACCTCACCTTTTTGAAAAAGCTATTAAGATTTAGAATTGGAAATAATCATTTTAGGATAGAATGAAAAATCTGGAAATTTGTTATTTTAAGTTTGAGTTTCGGATCAACTTCAAACGACCATAACTCCTACCTCAGGATGATTTAGGTGTGATTTCAGATACTGTAGGAAAAATCTTCAAATTATCTTTCTAACTCCCCCAAGTTTGCGCGATTTCGAGTTTGAATGAGTCAGATATGCCCATTTAAAGTTGGATTATTCAAATAAGGAAAGTCTAAATCGGATTTTGGAAGGGTATTTTATTTTTTCCTTTCCCAATTAATTTAATTCATTTTTAGGAGTTTATTTGGGGTTTTATCAGAATTAGATCAGTTTAGAAAATTGGACATTCACGCCAGGGCTTGGAGAAAAGAGGAAAGAGGAAAAAGTAGAAGAAAGTTCAAGATTCCTCAGTTTCTTGGAGATTTTCGTGTGGATTTCACAAGGGTTAATCCCTACGAGGTATGTGAGATCACATAGCATTGGGTTAGTTCACCAACGCGTCAACCATGATTCAATTCAGCGAAGTTGTATAGTTTTGAAAGCAAATCCTATGAGTTCTTAATGTTAATTCGTTTGAAATCTTGTGGCTTCTTGTTGTTGAGTTTCTTGAGGTTGATTCATGTATTTAGATGTGATTTCGAGTTAAAACTTGTATATATTGAGGGTATAGTTGATTCTCAGTGTTTGGAGAAAGAAATAAGTCGAAATAGGGTGTTTAGAGTTGAAAAATGAATGAAAAAAGTCGGAGTTCACCTCGGCAGGGGCCTGGGGGCTGCCCCAGACATACTGCGGGGTTATGGGGCGCCGCGCCAGCCAGTGCACCCCACCCCATACTCTAAAGTTTTAACTCTAGTGCCCTGACCTCTCAGAGGGATGCAAGTTCTTCCCACTTCTCCCCCTTCTTTTCGTACTAGTTCCTTAGCAACATACCTATGTTTTCTAGTTGATTCCAACACTCCAAGATGCGTCTAAACATCATCAAATCATCCATAAACATGAGATAATGAGCCTTGAAAAATAATTCAGTTCAAGAAAATTTAAGAGTCAAGTGAAGAAGTTTAAAATCAAGTCAAGAGAAGTTCATAGAGTTTTTCAAAAGTCTTTTACAACTGTTTTAACTTTGTTTTAAGACTTAAGTTTTGAGTTGAATAAAGAATAAGAGTAAGTGTTAATTTCTTCAAAGATTATAAGGGAACTAAGTATTCCCAAAAGTTAAAATGTTTTCACATTTGAAGAAGAAAGGAAACACCGTTCCAAGGGAGCTTTTAATCTAAATTTTGAGTAATTATCTCAAACCAAAGACAGGATTTTGTTTTAAAAATATATGAGTTAAGTATATTTTGAGAGTAGTATTGAGAATCGATATGGGAATGCGAGTTCATAATAACTCAAGTCTCCATAAACCATGTAGACATCATCGGTAGAAAGGATCATACTTGTTAGATGATGCCTTAGTGATTTTTAGCATAGACTAGTGGATCCACTTAGTTAAGGCGTTCTATATGACGACAACGTATTGGAAAGTTCTGGCGGTGTGGGCAAGACGTTGTATCACAAATTATGCTTATAGTGGTGGTTGTAGGTTAGAGAAACTCCCACGGTATTGTATTACTTTTTATTTTATTGAGTTGCTATTTCATTTTCTTCAATACATTGAGTTGTCAACTACCGTTTTAATGTTTTGTGTAAACTGCACTATTATTGTTGTGTACCTTGCATTTGAGTAAGTTATTCATGAGTTGAATAAAGTCAAGGTAAGTGTTCCTTTTATATTCCTTTCCAACTTATGTTATGTTTAGTTTTCCCCTCTCATACAAGTACATTCAATGTACTGATGTCATTTGTCCTGCATCGTTTTATAATGCAGTCACAGGTAATCAAGATCAGCATTCAGTGCCTCGTTGATCCAGTTGAGCACTCAGAGACAGTTGGTGAGCCTCCTTGCTTTCCGGAAGATCCCTTATTATTCAGATGTTTTTCTATGAGACTTGAGTATCCATTTTGGCTAGTTTGAACGTTTCCTTAAAGACATTCTAAGTTTTAACTCATAATTTTTTTATTTGAGATTATTTCTTATGTTTAAGTCCTTCGTTGAGTAAGTAAGTCAAGCCAAGGGTTCGCTTGGGGCCAGCAATGGTTCTCGAGTGACAGTCCCGCCCAGGGTGTAGGCTCGGGGCGTGACAGTGAGGGTAGTGGAGTAATTTGACCTCACTGATTTGTTACCAGCTTAGCTTAGCAGTTAGTTATTGTTAAGATCAATTAGGTGTAACTGTTTCTGTTATTATAGACAGATGTAGGATTGTGATAGGTTGTGAGTATATTGTATGAGTAATGAGTTGCAGCATCAAGTATATAAGTATGTACATAGTGCATTGTAAGATTCATGTTTTTTCAATCAATGAAATCAAATCACATCTCATATCTCCCTGTTCTCTCTAACTAGACCATTAGTTGTTGTTGTAGATTTTACATTTTGTCGTCTTAACGGCCAAAGAAGTCCGGAAGAAGTTGTGCCAACCTCTTTTCTTCAATCTTTCTCTCCAACTTTGTCTTTTTGTTGGTGAGGTTGTTATAGTATCGGTGTGCACAATCTCTCGACATGAACCTTTCATGATCATTGTGTTTCCTCGATCTCCTCCTCATCCGCCAATCATATATCTCTATCTTGATTTTGAGACATTTTGATTTTGGAAAGTACCTAAGTTAGATTATATATCTATCAAGTTGTATTTGTTCCAATAGGTCCATTTAAACTAAAGTCAATTTCTCTTAGGAATTCCTATTTTTCATTGTTCAAATTTAGTTCTCCTTTTGTTTATCTTTTCCCACTTTATATCACTCCCTTGTCCCAAATTAATTGTTATTGTCCGCTTATTTGACTTATTTTTTTAGAATTAAATCAAATTGGATAAATTGACTATTTAAAATTAAAATTTAGATATTTAAAATTATATTTTCTTATGTCTATTCGATGAAAATATATATTTTAAAATATTAATCAAATTTATTGTATTTGAATTTTGAGAAGTGACAACTAGTTTAAGAGGAAGGGCGTACATTCTCATTCGACTCAGAAGTTATCTTATAATCTTATTTTATAAGATAGAGTTAAAACATTTTTTTGTTCTACTTTAATCTAATTAATGTACATTTTTTTCGAAATTATGGAACTCACTTTAGCTATGACATTTAGTTTAAATTCATATCCTCTAGTTCTAGCTTTATTACTTCGAATGACACTAAAAGTAGTTAACAATTTACAGCTAATCA
>CM040618.1:96095416-96150858 GCA_022817965.1 Solanum lycopersicoides
GAAAATTAACATTAATCATAAATTCTCCTAATCAATCATTTTTGACAAATAATCAATATATATATATATATATATATATATATATATATATCTTATTCTTTATGAGATATAATATTTTATTTTGTTAACTTTGAGATTCATTTTAGGACTAATAATTTATTTGTTATTATATTTTTCCTGACTCTTATATATAGGATGAAATGAAAAATATCCAGAGATGGCGATTAATGGATTTTGAGTTATATAGTGATTTATTCTTTATTTTTTAGGTTCTTAAGAGTAATGTTTCTATTATTTATTTCCTTTTGAATTATTTATGTTTTGTCAAAAATGATTATACGTGTTTAAATGTAATTTTCTCCTTTTTCTTTATCTTTTTCTTCTTTTGGTATAACTTATTTATTCAGATTTGCCGATTAAGGAAATATATCTATATAAAAATGTTAGACATTCTTGCATAATTTGAGTTTACAAGGAAATAATTTGATATGTCTAATTTAATTACAACTCTTTCTTTGTTGAATCATACATTTAATATTATTTGTTTGTGTTCATGAAGATAGAAATCCTGAGTGTTTTTAAGAAAAATATCTAATTTATTCTCTTTAGACCTCTATATGATTCTTAGATAATTTAATTATATTATAATGATAACACTCTTTAAAAATAATTATTTGTACAGGTAAATTCATCTCTCACTTTTTTATTGATAATATTAGTTTATTGTGTTTGTGACGTATAATATTTTAAAACATAGAAGTAGAAAATGAGTAAATGAATATCGATATGCTACTTAAAGAAATACGTACATATACTTTCATAGTCCGGTGAAATAATTTTTACTAACAAAAATAATAGAACATAAGAATGTAAAGTTAATTTATAATTTTGATAATACACATGGTTTTATTAAAAATAAATTATTTATTAATATGTAAAGTTGCAATTCTTAATTATTATTTTTTTTTTTGAAGATTTCAAGTTGTTTATTAATGTCTTTATATTTTCATATTTGTTATTTTTCGGGAGTTCTAAAGTTATTTCAAAATTGCGATTAATTTATAATTTTAAAAATGTAGTTGGTTTCCTACCTTTCTATTTACTTATAATAAAATATTTGTCTCAATAACTCTAATTTGTTTGTCTTTTCATTTTCTATAATTAATGTTCTTTATTAGTGTAATAATGTACAAATATTACTCTTATTGTGTTACAAAAGTTCAAAGTCATATTATTAATCCCCTTAATTACTGTGATTTTTTATTCTTAGGAATTTATTATATTAAATGTAATATTTATTTAAAATATGAAATATACTTTTTAATATTTTGTGTTTAAGCCAAACAAAATTAAAAGAAATAGGAATTTTGTATGTGTCACTTTCTTGAATCTTTTTTGCGTATTTAATTCTCTCTTTTGTTCTCTTTTATGTTATTTTTAGATTTTACATTTTTTCCCCAATATAAGTTGTCCCAAAAATAATTGGATATCTAAACCTATGTATAATAATAATAATAATAATAATAATAATAATAATAATAATAATAATGATAATAATAATAATAATAATAATAATAATAATAATAATAATAATAATAATAATAAGATATGAAATTTAACTAATTAAGATTGTTAAACTTTTTTTATTTAAAATTTAATTATTAAAAAGTTATTAATACAAATATTAAATTAATATAATATTTTACAATAATAAAAATAATTAAAACATGTGATGATTGGGTGATGACTAGGACAAGTAATAGTAATTGTGGATAATGATTTATAATAGTGTTGGCTAACTATATAGTCATGAATACTAAGTATTAATAGCAATCCTAGTTACACATTGCCGAAAAATTACTAAGAATATAATTAAAAAGATTACAAATAAGCATAAAAGAATAATCAGATTTCAAGTTACATAATTATCTATAAATTATACTAAGAAAATCTCAAATAAAAAAGAAAAAAATGATCACAAGTTTATTAAGTAGTTCTAATATACCCAATTCTTATTACCTTCCCTTTTTCTCTATGAAATTTATTTTTAATATTTAACTTTTCGAAGTTCACATATATTGATTTCTTAATAAATTTCATATTTAATCTAAATATTTTTCATAGCTTCTCTTCTATAAAATTATGCGATTAACAAAAAATTCTTTTTATTAAACTAATTATTGATATTGATATGTAATTTTATTTTAATTCTTTTCATAACCGCGCGAAGCGTGGCTAAGTACACTAGTTTAAGATAAGAGGAAACTAAGATTTCCAAAAGAGTTTTGAGAAATAAAAGGGAACATTGATTCCAAGAGAGCCTTGAAAGCTAAGTGTTGAGCAATTATCTCAACCCAAAGAAAGAAGTTGTTTTAAAAACACATGAGCTAAGTTTATTTTTTGGAGTAGTACTGAGCACTTATATGGGATGCGAGTTCATAATAACTCAAGTCTCAATAAACCATGTAGCCATCATGGGTATTAATGGGTCATACTTTTTAGATGATCACATAAGTTAAGCTAGTGGATGCACTAAGTTAAGCATTCTATATGACGACAAAGTATAGGACAGTTCTGACAGCGTGAGCGAGACGATGTATCACCACTTAGGATAATAGTGGTGGTTGTCGGTTAGAGAATCTCTCACAAAAACTATATTACTTTATTATATAATTAAAGTTGAGTTAGTTATTGCATTTTCTTTAATGAACTAAGGTGTTTTTACTGTTTTATAAAGTTTTCAATATATTGCATGTGTATTCTTGCTTTAAGTTAAGTTTAGTATCCACAGTTGAGTACCCAGATTTGAATATGATATCTTTGAGTTGAGTACCTAATCTTTGAGTTGAGTATCTAATACCTGAGTTGAGTATCTTATCCTTGACTACTTCTGAGTTGAGTAAGTTTGAGTAGTTTTGAGTATCCTTGAGTATTCCTTGAGATGAGTAAGTTTTAAAAGAGGTAAGTATGTTTTCATTTTTATCAAGTTCAAGCTTATGTTATGCTTTACAATTCCTCTTACATGCTCGTACATTCCACGTACTGAGCCATTTGGCCTGCATGTTCTCATGATGCAGATACGGGTATTCAGGATCATCAACAGGACCTTTGTTGATATATTTGAGCGTTCGAGTTAGTTATGGTGATCCTCCTTGCTTCCGGAGGATTTCATTTACTTTTTAGTTTAGTAAGGATGTCTTGGGTCTTTCCCCAACTTCCATCTTTATCTTTATCAGTTAAAGGCTTCATAGATAGTCAGTATAGTAGAGAATTTTGTATTATTCATTTATTTTATTAAATGTTTTAAGGGTTCAAGTTGCCTATTTATTGAAATTTGAATATATATTTTGATTATTCAGAGTTTTTCATTTAAGTTAAAGTTTGTATTTAAGTTTTATGAACTTTTATTTCAGTTTTTAAACTTTTGCATTCATAAGTTAGTCTTTCTCTTGTACTCAACCATGATGAGGGTTCGCTTGAGGACCAGCAATGCTTCTTGAGTGTCAGTCATGTCCAGGGTGTAGACTTGGGTCATGACATAAGGCAAACTAATTTCAACATAAGATAATTAAATGAAAAGACAAAAGAACTAATATCTGACTGTCTATGAAGCCTCTAAAACAAAGAGGGATGTCGGAACAAGACGGTCGATCATCATAAAATTGAAATACTCAAGTAATGTAAAAAGAGTCCTCCAAAATGCAAGGAGTCTCACCAACTGAATATAAGTGATCAATTGGATCAACGAGGCGTTGGGTGCTGATCTTGATTACGTGTGTCTACATCATAAAAAGATGCAGGTCAACTGGCATCAGTTCATTGAATGTACGAGTGTGCAAATTGAAATACTAAACGTAACATAGGCTTTAAAAAAATCTGAAAAGAACACTTACCTTGGATTTACCCAACTCCTGAATAACTTAACTCAACATAAAGAAAAAAAGAATATGCAGTATAAAGAAAGCTTGTAAAAAGAGTGGAAACAACTTAGTTCGTTAAATAAAATGCAATAACAAATTCAAAGTTTACTCATATAATAAAGTAGTATAGTTTCTGTGGGAGTTTCTCTAAGTGACAACCACCACTATGAGTCTAAGTGATGATACAACGTGTTTCCCATGCTTCCAGAACTGTCATACACTTTTTTGTCATATAGAATATCTTAACTAAGTGGATCCATTTGTCTGTGCTAAAAATCAACTTAAGGAGTCATTTGAAAAGTATCATTTACTGCCCATGATGGCGACATGATTTATGGAGACTTGAGTTAATATGAACTCGCATCCTCATATTGGTACTCAATACTACTCCCAAATTATACTTAGCTCATATCCGTTGTTTTAAAACAAAACTTCTTTCTTTTGTTTGATATAATTACTTAAAATTAGCTCAAAAGCTCTCTTGGAAATTGGTGTTTCCCTTTCTTGTTCAAATGTGAAAATATTTTTCAACTCTTGAGAATACATAGTTCCCTTATAACTTTTGGAGAAATGAACTAAAACTCCTTGTTCTTTTCTTAACTTGAAACTTAAGTCTTAAGACAAAGTTAAAACATTTTTGAAAGACTTCTTGAAAAGACTTTAAGAACTTCCTAGACTTGACTCTTAACTTTTCTTGAATTTAAATTTTACGGTTTCAATGTTATGACTCATGTTTCTGGACGATTTCTAAGTGTTAAAAGTCATTTAAAGTAGTTAGAATCATTGAAAAGTGTTTGTACAATTTAGAAAGACTTAAACGACCTAAATGGCGAAAAATTGATGGAAAATGATGATTTGGGTGCATATCGAGCGCGCCATGTCAGCCGCAACTCATTGGGGCTCATTTTTTGCGCATTGCAGGCGCACATGCCATCCCCTAGGGAGCTACGGGTGCGTGTCATGCCATCCTCTTCCCAGACAAACCCGGCGAACTTTTCAACTTATTTTCTGACCTTAATTCGATTATTTTCGATTCCTTTTCTCAAATTTACTTTAGAATCAAGTACCCAAGACATATATACAAAGATTTCAATCAAACAACTCAAGAAAACAACTCTTTAGTATCAAGAAACTCCTTAATCTCAACTCATATTCAAGAACGACAGTAATCCAAGAATAACTATCAAGAACATTAAAATCCCAATTTTTTTCCGAATGAAATTGCGCTGAATCAAACATGCTTGGAATGTGGGTGAACAAACCCAACTTTATGAAAGTCTCACATACCTTGTAGGATCAAATCCTTGATGAAACCTGCAATTAATTCCTTACAAAGACGATGAAATCTTGATCTTCTCTTCCTTTCTTCTCCTTTCTCATTTCTCCAAGCCCTAGCGTGAACTTTAAATTTTCTAAACTTACAAAAATCTGATTTTAACCCAATTAATCACCTCAAAACGAATAAGAATAACAGGGTATGGAAAAGACCAAAACACCCTTTAAAAATCCGGAGTGGACATTTCCTTATTTGAACAGCTCTACTTCAAATGGGCATATCTCACTCATGTTGACTCGGAATTGCGCAAATTTGGCGGCTTCGGAAAGATTATTCCGTGATCTTTTCTATGATATCTGGAAACACACCTAAATCATCCTGAGACACAAGTTATTATCATTTGAAATTGACCAAAACTCAAACACTTAACAAATTTCCCGATTTTTATTTGCTTTCGGAAAATGATTATTTCCAATTTCTAACTTCTTTCTAGTTATTTAATTTGTGAGACTTTACGTATAATCATACATAAATATTTATTTAATATTCAATAAATATTTAAGTTTTATTAATCATTATATTAATTGTATTATATTATTGAAATATTTTTTAAAACTAATATTTCAAAATTTTTGGCCAATATTTGAAATTTTCACTTGTTTCAATTTATTTTTTTACATTCATAAAAAATATACAATTTTTCAGACTTCCTTTAAAGAAAAGAAAAACATTGTGAACACTCTATGGACATCTCAGCTAGATATATAATACTTACCTAGATCTAAATTAATTAAATTATTTTCCTAATAAGATAAGTTTGATTCAATAAGATTTGTTCAGCATAAGACTAGAGTCATAACTACATTTATGTCAAGATGGCCGAATCTAATTTGATATCAAATCTACCCTCACTTATTTTCTTGCCGAAATAGTATCCTTTAAAACTAAGTATCCTCTAATTCACAAACTTATTTTCCACCCAATAAGTAGGAAGCAATTCTTAGCAAAGAAACACACAACGACAATAAGAATAATAAATCCATTTCATCCCCCATATCATAATAAACACATCTCTCCTCCTCTTCCTCATTTTATACAATGGTTAGAACGAAAGTGAAGTTTGCTTTCATTGAACATAACACTGAGAGGAGAGTCTTATATAGAAAATGACAAAAGAGATTCTAAACCAAGGCTCGTGAACTCAACACCCTTTTGCGATGTTGAATTGGCTACCTTAGTCAATAACCCTTACCATAATGAACCTGAGGTGTTTTCAAAACATGAAGATGCTACCGACATCTTTACAAAGTTTATAGATCTTCCAGAGGAGGATAAATCAAAAACACATGAAAACACAAGAAAAGATAACTATGAAAAGGATCGAGAAAATTGAGAATGAACTTGAGAAGGTGAGAAAGGAAAACAAGAAAATGGAGTATATAAACCAGATGTTTGGATTGTTGAATGGTGAAGAGATGCCCAATAGTATGCACCTAGAAGATCTCAACGATCTATGTTATGTGATCAACAAAAACCTCAACCTGATAAATGAAGGGATCAAAGGAAAAACTCTCGAAGAAGGTTCTACATTGAATGCTCCTCAACCTATTGGTGGACCGATGGATTCTGGTGCGACCAACTTCAACATGTCATGGGCTCCCCTTTTGGCCCCTGTTGATGCTCCAGTATTATACGAGATTCCTCTTTTTATTCCATCTACTGTACCTAGAGGGACCAACTTTGAGAGGCCAAGGGTTCCTCTTAATTTGGTTCTTGATGTAACTCCAACATCGATCGTTCCTCTGATGGCTCCATTAAGGGTCTTGCTCAAGTGCCTCAATTCATGTTTCCTTTGAGGAATTCTCAAATGGTTCCATTTGTTGATTTTTCGCAGGTTTCTTCTTCATCATCTTCACAAAGGTATCCTGAAATGGCCTATCCAATCCTTTGAATAACAATGGATAATCCAATGTCTTCGCTGATGATTACTCCTACAACATCTAATTTAGTGTTTCCTCCAAGTGCACCACAAATAGACCCTTCGACGAATATCCCCTGAATGAGTGCATCAGTGTCAATGGAGAACAATGTTAATAGCTCACTTGGCTTTCCATGGAGTCCTACACTTTCTGAGTTGTTGTGCTTGAATGATGACGAGATAATGACTTTATTTTATGATACATATTTCGACATTAATTATTGTTCAAGATCCAAATAACCACCACAACTACTTCTAAGGATCTAGGATTAATTATTGGTAGAAATGTTTGTACTTTAGTTTCATAGATTTGTAAGCATGACAGTAGTACTTTTTTGTGTAATGTTAATTAAACTATGAGAATCATATAATTATAAGTGGGAAGGTTTTGAGTTCAAAGTTGAATTACGAAAATGTCCTTCACCAAATTAAAATGTTATAACACATCAAATTAATTAAATATTAAATGCACATACAAAATTAATTGACTATTTTTTCATCTTAAGAAAAACTGAAAAAGAAATTAAATGTGGAACTAGAGAGTTCACGTATCCATTTCATTTGTATTACATTATAAAAAATAGAGAAATTTTAGATGAAAAAGAAGATGGAACGTCATTTCTAAGTGATAAACAATGAAGAAGTTGGAAAGTCATTACTAATTGATAAATTACCAATACGAATATAACTTTTGCAATAAATAATAAACGGTACATGTTCTATGCATAATGCATTAATGAAGTGTTAAAAGATTGATTTATTCATGCGATTGTATCAGCAAAATATAATTATTATTTTTTTGCAGAATTTCAAAAGTTCTGTAGTAATTAAATGTAGGCTGATTTAATTTAATAAAGATAATCAATAAATCTGTTAAAGGAATACCAAAGAAAATTATTTCCATTTTCCTCATGGACATATTTCAGTTGAGTAGTATTTCTTTAATCTTTGCTTTTCGATTTCTTTTTCATCATTTCCCCCTTTTTTTAAAAGCAACATTTGCATGAAATAAAAGATGGTGAAATATGTAGGGTTAATAAATACATACTGGAATCATAGAATAGCCAAATTCAAACTTTGTGGAATGATATATGAAGATTACCATCTTCATCATCAACCTTAGCAAGATTCATGAGATATGAAAGAAAGAAGATTGATTTCTTTGAAAGACTGATTTTCATAATTTTCATTAATTGATGTATTCTTTTGTAGTTTCTTATGATTATATTTTTTATAGATGAAAAACAATGTGTACAATTTAATATGTTATAACTACTAAAGAAGTGGTGTATAGTGTATTGTTGGGAGTCTTAAATGATATCTTGCTTAATTATTTTCATTCAATTAGTTTCTAAAATTTTGTTCCATGTCATTTTTTACTAAGGTTTAACAGATCTTTATTTTGAATTTTATTATGATTATGAATATCGATAAATTAGAGTGTTAATGTAATTTTAATATACTAGATAGATTATTGATCTAGAAATAAATAAAAATAATTGAAATTGCCACTAAAATTATTTTTTAAAACTCAAAGGGAAGCTTTAAAAGCTTAGATAATTGATTTCTCCGGTATAGTGATTTTGTTAGTTTACTTAATTGGTTCATTATTTATAGTTTATTATAATTACTGTTTTTTATAGATGAAATACAATATTGCTTTATTATTTTCCTATAATTAATTTCTAAAATTTGTTCCTTGTCATTTTTACCAAGGTTTATTAGATCTTTAGTTTTGAAATCAATCATTGTGTTCATAGAAAAATAAAGTTAAGAAGTTAAGCAAACAATTTAAGATTATTTTCTTTGACGCAATTGACATTGGATAACACGTGCAAAGCACGTGCCCAGGAACTAGTATTATAATAAACACAAATATATTGTACTTGTCTTCATTTTATGTGTTTTACTATTAGAACATTGAATAAGTTCTGAATTGCTTCTCAGCTTTAACTATGACTCTGATGTTTAATTGATCAGAATTTCTTTGAATGGAGTTGTATTGTTGCCAATTTATAATTATGATAGAAAAGTAAAACAAAATTATGATGAATGAATGTTTAGGTGAGAAGATTATTCTTTTCTTAAGAAAATTAAACAAGATATTTAACTTAAATATTGCTAGACAGGTTTAAATTTCTTCGCTTAAGATTTTTTTTATGTGGTTTAACTATCATAAGTGCTACTTGTTTCTTCGTTATATTCGAATGTTATATTAAAAATATATATATATATATATATATATATATATATAACATTTCTTTGATCAAGATTCTTGTTTTCTGGAAGAGAGGAAATAGGGTTAGGGAGAGACAATTCATTTTTTAGATATAGTTAAGGATAGAAGATTCAACTAGATTTTAATTTTGATATGTTGTATGTTAAGCTTACTAACGTGCAAAAGATATTGGATGACATGAACTTACTTATTAAGGATAATTTCAAAGACCTCCCTTCTCGTTTAGTTCTATCACATTGACTTCCCTCGTGGTTTACGATATTATACATACCTCCCTTATTTTAATAATTTTGTAACAATTTCTTTTACCTATTTTTTATTAATATGTATAAAATACTTTTGACAAATTTAACCCTTTAATAATATTAAATTCCTTCTATTTATTATTTCATATTTCTAAAAATAATTGAAAATCACAATTCTTGTGCTAAAAAATCCTTCTTGTAAGTAGGGATCGAAGTTCTTTCTTCCTCTTCCTTTATTATCATCTATGCACGAGTATGTGTTCGTCTTTATTTTCTCTCTTATATATATTGCAGTGTTATGATTGATTTTGGAGTAACAATATTAAAATGTGAATTTGTAGAGAAAAATGCAATTTCAAGAGGCACCATGGAGCAATTGGCCTCACGGGTGAGGAAGAAAATGTGGGACTCGTGTTGGTAGAGAAAAGTACTTTCATCAAAAGAGATGCAATTTTTAGACATTAATTTTTGTTAAAGATGATATTTTAATTGAAAGAATTAATATTATTCAAGGGGCAAATTTGTCAAAAGTATTTTATTTGCATTAGGAAAAAAATAAGTTTAGAAAATGTTACAGTTTTTTTAAAAGGAAAAATTACTTATATACACACATTAACTTACCTTAATATCCATTTATCCCTACCTTTTTTTAAAATTTCAAAAATCTCTTAATTCCTTCAATACATAAAATCTTTCAGATACATAAATATTTCACTCCTATTTTTAACTTATATTCACGTTTTTCACTCCCCATTTTATTCCTCCATATTATCCCTAAATTCTCTTCACTTCTTTAGCAGTTACAAATTTGAATTTATTTTGATTTTCTATTAGTTATTATTTAATAATAATTAATATAATATTTGTAGAAGTTTGCCTTTTCTGTTGTCGTTTTTTTTTAATTTCGTCTTTTTCCTTCTTTTTTCTTTTTTGGTTTAATAGTTGTTTTGTTTTTCTATTATTTCCAAATCACTGTTGGGTTTGATATTTGTATTTGATTTTTTTATTTTTATTAATAAAACTCACCTCATGTGTTTGATTAAAAAATATATATAATACTTGTAAATTTTTCATAATTTGAGTTGGTTATGGATTCTAACAACTAATCATTCATTAAAATTGATAAGGATTCTTGTATTACTACTAATCTTCTAATTGTCTCATAATAATATTAGTTTTAATTTCACCAAAAATTCATACGGTTTAATATTTTTCTCTTTATTCTGATGTTTTTCATAAACAAATTATTTTCATGAATTGTGTTCGTTCATGTATCTAATTGATAACTTAATTCTTATTTATTGTTATACATTTATAAATACATATTATTTCAGATTAGGTACATCATTCTTTAACAACCTTATTGTATCAGATACATTATTATCAACTACAAAATGATACATTATGTTAGCATACATATTTTTCAAGGCAAACAATATGATACTCATCAATTTAAATGAGATACATAGATAGTAATGTATCATGCACTATTTTTTTTTAGATATGATACATAAATTCGAATTTATACAAAATGTATCAATTACATAGCAACTACCACACTTTAATGTATCGATCTCTTATCTAACATCTTATGGGAAACAATTACTTATTTAATGTATCTAGTATAAATATAATACTGATACATAAATAATAATGTATCATGCACTAATTTTTTAGATATGATATGTAAATTCGAATTTATACTAAATGTATCAATTACATAGCAATTACCACACAGTAATGTATCGGTCTCAAATTTAACATCGTATGAGCAGCATTTATTTATTTAATGTATCTAATATAAATATAATACTTATCAATTTAAACAAGATACATAAAAATTAAAATGCTATATAACAAAGATATTCATGATGTATCTTCTCGGATCTTCAATAAACTAGGAAAAGAATTTTGAATCTCAAAATTTTCAACAATTTTGAATCAAAATTGAAAGGATATTCGATGGACTTGAAGATTCACAAAATAAATCGCTTGTCCAACAACAATTCCATACAATCCTTCATAAGTCACCTCGCTTTCCAAAATTTCGACAAATTTTTTTATGAAACAGAGAGAACGATGAACAAGAAGAAGAAATTTAATTTTTTGATTTTTTTGGTTTGTTAGACTATGGGATTTTGAATTCTTGACAATAATTTGAATAGAATAACTTAATTTATGGGATATTAATTTAATTTTCAGTTTTTCCCCCCTTAATTAGTGCAACAAATGGATATATACTATAAGATTTTAAATTGATTTTACAGCTTTTTTTTCCTTAATAAATGCAACCGATTGATGCACAATGTATCAACAATAATGTATCCGGATCCTTAATTATGTATCTGAAATGCCTAAAAAATATGGGATTTATGTAATTATAAAAATAATAGGGATGGAAGGTAATTAAAATTTTACACTATGATATTTATTTAAGTTATACTTTTTAAAATAAGGGAGACATACGTAATATCGTAAATCACGAGGGTGCTCAATGGATAGAGCGAAATGTGAAGGGAGGTCTCTGAAATTATCCCTACTTATTATGGGTCATAAAATAAGATGAGATAACTATGTTTAAATTGTGTTCGGGGGATACAAGCGTGTTGACATTACTCAACAAGTTATGATCGAACATGGCACTTGCTTAGTGGACTTAGTTAAGAAATAAAGTTTCGCCTTTGCTATCAACTATAATTTTTGGCATGATGGTAAGTGTTTGATCCTTTCAATTGGTATCAGATAAGGTCTCAGTAAAGTGTTTAACACACGTGAGCAAAGATTCAATGGCACACTATCATATTCCTGATGCTCTACTTCAAGATGGACATTCCTCAACACGACCACCATATTTCGACGGCCAACATTATTCCCACTGGAAAGACAGATTCAAAATATTTTTCTCTTCAAATGACCATCAAGCATGAATCATGATCAAGAAGGGTCCAAAGCCTATTCCTGGACTAATCGAAAAAGATGGCACCGAGAAGTCATTTGATAGTGAATCCTTCAATATCACAAAGGAGCAACAAGAGATAATTCAAACTAATGCTAGAGCTATAAGTTTGTTATAAGTTTATTATACTATGCAGTGAGTGGAGCTGAATATGACAAGATATCAACATGTGAAATTGAAAAAGAAATGTGCGACAAACTAGAGGTAACTTATAAAGGAACCACCAAGGTAAAGGAAGCTCGGATCAGTTCACTAGTCAATGAATATGAATTGTTCAAAATGGCCGAAAATGAAAATGTAGAAGACATGTTCTCAAGATTTGGTAAAATTATCTCTGAACACAAATCTCTTGGAATGATGTACTCAAATGGATTACAAGTTAGAAAACTTGTTAGAAGTCTTCCCAAAGTCGAGTTTGCATAGGCCTTTTCAATAATACTCACTAAAGAATTAATTTTAGTGCCACTTTTGATCATCTAGATACGGCTTCATCTTATCTCTGTTGATTTTCTCCCACTATAGTGAACCTCTAGGTAGCTGAGACACCAACTCTCGGATAGTGTCGAACTCTATATGTAGTGAATGCTCTAAAAGGTCCATTGGGCTTAATCTCCACACCAGCCAGGTAAAACAGCTCACTAATCAACGTTAGACTGTCTTGATACAAATATTCCTTTAGCTCATTACTATGTACTAACCAACATTCAAGGAAATATCGTCAAGTATACAATCAATCACGCGAGCTCCAAGTCGGAGCACATCATTCACATTTGAAGTGAGGACACATAGCTACCAAAGATACTGAACTACATTTTTTCTTTGACAGGGAAATAACTATCCAATATTCTCCATTTGTTACGTGCCCATTAAGCAAATTCCCTTGTGAACATAACTTCTAGGTTAACCACTCCCCAGACCATGTGTCTTTACTTTGCATTGGCTCAACTGGATGATTTGGTAATCCATAGAATGCATTATTGTGTTTCGGGCTAATTCACACTATTTGTCCTTGGATGGTAAGTAGGCGATCATTGAAGTACGTATGCTTTAGAGTTTCGTACAACTCTCTCAACCTTTATTCATTTGTTTTACAAGGAGTGGGTACAAAGCAGGTCCAACCAGTGGTCTCAAATATTGATGATAGTGAGGGTAGTGGAGTAACTTGACCTCACTGATTTGTTACCAGCTTAGCTTAGAAGTTCATTATTGTTAAGATCAATTAGGTGTAACTATTTTTGTTATTATAGGTAGGTGTAGGATTGTGATAGGTGTGAATATAGTGAATGGAATTGTAGAAGCAAGTATATATGTATGTACATAGTGCATTGTATGATTCAATTTTTCTCAATCAATGAAATCAGTTCACAACTCACATCTCCCTTTTCTCTTTAACGAGATCATTAGTTGTAGTTGTAGATTTCACATTTTATCATGGTATCAGAGCTTCGAAACCACAGTTGATTCACTCGTTATTGTTAATGATCTACTTCCTGCAATTTTTTGTGTTGCTTGTGATCCAAATTTTGGGAAAAGTGGTGAGTACTGATACAATCGAAGTCGTTGAAAAGAATCGAAATCATCCCATGTGTCTTCTGCAATCTGACACTCCAGATTCAACATTGATTTCATTTCATCTTACATGTGTGGAGAATTACTCATTGTGGAGCCGATCGATGCTTCTTACTCTCCAAGCCAAGAGCAAAGTTTGATTCGTCTTTGTACCCATAAAAAGAGTGATTACAGTGTTGCCTTGGATGAATAATGGGAGAAATGCAATGCATTTGTATTATCATGGATTCTAAATTCTGTCTCGAAGGCACTGACGATTGGAATCATCTATGCCACTGATGTTGTTACTGTGTGGGCTGACCTAAAGGAGAGGTTCGATAAGGTTGATGGATAGCGAGGCTACCAGTTGTATCAAGAGATTTGCACTACCACACAAGGTACATACTCTGTTTCTTCCTATTTCACGCAACTGGACTTCTTTGGGATGAGTTTGATGCCCTTGTAGCCCCTCCTTGTGGTTGTGATAAATCCATAGTTTATGCGAGTCACTTGAAATATATGAAGTTATTTACATTTATAATGGGTCTTAATAAGTCATATACTCAGGCACGTAGTCAAATCCTCATGATGATTTTATTTCCCTCTGTGAACAAATCACACTCGATGATCATTTCAGACAAGTGTCAACGAGTGACAGCAGGTTCATATTTAGTAGGAAATTTGGGGATTTCTACTGCACTGTATGTTGGCAAGGATCAAAGGCAGTACATTAGTGGAGGTTCCTATTCACAAGGAGATGCAGGTGCCTCTACTTATGCTACTTTATATGCTAGTAGAGGTCACCAATAATCAGCACTCTACAAGCAAAAGAGGGACTACACTTTGCAGTGTGATGTTTGCAAACTGAAGGGCCATACTAAGAAAACTTGCTATCGTGTTGTTGGATATCCACCAGATTACAAGTTTAGGAAGAAATATGGGAATAATGCAAATAGGATGGAAAATGTTAATGCTGTTGAAAATGATTCACAAAGGAGCAATACGGTCAAATTCTCAGACTACTGGGAATCATGTGATCCCATCAGTCAACCAGATAGGTATAGATCACTCCTTTTTCAGTACTAAGCTTAAACATTGGGTAGTAGACTCTAGTGCGATAAAACATATGACAACATCACTAGATGGCCTTTTTGACATAGTTGCATTAGAACAAAGTAATTAGAACCATGTAAAATTGCCTGATAGAGGTACTACAGCAGTAACACATACTAGCAGTTATAGGTAGGACAATGGGGATGTGTTAACTAATGTATTAGTGGTTCCTAATTTGAAATATAATCTTATTTCAGTTTCTCAGTTAACCAGGCAATTACACTGCTCAATAAGATATTTCCCTGAGTTTTGCGTATTTCAGGACCTGGGAAGGTCAAGGGGATTGGTAAGGAGACATGAGACTTATATTTTTGGTTGAATAAAGATGTTGGAGATGGAAGCAACATGAATGCAACTACTTAAAAGTTGATGCACATAAAGACCACTGAGGATGAGGGCATGTTATGACCAATTTACTTGGCCACCCATCATCTACATGTTGAAGAAATTCGTTCACAATACTTAGACATATTAATGATTGTATTATATGTCCATTAGCTAAGCAAACAAGATGTTCATTTCATGTGTCAACAACTAGAAGTAATTTTGTATGTTACTTGATACACCACATAGAATCAGTGCTCATGCTAGTTACAAATATTTCCTCACTTTAGTTCATGATTATTCTAGAACTACAAGGCTATATTTGCTCATACTGAAAATATGATGATGTCACATTTTGAAGTCTTTTTTCCAAATGATTAAAACTCAATTGAAGAATGTTACATTAGATAGTGGGATTGAGTTTTTCAACATTGAATGAAAAGACTTACATACCTCTTTAGGTATAGTCTGTCAAAGTAGTTGTCCACACACTCCACAATAGAATGAAGTGGTGGAGAAAAAGCACAGACATGTGTTGGAAGTAGCAAGAAGTATTATGTTTCAGGGTGGCATACCTCTTAGAATTTGGGGAGAATATGTTATAGTAGTTGTATACTTAATCAACATGTTACCTACTACATTGCAAGGTCAATCTCCTCATGAGGTTTTCTATAAAAGGAAGCCTAAGCTCGATCATTTAAGGACTGTTGGATGTTTGTGTTATACTACCACACTCGTTAGGAAGGACAAATTTTCTCTCAGAGCCATTGTTTGTGTTATCATGATGGGTTATTCTTTGACTCAAAAGGGGTATATCCTTTATAATATTGCTGACAAGAATTTCATGGTTATTAGGAATGTGGTGTTTAAAGAGTATGTGTTTCCATTTAATAAAATGCCTGATGATCAAGTTCCCTTGTTCCCAAACATCACTAAAATCTTAAAGACAGAACAAGCTTAAGTCCTTGCATAGATTGTTGTTGATCATGTACTTTAGGTCTCTGATGTGTCCATGACATTGGATGATACTACACACTCACTGAATGATATTGTTGATATTCCTAAAAATACAGACGTACCTACTCTACCTGCCACCATTGTTGCTAGGAATTCTAGTAGAACTGTGATCACACCAGCATGGCATCAAGATTATATCACTATTGGAAAAAGTGGCAAGCAGCCTCACTCATTATCCAATTGTGTTTCGTATCACCAGATATTTCCGACATATAAAGCCTACTTGAGCAAGTTTTCAGCTGTTAATGAGCCCAAGTCTTATGAAGAGGCCCTGCTGGATAAGAATTGGATAACAACAATGCAACAAGAATTGCAATTCCTTAAATATAATGGCACCTAGAACATGGTTCCTTGGCCACAAAGGAAGCCTGTGATTGGTTGTAAGTGGATTTTCAAGATAAATACAAGGAATATGGTGAAGTGGATAGGTACAAAGCCATAATAGTGGAAAAGGGTATAGCCAAACTGCTGAGATAGACTATCAAGAAACCTTCTCTTCTTTAGTAAAAATGGTGACAGTAAGAATTGTTATTGCACTGGTTGCAGTTGAGAATTAATGCATATGCCAAATGGATGTCTACAATGCATTCTTACTAGGTGATCTCACGGAATAAAATTACCTAAAGGTCAACAGGTTGTAAATACTTAACTTGTGGTCTATAAGCTTGTGAAATCCTTTTATGGGCTCAAACAAGCTTAAAGACAATGAAATTTTAAACTTACCGATGCCTAGTTGAAGTCTGGATGTAGTCAGAGTCATTTGGATTATTCATTATTCACTAAGAAGAAAGGGACTAACTTTGTTATTATTTTAGTCTAGGTTGATGACCTCCTTATTATTGGGAACAATGTTGCACTTATTCCGGACACTGAAGACATTTTGCATAAGTGGTTCAAGATCAAGGATTTAGGAGAGTTGAAATTCTTCCTAGGTAGAGAATTCAGCAGATCCATAAGGGGAATCCTTATGAACCAAAGAAAATATACATTACAGCTCTTAGTTGAAGCTGGCATTACTGTAGGGAAGACAAATATTACCCCATTGGAATGTAATATGAAACTCACTACAACATCTGAAGAAGGTTGTAGTGAGAGAAGTTTCATCTGACGTTTCTTAGTATCAAAGAATGATTGACAAGTTGTTGTACTTAACCATCACTAGACCTAACACTGGTTACACAGGCCAAACTCTCAGTCAATTCCTACAAAGAGCAAAAGCTCAGCATTGGCAAACTACTATTAGAGTTCTTAGATAGATAAATCATCCAGGCGTGGGGTTACTTATGTCCTCACATAAGAAAATGAAACTTACTGGTTTTTATGATGATGACTAGGTAACATGCCAAAACACCAGGAGATCAGTAACATGGTGTTTACTTAAGTTGGGAGATTCCCTCGTCTTTTGGAAATCTAAGAAGCAGACTACAGTCTCAAAAAGTTTTGCTGAAGCAAAGCTTAGCTTGTATAATAGTTGAAATAGTTTGGGCGAAAAACTTGTTTGAAGAATTGAACATTCAATTTGAGGAACCAGTATATGCGTTTTGTGTTGTTAAAAAAACACTTCAAATTGCACCAAACCCTGTGTTTCATGAAAGAACCAAACACATAGATTGACTGTCACTTCATTAGGAAGAAGATTCAACAAGGTTGAGTAGTACACTCTATATCCCTACAATACACCAATATGCAGACATACTAACCAAAGCATTAGGAAGACTGCAACATGACTCACTATTATCCAAACTTGGTATTCTAAATGTTTTTACCAAACCTAGTTTGAGGAGGAGTATTGAAGATAGTGAGTGTAATACCTCACCTTTTTGAAAAAGCTATTAAGATTTAGAATTGGAAATAATCATTTTAGGATAGAATGAAAAATTTGGAAATTTGTTATTTTAAGTTTGAGTTTCGCATCAACTTCAAACGACCATAACTCCTATCTCAGGATGATTTAGGTGTGATTTCAGATACCGTAGGAAAAATCTTCAAATTATCTTTCTAACTCCGCCAAGTTTGCGCGATTCCGAGTTCGAATGAGTCAGATATGCCCATTTAAAGTTGGGTTGTTCAAATAAGAAAAGTCTAAACCGGATTTTGAAAGGGTATTTTAGTATTTTCCTTTCCCAATTAATTTAATTCATTTTTAGGAGTTTATTTGGGGTTTCATCAGAATTAGATCAGTTTAGAAAATTGGAAATTCACGTTAGGGCTTGGAGAAAAGAGAAAAGAGGAGAAAGTAGAAGAAAGTTCAAGATTCCTCAGTTTCTTGTAGATTTTCGTGTGGATTTCACAAGGGTTAATCCCTACGAGGTATGTGAGATCGCATAGCATTGGGTTAGTTCACCAACGCGTCAATCATGATTCAATTCAGCGAAGTTGTATAGTTTTGAAAGCAAATCCTATGAGTTCTTAATGTTAATTCGTTTGAAATCTTGTGGCTTCTTGTTGTGGAGTTTCTTGAGGTTGATTCATGTATTTGGGTGTGATTTCGAGTTAAAACTTGTATATATTGAGGGTATAGTTGATTCTCAGTGTTTGGGGAAAGAAATAAGTCAAATTAGGGTGTTTAGTTGAAAAATGAATGAAAAAAGTCGGAGTTCACCTCGGCAGGGGCCTGGGGGCCAGCAGTAGTGTGGGGTTATGGGGCACCGCGCCAGCCAGTGCACCCCACCCCATCCTCTAAAGTTTTAACTAGTGCCCTGACCTCTCAGAGCTCAGGGATGCAAGTTCTTCCCACTTCTCCCCCTTCTTTTCGTACTAGTTCCTTAGAAACATACCTATATTTCCTAGTTGATTCCAACACTCCAAGGTGCGTCTAAACATCATCAAATCATCCATAAACATGAGATAATGAGCCTTGAAAAATAATTCAGTTCAAGAAAATTTAAGAGTCAAGTTAAGAAATTTAAAATCAAGTCAAGAGAAGTTCATAGAGTTTTTCAAAAGTCTTTTACAAATTTTTTAACTTTGTTTTAAGACTTAAGCTTTGAGTTGAATAAAAAATAAGAGTAAGTGTTAATTTCTTCAAAGATTATAAGGAACTAAGTATTCCCAAAAGTTAAAATGTTTGCACATTTGAAGAAGAAAGGAAACACCGATTTCCAAGGGAGCTTTTAATCTAAGTTTTGACTAATTATCTCAAACCAAAGACAGGGTTTTGTTTTAAAAACATATGAGTTAAGGGTTTTGTTTTAAAAACATATGAGTTAAGTATATTCTGAGAGTAGTATTGAGAATCGATATGGGAATGCGAGTTCATAATAACTCAAGTCTCCATAAACCATGTAGACATCATCGGTAGAAAGGATCATACTTTTTAGATGATGCCTTAGTGATTTTTAGCATAGACTAGTGGATCCACTTAGTTAAGGCGTTCTATATGACGACAAAGTATTGGAAAGTTCTGGCAGTGTGGGCAAGACATTGTATCACAAATTAGGCTTATAATGGTGGTTGTAGGTTAGAGAAACTCCCACATTATTATATTACTTTTTATGTTATTGAGTTGCTATTTCATTTTCTTCAATACATTGAGTTGTCAAATACCGTTTTAATGTTTTGTGTAAACTGCACTATTATTGTTGTGTACCTTGCATTTGAGTAAGTTATTCATGAGTTGAATAAAGTCAAGGTAAGTGTTCCATAATATTCCTTTCCAACTTATGTTATATTTAGTTTTCCCCTCTCATACAAGTACATTCAATGTACTGATGTCATTTGGCCTGCATCGTTTTATAATGCAGACACAGGTAACCAAGATCAACATTCAGCGCCTCGTTGATCCAGTTGAGCACTCAGAGACAGTTGGTGAACCTCCTTGCTTTCCGAAAGATCCCTTATTATTTCAGATGTTTTTGTATGAGACTTGAGTATCCATTTTGGCTAGTTTGAACGTTTCCTTAAAGACATTCTAAGTTTTAATTCATAATTTTTTTTATTTGAGATTATTTCTTATGTTTAAGTCCTTCGTTGAGTAAGTAAGTCAAGCCAAGGGTTCGCTTGGGGCCAGCAATGGTTCTCGAGTGACAGTCCCGCCCAGGGTGTAGGCTCGGAGCGTGACAGTGAGGGTAGTGGAGTAACTTGACCTCACTGATTTATTACCAGCTTAGCTTAGCAGTTAGTTATTGTTAAGATCAATTAGGTGTAACTGTTTCTGTTATTATAGACAGATGTAGGATTGTGATAGGTTGTGAATATATTGTATGAGTAATGAGTTGCAGCATCAAGTATATAAGTATGTACATAGTGCATTGTAAGATTCGTGTTTTTTCAATCAATGAAATCAAATCACATGTCATCTCTCTCTTTTCTCTCTAACTAGACCATTAGTTGTTGTTGTAGATTTTACATTTTGTCGTCTTAACGGCCAAAGAAGTCCGGAAGAAGTTGTGCCAACCTCTTTTCTTCAATCTTTCACGCCAACTTTGTCTTTTTGTTGATGAGGTTGTTATAGTATCGGTGTGCACAATCTCTCGACATGAACCTTTCATGATCATTGTGTTTCCTCGATCTCCTCCTCATCCGCCAATCAGATATCTCTATCTTGATTTTGACACATTTTGATTTTGGAAAGTACCTAAGTTAGATTATATATCTATCAAGTTGTATTTGTTCCAATAGCTCCATTTAAACTAAAGTCAATTTCTCTTAGGAATTCCTATTTTTTATTGTTCAAATTTAGTTCTCCTTTTGTTTACCTTTTCCCACTTTATATCACTCCCTTGTCCCAAATTAATTGTTATTGTCCGCTTATTTGACTTATTTTTTTGGAATTAAATCAAATTGGATAAATTGACTATTTAAAATTAAAATTTAGATATTTAAAATTATATTTTCTTATGTCTATTCGATGAAAATATATAGAGAAAATGGTCTAAAGCCCCTCCAATCTATATCCGAAATTTCAACTACACACTAGTACTTCACGGGTGTCCTATCACCTCCCTGAACTGTTTAAAACAAGAATTATTACACCCCTAAAACATCATAACCACATCTATGATAATGGGTGAGACTCACTCTCAACAGAAATTTTATTTAAAACTTTTTCTTAATTCTTTTTCCTTTTCGATTTATTATTTAAAAAGTAATTTAATGTAAAAAATCAAAGTTTATGAATGTATTTTGGATCTTCAATTTGAAACATATTGTTGATAACATAGATGGTTGTTAATTATTTGAAGTTGAATACATTGAGTTTGATTGAGTTTATGGCTGTGATTTTTAAATTAAAGAGACGCCCGAAATTTTATGGAAATCAACAAGCTTGAAACCTCCATTAAAGTTGGTTTAAAAGCTTGACCTAACAATTTGACTTGCCACAAATGAGCACAGTTTTGAGTGAGTAATATATCAAAAGGTTGGAAACGTTGAGAGAAGTTTATATCTAAAATTTAAGGAAATCTAGAGATGATTTAGGGTGGTTTTGCATCAAATTTCAAAGCAATAGAATGAAGAAGATGAAGAACATATGCTAACTTTTCAGATGCATAGGAAACAAATTATTAAAATTAATCGTGGATTTGTTGGGTATTAAATATAAGATAAGAAATTATCTTAATATTCAAAGTTTATTGAAGATTATCATTTGGGTGTTCATGTATTAAGCTTATCCAAGCTTAATTTGCTTTAATTTTTTTAAAAAAAATTGGTATTAATGGATGAAATTGCTATAAATGATTTTGGTGTATCAATTAATGTAGTGATAATAATGATTTCAAGTTGGTGAAGAACTTTGGTGGTGCCATAGATTTGATTTATGTTGTTGTGAAGAAGAAAGAAAATTAATAACTAAAAATACACATTTATTGTTTGTGTTGGTTCTCACTCTCTCTAAGAGAGTGAGATACACTCATTGTGCCACGTAAGCGTCTAGGGAATAAATTATTTTAGTTTTAAAAAATTCAGGGGGGTGATAGGATACTCGTGAAGTTGGAGTGTGTAGTTGAGATTTCGGGTATAGATTGGAAGGACTTTAGACCATTTTCTCAAATATATATTTTAAAATATTAATCAAATTTATTGTATTTGACTTTTGAGAAGTGACAACTAGTTTAAGAGGAAGGGAGTACATTCTCATTCGACTCAGAAGTTATCTTGTTTGTTCTACTATAAATGATTTTGGTGTATCAATTAATGTAGTGATAATAATGATTTCAAGTTGGTGAAGAACTTTGGTGGTGCCATAGATTTGATTTATGTTGTTGTGAAGAAGAAAAAAATTAATAACTAAAAATACACATTTATTGTTTGTGTTGGTTCTCACTCTCTCTAAGAGAGTGAGATACACTCATTGTGCCACGTAAGCGTCTAGGGAATAAATTATTTTAGTTTTAAAAAATTCAGAGGGGTGATAGGATACTCGTGAAGTTGGAGTGTGTAGTTGAGATTTCGGGCATAGATTGGAAGGACTTTAGACCATTTTCTCAAATTTATATTTTAAAATATTAATCAAATTTATTGTATTTGACTTTTGAGAAGTGACAACTAGTTTAAGAGGAAGGGAGTACATTCTCATTCGACTCAGAAGTTATCTTATTATCTTATTTTATAAGAAAGAGAGTTAAAATATTTGTTTGTTCTACTTTAATTTAATTAGTGTACATTTTTTTAAAATTATGGAACTCACTTTAGCTATGACATTTACTTTTAAATTCATATCCTTTTAGTTCTAGCTTTATTACTTTGAATGACACTAATATTTGTGTTAATTTTTTAACTACTTGAGTAAAAAAAAATCCAACGTCAATGAAGAAAAATACTTAAACTGTGGACATCACAATGGGCCTCTTCAGATTAGGTTAACAAGAAAAAATAAAGAAACTATATGGAATATAAAAGAGAAACACAAACAAGGTGATGTGACACCTCTCTATTGCCTCTATTAATGTTTATCCTTTTTTGAGATTTTCTGAGATTTTTTTTCATAATTGTTTTCATTAAACTTTTATGGAAATGCACAAGTACCCCCCTAGACTATGACCGAAATTTCAGAGAGACATCTTGTCTAAACTAAGGTTCTATTACCCCCTGAACTTATTTTTTTGTAATTTTTTGCACCTTTTGTCTTACGTGGCACACTCTGTGACTCCACACAATTAAGGCACGTGGGAGATATTTGAATGCCACGTAAGTCGAAGAGATGCAAAAATTTACAAAAAAAAAAAAATAAGTTCAAGAGGGTAATAGGACCTTAGTTTAGTTAAGGTGTGTCTTTGGGATTTCGGTCATAGCCTAGGGGGGTACTTGTGCATTTTCCCAACTTTTATTTATTAAATAAGAAATTCAATCATATTTTACTATTTCTAATTATATCTAATGAGTTACAAAAAAACTCCATCAATTTATATTCTCTACTTAAATAACATGTCTCTTCAATCATCTCTTTCTACACTGCAAGATCATTGGTCAACAATGGAGGTTATTCCTAAATTTTAAGGACATCTCATGGACCATGCCTGCCAAGATCACAGAAGAATTCAAGAATAGAGACACATGGAGAATTGTATCAGCTAGTATATGGTGAGCAATATGGAAGGAAAGAAACTCTAGAGCTTTTGATAGTGTTGAGAATAGTATGCAAAAAGTCTAACTAAATTATCTTATGCTACTATGTTTTTTGTGTAATCAATTATAATCAAAAGATACAATCTGCATAATTGATGTACTACAATCAATTTAGTAAAAGATAGCGAGATTTGAAGTACATGTTGTAAATACTGACCTGTGCAGTTTTACTAATGATTTTTGAGGAAAAGACAAAGTTACCAAATTTTTTTTAAAAAAAATAACATGCCTCTTCAACTCCTTCTAACTATTCTTATGGATTATCAAATCTATAATTAACAATCATCCATACAGATGTTGAATATTCTTGTTAGTGAAAAACTTACTAAATAACAAAAAATACAAGATTACAACTGAAAATGAAATGAAGAAATAAATCTCTTCAGGCTGAGGCGCGAATATCTCGCTCTCTTTAAGGAGATTCAAGCTCACAGCAAACGTTTTCACCGGTCCAGCAATAGTACTCTTTGACTTGTCCCCTCCAGGATACAACAGCCTTCACAAAAAATATAACTCAACAACTCTGGACAAGAGTTGAGTCCAGAGCTCCAACAAAAAATAACACCTCCCTTCAACAAATAAGAACTCTCTTTTTGGACTAACACTTTATGCACTCTATATTTTATTGTATGTTGTGTATCTCAAACCAAATGAAGATCACTACTATTTATACTACAAAAAGTCTTCCTAGCAATAAATAGGAAGATAATGGTGTACTAAATAGTGAAGATAATGGCATTAGGAGTTACATATATTACATAGGTTACAAGGATAATGGAGGAATTAAGAGGGACAATCAAGTGCCCACCAATGCCATCAACGGCTAATGCCATCAACGGCATTTTGCAAAACTGATGTGCATTGGCAGTAACTCCAATTTGGAGTAATATAATATAGTAATACAACAATAATGAATGTCATTACATGCATCCAATATTTTGTAACATATAAAAGGTGATAAGTAAATCAATGGCCAGAAAATCAAAGTCTGTGTGACCATGCAAAATTAATATTCATTTTATTTTGAAAATATTAAAATGTCACACTAAAATATTAAAATGTCACACTAACAATCTCCCACTCATTTTAATATTAGAAAAGAGAGTATATCAGCTGAAGGAAGACTACCATGCATAATGAAGGTGTGCTCTGCATTAAACCTCCACTTAGTGAAACAGTAACTTTTACTCCAGAATGGTAGTGGTCTCAGACTTGAACTATGACTGCTTAAGGGAAATAAAATTCATCGTTCACACATAATAATCAAAGTGTTGACATGAGCTTTAACAGCCAGTACGTTATAGTCATGTGTTATCCCGGTTTCATGAGTGCTTTTGAGAATAAGCCCCATTCGCATAGGAAGCGACCTACTTCCACACATCACATAGGTGAAATCTATGGAGAGTGCTCCTGTAAGCTTAACGCTCCACCCATACGGGCCACAGATATTCATTAAGAGTTTTATCAACTCAACCTTCACAAACTACAAGAAACAATGCACTCACATCATAGGGAGGAAATAATAAGATAGTGCATTTTTCACAACAAGTCATCATATGATTAGTTTTTCCCTTTGAACCTGGTTATAGGATATCCAGTCCCCACGTTGGGTTTCCTCATATATGACTCAAGAATTTATAGGCTTCAATTCCATCCCCCTCGATGTGCTCCAGACTTTTTCTCTTGTTAAGGCCTTAGTAAGAGGATCTGCAAGATTATCACAAGATTTGACATAATCAACATTAATGGTACCATTTGTCAAATATGATCTTACATTACTGTGTTTCCTCCTAATAGGTCTGGATTTACCGTTGTAATAACTGTTTTGAACTCTATCAATTGCAGCAGTGCTATCATTATGAATTAAAATAGGAGGAATTGGTTTTTCAAAATAAGGAATTTGAAACAATAAATCTCTTAACCAATTAGCTTCCTCACTAGCTGAAGCTAAAGCAATTAGTTCAGCCTCCATGATCGAGTTAGCAATTATAGTTTGTTTTTTTGATACCCAACAAATAGCACCACCACCTAAAGTAAATACATAACCAGTGGTAGAACAGGAATCACCAGATAAAGTGTTCCAATCTGCATCACAAAAGCCTTCAAGTACAGCAGGATATTTTTTATAGAACAAACCACAGTTTTTCGTTCCAATTAAATATCTCATAACTCTTGTTATAGCATGCCAATGTTCATTACCTGGCTTTCTTGTAAACCTGCCAAGTACTCCTACTGCATATGCAATATCAGGCCTAGTGCAATCAGTCAGATATCTCAAACTTCCAATTATACTGGCATATTTCTTTTGATTTATTACATCATTTTCACTTTCAACAGGAAATAAGTGAACACTTGAATCAAAAGGAGTAGCAACATGCTTGCAATCATGAAAGTTATATTTATTCAATATTTTCTCAACATAATGTGACTGGTCAAGGAAAATTCCCTCACATGTTCTTGTTATTTTTATTTCAAGAATAAAATTTGCCTCACCAAGATCTTTCATATCAAAATGGCTTCTAAGAACACTTTTAGCTTCATCAATAACATTCATGTTAGAGCCAAAGATCAACAAATCATGAACATATAGGCAAATAGTCACATGTGAATTATTCCAAGACTTCTGATATATGCACTTATCACACTCATTTGTTTTAAAACCATTTTCAATCATGCAGGAATCAAACTTTTCATGCCATTGCTTTGGTGCCTGTTTTGAGCCATATAGGGATTTAGTAAGTTTACATACTTTGCTTTCTTGGTCTTCTTCAATAAAACACTCGGGTTGATCCATATAAATTTCTTCATTTAGCTCTCCATTTAGAAAAGCAGTTTTTACATCCATTTGATGAATTTGCAAATCAAAAATTGCAGCCATAGCAATTAAAAGTCTAATGGATGTAATTCTTGTTATCGGTGAAAAAGTATCAAAAAATTCTAGGCCTTCTAGTTGTTTAAAACCTTTTGCAACTAGCCTACCCTTATATTTATCAATAGATCCATCCGATTTCAATTTTTTTCGTAAGACCCATTTACAATCAATTATTTTACAACTCTGTGGTAAATCAACTAGTTTCCAAGTTTTATTAGAAATTAGTGATTCCATTTCATCATTCACAGCCTCTTTGCAAAATATAGAATCATATGATGATAATGCTTCTTTCAAAGTTAGAGGGTCATTTTCAACATTAAACACATAAAAATCAGGACCAAATTCTTTTTCTACTCTAGCTCTTTTACTTCTTCTTAACTCAACATCATCAACTTCTTTATTTTTCAAAGTAGAAGTAGAAGAACTAGGTAGTGACAAAATATTTTGTTCAATCCTTTGACCTCCACTATTTTTAAAATCAAAAGGAAATTTATTTTCATGAAAAATAGCATCACCATATTCTATCACAATATTATCTTCAAGATTAAAAAAATCTATAAGTTGTACTATTTGAAGCATAACCAAGAAAAGCACAAGTAGTAACTTTCTTACCCAACTTTGTAATCTTGTGATTCATTAGCCTCACAAAGGCTAGACAACCCTAAACTCTTAAATATCCCAAACTTGGCTTGTAACATTTTCACAATTCAAAAGGTGTCAGTTTTGACTTTTTATGAGGCACACGACTCAACACATAACAAGCAGTTAGAATAGCTTCACCCCCAAAACTCAAAGGTGCATGTGACTCAATAAGCATGACATTAATCAATTCAACCAAAGTTCTATTTTTCCTTTCTGCTACTCCATTAGATGAAGGAGAGTAAGGAGTAGTAGTTTCATGAATTATTCCCATTGATCTAACAAAGGAATTAAACTTATTTGATCATATTCACGGCCTCTATCACTTCTAATTCCTTTTATTTTTCTTCCAAACTAATTTTCAACCTCATGGATATAAGTTTTGAAATTTTCAAAAGCATCACTTTTATTTTTCACCAAGTAAACATATGTAAACTTAGAAAAATCATCAATGAAAATGATAAAATATCTATTACCTCCACGAGTTAGAATTCCACCAAGTTCACAAATATCAGTATGAACTAATTCTAACAAATCAGTTTTTCTTTCAACTTGAAAATGAGGCCTTTTAGTGATTTTAGCTTTACTACAAGCCTCACACTTTTCAAAATTTTTTTTAACCATTGGGATTAATCCTAATTTACTCATGATTCCAACATAACGATCATTAATATGACACAAACGAGCATGTCAAAAATTGATAGAAGAAAGCATATAAACAGAAGTAGAAGTTTTATTCATCTCAACATTCAACTTAAACATCCCATCACATGCATACCCCTTCCCCACAAAAATACCTTTCTTCACTATTACATATTAATCAGATTCAATGATCTGTTTAAAGCCTGCTTTATTAAGAAGAAAGCTAGACATCAAATTTTTTCTCATAAAAGGAGTATAAAGTACATCTTTCAATGTTAATACCCTTCCAGAAGTAAAACACAATTCGACATCTCCCTTCCCAAGCACTTGAGTAGTATGAGTATCACCAAGCATGATGGTTTTGGGCTCCTCAAAATGAGTATATTTTTTAAACCAGTCTTTGTCATAACAGACATGACGGTTTGCACCAGAATCAGTCCACCATCCATCAACATTCTCAACCATGTTTATGTCGATAATCACCGCCACAAAAGGTTCTTCGATAACGTTTGCCTGAGGGTTAGGACCACGTTTCCAGAATCTGCAAAATCGAGCAATATGCCCACTCTTGCCAAAAACAAAGCATGGTCCCTTTTCTTAAACTTGTTAATTTTGTGCTTGGTGATTTTCACCATTATTTTTCTTGGGAGGTCTACCATTATTTTTCTTGAATGTTTTCTTCTTAGGCTTTAAAGAAGTATTTTTGTGAGTTTCAGGAGTAGCATTATTCGAAGTAATCAAATTTACCTTCGATGTGATGTTGTTCTCTTCTGTTTGTAAAAGTGCATCTTGGCCCCTTGCTTCTTCTTCCATGCGGATTTTCATGATCAAGGTTTCAAGAGAGGTTTCCTTTTGTTTGTGGCGCATGATTTTTTGAAATTCCTTCCATGAAGGTGGAAGTTTATCCACTATGCCACAAACAATAAGGTTATCTCCAATTTTAACCTCTTCAGACCTAAGCTCTCCAACGATCATTATAAAGTCTTGAGCTTGATCTACCACTGATTTGTTGTCCACCACTTGGAAACGAAAAAATCTACTAGCTGCATATTTTTTCGCTCCAGCTTCTTCGGTATCATACTTACTCTGCAATGTTTTCCAAATTTTCTTTGCACTAGAGTAAGTTCTATCATAATAATCATAAAAATTATCAGACAGACAATTAAGAAGATAATACCGACATTCATAGGAATCACCATCGTACTTTTCCACTTTCTCTAGATGAGAAATAGTTTCATCATCATTCATAGAGGTGATGTCTTCTTTATTTGGATTCTTCTCGATTAATACATAAGAAACATTGAGAAGACTTAAGTAGAAAAGTATTTTACCCTTCCATCTCTTGAAATGGTTACCATTGAACCGAAAGTGGCTTGTTAAGGTCTCCCATCTTGACATCCGCGATTTTTTCAATTGTAGCCATTTTGAATCTCCTTAAAATTGTTAGTGAAAAACTTACTAAATAACAAAAAATACAAGATTACAACTGAAAATAAAATGAAGAAATAAATCTCTTCAGGATGAGGCGCGGATATCTCGCTCTCTTTAAGGAGATTCAAGTCCAATGCAGCAAACGTTTTCACATGTCCAGCAGTAGTACTCTTTGACTTGTCCCCTCCAGGATACAACAACCTTCACAAAAAATATAACTCAACAACTCTGGACATGAGTTGAGTCCAAAGCTCCAACAAAAAAGAACACCTCCCTACAACAAATAAGAACTCTCTTTTTGGACTAACACTTTATGCACTCTATATTTTCTTGTATGTTGTGTATCTCAAACCAAATGAAGACCACTATTATTTATACTACAAGAAGTCTTTCTAGCAATAAATAGGAAGATAATGGTGTTATAAATAGTGAAGATAATGGCCTTAGGAGTTACATATGTTACATAGGTTACAAGGATGATGAAGGAATTAAGAGTGACAATCAAGTGCCCACCAATGCCATCAACGGCATTTTGCAAAACTGATGTGCATTGACAGTTACTCCAATTTGGAGTAATATAATATAGTAATACAACAATAATGAATGTCATTACATGCATCCAGTATTTTGTAACATATAAAAGGTGATAAGTAAATCAATGGCCAGAAAATCAAAGTCTGTGTGACCATGCAAATTTAATATTCATTTTATTTTAAAAATATTAAAATGTCACACTAAAATATTAAAATGTCACACTAACAATTCTCATTCTTTCTTTCTATTAGTTTAGTGTTGTTTCTCTTCTTTTTTTAAAATATATATATTCTTCATCTTTTTCGTAAGAAACCATAGAAAAAATAGTGACATGATATGTCCTTCACTTTGATGAAGATAAAAAATATATTCTTCAAAGATTCATTACCAAGAGATGCTCACATTAGTTTAGTACAAGTTCATCAAAACGAACAAAAAAGCTTAATTATGTTGAAAAATTTATCAATAGAGATGATCATATTAATATAAAGTTTGAATGTTTCCAATATTTCAGAGATTCATGTATTGTTTTGATTTCAATGTTCTAAAATTTTGACATGCTTGAAAGCTATATTATATATGGTACATTTCTCATAGCTATTGATATTGTTGTGCTTTAAAATCTATATATAATATATGCTACATGTTAGAAAAGTGAAGTTGCACGTCTCTTTGATCAAGGATTCTATTGATCTTTTTTTTCTCAATTTTTAAATACTTTTTCATATTTTCTACTTACTTATTATTGTAATAGATTGGCACAGCCCGTGCTTAGCACGAACCCAACATTACATATTTTTATGTATGTATATTTCTACTGTTATTTGGTGAAGAAAGATAACAATGAAAAATAGAAGAAAAGAAACTAAAAAGTATCTATTCTAAAGAACATATTGCTCAAATAAAACAAGTTTATATATCAATAATATTAATGTGAACAAAACGTTACTAGATATATTATTTTTCTTATTCGAACTCAAACTCACGTTATTTTAATGAATCTGAAAAAATGTTAAAATTTTTCTATACAATGAACAGAAGTATATCTACCGTCGACTCTCCTCACTACAAGTGTGGAATGCTTCAGATAGGCCACCACGCACCGCCCCATTACTTCATTAAGTGGGGAGAGTTGGCGGTGGTGGTCCTATCTGAAGCAAATTTTACGGGTTAAGTTTGCGCCAACTCTCTCCACTTAGTTTAAGTGAGCGACAATGAGTAAACATAAGCTAAAAAAAGCATAAACATGGTAATTATTTTTTTACCACTTCAAATTTGACGAAAATCATCATTATTGACCTAATAAATCATTCAAAGTAGGATACTAATTTCTAAGTTGTTTTCATCTATTTAAGAAAAATGTTCACATAAATCAAGCTTTGAAGCATTAAATACTTTGATTTACTAACTTTGAAATGCATAACATTATTCATATCTCAATGACAGAAAAATATGAAAAGAAAAAGAAATAATAGACGAATTAGTCAACTGATTGAGAAACTATCCATGCAACACCAAGCACAAAGTTTCTCTCTATTGAAAATGCCACACCATGTTCCCTTGAGGTATAGTTTGTCATCATAGTAATTTCTTCCAAATGCTTTCGAAACCCTCACATTCAAACAGAAGATGCTCCATTGTTTCACTACAAGTATTAGACAATGCATATTGTGGCGTAATGTTAGTTCCCATCGAGCAATCATAACTCACGTCACCAATCTAACTGCTATTCTGAATATGAATTTTCATTTGAGTGCACCCTGATTGCTTAGGGTCAACTTTTGAGGATTGGCCTTGAAGACTTTGATACAACCCTGTGATATGAAACTTGTCCATCTGTTGAATGTCTATCATATTCTATCCAGCTATCTCAAAATATTCTCTAAGTTTAAACACCTTTAGAATCATCCACTACGCACATGAAAGTTATAAGAAGAATTAATCTTCAAATGTCATACATGTATATAATATATGTAACTGAAAAGTTAAGTAAGGCTTTGGAGAGTTGAGATATATCGATCATATACAATTTGCTATCAACTATTTCTGACTTAATCCCAGATGTAGTATCACTCATATATCAATATCAATATGAATTCATACCTAAGCAATCTAAATGATGTAAAGTTTTATAGAGAGAACTAAGTCAATTACCAGCTGTCAGTTTAACTCAAGTTAGAAGGATATTTTATGATAACTAACAAACTTTAACTTCAGAATTTAGAAGTTATATGTTTTGTGAAGAACGCAATGAAAGTATTTCAAATACTCACGAATCACAATTCTTTTTACGCTAATCTGATGTACAACTAACACTTGTTTTCAAAAATTAGCTCGTGGGCTTCCAAGCCTAATTTCATCGGAAAAAAATCAACTCTCAATTACCTACTAATCTTTTACGTCAATCCGTACCTGAAAAATAAAAATTAACTATATGGGACAGGTACATCATTTAAATTGAGTAAATAATATTGTAATAATGTCTATTTCTGCGTAGAACTCTCATTGAGGCGTTTCATGTGACGATCAAATTATGCTAGTAACAGAATTTTTTTTAAGAGGAAACCACGTGTCTTTAAGGATAGAAATGGAATATCACATAAAGTACAAACGAGAGTAACTTTTTGTACCACTTCTTATTGTGATGTTCTTCCTCTTGTTATTCACTTATATAAAAGGGTAATAACAAAATGCTTACTCGAAGAGTAATGAAGCAGGCGGTCGGCTGTTAACCGATTGGTCGTAGCTTTTCATGCGGCTCTTTCTAAAAAAAAGAAGAAAGCTCTAACATTTGTGCACCAAGAGAATAAGCAACTCACTGCATGAGATAGCAGCGTTCATCTTTAATGTGAATAAAATTCATTCTGTGGATACTCTTTGAGAAGAGTGAGGAAAAGCCTCTTCTCTCCTCGTGATCGAAGCTGACCCCAGAAGTTGGGTATTCCTTCATAAGAAGACACTAACCCTCCCAATCTTGCTAGTCGGAAGCTCAGTCTTTCAAGATTCCTTCCCTTCCACTGCATAGCCACGCTAGCAGGTACTACGAGCCCTCTGTCCCACGCATCCCACATATTTTGAATGTCGTGACATCAGTTATCTAGCTACATTCTATTACCGGTTGACACCATTTTGCAAATAAATATATCAATTATTATTGCTCTATATATTGTTATACTTAAATGTCTCAAAAATTATTTACACTCATTATTATTCTTTATTACAAAAAATTTAAAGTCTCAATATTTACTACTTTAATCTTTCAAGATATTTATCTCTTTTTTATTATATTTTTTCCCTCTTTCAATTTTGTTAAACACAATGGAGTAATGTAAAAAAAAAGAATTTGATTTGCTTGCTTTCTTAATAAAATTTAAACACCTAACAAACGTTAGAATAGTTCATGAATTTTTTCTATCATTTATTTTAAAAATTTTACCTCCATAACTTATATTTATTCAACTTGTACTTTAATTAATATTATTAACTCATTTTCTTAAAATTCGTGTTTGTAACCCCCAACTATTTAATTTCAAAAGTTAAGACACATTATGATATTCCTTCAAAAAAGAATTTTGTGTGTGTAAGTTCATATAAATTCATTTTTTTGTTTCATAAGATTCTTACTCAAGATTATTATTTTTATTCCATATTTGAAATAGTAATATTCTATATTATTGTTGTAGTATCATATTTATTTGTCGGTTTGACTCCATCAAAATACTCTTTAATGTGGATAGAACGGGAGCCGGATAAAAGATCAAAAATAATTGCATTCATTATATGTTTTTTATCTTTATTTTTGTGATGAAGGACTTGATAAAATTGTGTTGTTATTTTTCTCTTTTGCTTACTTTTTCATATGTTCTCTCCATACAATATTTAAAAAAAAAATAGGTTCTTATAAATTTTTTAATTGTAGTAAACTACATTTTTATTTAGCTCAAATTTGTAACTTTGTCAGAACATAGTATTAACTACGCCAACAGACGTTTAAATTTACTACTCATGGCTCAAAAGAAAAGCATATTAAATATTAAAATACATAGTTCTTAGGTGTTTCTTATAGTGAAGATCCATTACACTTTGTTTAAATTTGTACATTTCTTCTACTTTTAAAGAATTGCCAAAAAAAATACTATAAGATATATAGGAAAGATAGCAATATCGGTTTATTGAGATAATGATCAAGAATAAGAGAAAAATATTTATTTAGACGAGGATGAAAAATAAAAAAAATAAGGACAATGAAAGAATTAAATATTAAAGAAGAAATGAAATAGAAATATTTATCTCTTTTTCCTCCTCCTTTTAGTTTCATCAAGGTTTTTTTTCCGAACAAAAACAAGATTCATCGGACAGTAAATTTATCATTTAACAAAAATAAGAAAGAAAAATCCAAGTCCTTCAATATGTTTATTTCGAATTATATGTATAAAACATTATAATATAAAAAAACAATTTCTTAATAAATTAGCCTTTTTAATTTTGAAAATTATTTGATAATAAAAATGTGATTCATTTAAGCTCCAATTCAACAAAAAATTTTGCATTGTGATTTTATCATTTTCCATTTCTATGGTTGATCTTTTTATTTCTTGTATCATAAGCATTTTCTTAAATAAATCTACATATATATTTTATAACTGCACAAAGCGCGGCCAAATTTCCTAGTGATTTACTACCACACAAATATATATAATTTGTTGAATGTCTTAATAGTAGGAGATCTACATCAAGTTATGTTTTCATGTTGGCTAGAGGAACTGTTTTCCAGAAGAGTGTGAAACAAACATTAATAGTGTTTTCTACCATGGAAGCCGGATTTTTAGGTTTCTATATATGTAATAGAACATAAATAAGAATAGATTTAATCCATAATGAAGGAATTATAAGGCAAATCAATATTGAGATGTGTACTTTGTAATTTTACAGCGAAAGTCGTTAATTTTGTTTCTTTGACAGGATTGCACTCAAGTCCCTCATTTAATCACTAGGAAACAAATATCTTTGTTCACAAACTAGAAGTCTGTTTTTTGTGTTGATTGATTCGTCTGAGAAACTCATTTCTCTGTTGTTTCTTAACTGCTTGCTTGTTTTTGGTTTTCTGTTTAACACGTTTTCCTCTCAACTTCTTAAATGCTTCACATGCTCCCAAGTTACTCCCACTTGGAGTCTTTTAAGGAGATGTTGAATAGTTACATAATAATTTTTCTGCCTTATCTTTTAAAAAGATTTATCCAAATTAATTAATTAATTAGATAAGGCATAAAAAAAATTGGGTCGGTCCACATGGGCAACCCATGACCCAAAAACTTGCATCTCCCACTTTGCACACGGTGGACAAGACTCAACTCAACATTATATCAATCAAACACACAATTCATATGACAAATACTTCGTGCAACCTGTGATCATGAAGAGCTTACCTTTAAGGTTTTACAAGCCCTACATAAGAATCCAATCACATGTGGAAAGAATTCACTATCATTCACAATATCCCAGACGTCATTCACTACTTCAGTAGTAACTTATCCGATCTATCAACCTCTTAAAGAGGTGAACTCGAGTTCGTGTTTAACTTTATACATACAATTACACTCGAGTGTAATAGTCAGCTTATGTATACAAATTGAATTGTTCATTTAATCATCTTCTATTTCTACTCGAATCTATTTGTTCCATATCAACTGCTTTCTTAGACATGTACTGCATTACCGAATCGCTCATGGTTATTAGTAACATGCTAAAGTAGCAACACCGATTGAAACTTCAAGAAACAGCAAAAGGTCAAAGGGTATTTCATTAAAAAGTTATTTTAACTTTTTGGGTCTCACACAATGAAGAAGTAGGGAATATTCTTTCCTTGACCCATTGATCGCTAAACACGCGTGGTATGAAACACGTGCTAAAATATTTACACCTTAAATTGGTGTATGTGTCTCTTTCTTTCGATTATTCCACATTGTAAAGACCTTGGTCTAAACACCTCCAGATGTTTAACCCTAGTTTCTCTCTTCAATGATCCTTAAACTCATTTCTTGGCGAAACTTTGTCTGGATCACAAAACAAGTCATAAAATGGTGGTGGAACTCATCTCTTTGTGTTCCCCAACGTAAGAGGCTATTGCTCGTGTGATAGAGTCAATCTCGCGACTTGTTCGACATATTTTATATCTTAAAAATTATCACATGCATACTACATTTGAATAAAAATGCAATAGTTTTATATAGAAGAGAATATTATAACAGTCAGTTCATTTTACAACACTGACATATCATCATACTTTACATAAATCTAGTATCAATAGTTCAAGTCACACACTCCCATAATCCATTTTCTCTTCACAAAATTCCCTTCAATCCCCCCGTTTAGTTGGCATGAATGGTTAAAGGGAAATGTCCAAATCCATGTCTTATTATTTTCAATAATCCATACTTGTAGCAATGAAATACTATATATTCCTACACCAAGTGATAAACAATTGATTACAAATAGTTAGGATATATTTTGATTTTCTCTATCTATAAAGGCCCAGAAATACCTTGTTTACGTATCATTGGAAAGTGCATTAACATAAATACGGCAGTAAGAAGCGGCAATACAAAAGTGTGTAAACTATAAAAACGAGTCAAAGTAGATTGTCCCACACTAGCGCTTCCGCGCAATAATTCGACCAAAGGTGACCCTATTACAGGAATAGCGTCAGGGACACCTGTTACTATTTTCACTGCCCAATAGCCAATTTGGTCCCAAGGTAAGGAATAACCAGTTACGCCAAAAGATACGGTTAATACAGCCAGAACCACACCTGTAACCCAAGTAAATTCGCGAGGTTTTTTAAATCCGCCGGTGAGATACACACGAAATACATGCAGGATCATCATTAGGACCATCATACTTGCCGACCATCGATGAACGGATCGGATTAACCAACCAAAGTTGACTTCAGTCATTATGTATTGAACAGAAGCAAAAGCCTCAGTAACGGTCGGACGATAGTAAAAAGTCATAGCAAACCCAGTAGCTACTTGTACTAAAAAACAAGTAAGTGTAATTCCCCAGGTGTCTTTGTTGCCTATTCCATTAGGAACCGCTGATTTCTTGGTACATCACATTCATGCATTTATGATTCATGTGACGATATTGATAATCTTGAAATGTGTGCTATTTGCTCGCAGTTCTCGTTTGATACCGGATAACATGTCAAGTATCGGCCTGGGATCACGTATTCTTCTATACCCTATTGCTGGTTGTAGCCTTTGGCTACCACGCGATCCTTGTAGCAATCAATAATCCCATCAGACTTTGACTTTCTCTTGTATAACCACTTGCGAGCCGATACACAAATTTTGAAATCAAAAATTTGCAAGAAAATGGGATGAACAGAAAGCTTTTGACAAAATAAAGGAATACTTCCATTCTAGTGCCTACAACGCCAGGAAGCCTTTATTACTATACCTATCGGTCACTGAAACCACTATGGGGTCTATATTGGCTTAATACGATGAAGACAGACGGAAGTAAAGGTCCATATACTACCAACGTAAGAAAATGACTGACTACAAGACCAGGTATACCAATTTTGAGAAAACCTGCTTGGCGGGTAAGGCGAAAATTGAGGCATTACATGTTGTCTTACACAGTACATTTAATAGCTTCCATGGACCTACAAAAAAAGTATTTGTTCGAGAAACACTCCTTAACGTAACGGGAAGGAACACAAGATGGTTACTGCTTTTGTCTGAATTCGACATCACGTATGTAACCAAAAAGGAAGGGCGATAGCAGAACACCTTGCACCCTATCAAGGAGGAACATGAGTTTAAGGATTACTTCTCAGACGAGGAAATAGTTGTCACAAAAGAGGAGCTGAAAGCCACTTGACTGTAAGGAGAGGAGGGCATGGAAATTTGACTTTGATGGCACGACTAATCAAAATGGGTACGGAGTAGGGGCATTGCTGATTGCACCTGATGAATCGCACACCCCCATTGCCATTAAGCGGAACTTTTAAGGAACTAAGAATACCACTGAAGATGAAGCATGTATCCATGGATTAAAGACTGCCTTGACCCTGGAAATATAAGAAATCGAAGTATTTAGGGATTCGACGCTTATCATCTGCCAAACTCAAAAGAAATAAAAAACCAAATATGAAAAACTTTTGACATACCATGCTTATCTTGAAAAGCTCACTGAGCAATTCAAGAAAATAAGTTTCTCTCCACTACCCAGAGAAAAAAGAAGTTCGCGGATGCATTGGCAACACTGGCCTCCATGATAAACAACCCCTGAGGGAAAGTCCGCCCAATCATGATAAAACAAAGAAGCAGCCCGGTGTATTGCAACCTAATAGAAATTTTTGAGTGGACTCCCGGCATGTTCAATAGGGATATTTTGGCCATTTAAAGGTCATCCAATGGTAAACCATGGTTTACTGACATCAGGGAATATATTAAACACCAAATGTATCCCAAATATGCAACAGAAAATGATAAGAATACAATCAGGAGGTTGGCAATGCAATTCGTTGCGCGGGGATGCGATTCGCCAAGCTGGGGCAAATCTTTCCCTTATCTCTAAAGGGGGGCCCTGGGCCACTTGACTGTAAGGAAAGGGGTTCGACTCAATACTCTTGTGTGTATCCTTTGGCCACCAATCTAGCCTTCAACCCCTCAACTGCTCCATCAGCTTTTTGTTGACTTTATAGACCCACTTGTAGCCAATGGCTTCTTTCCCTAGAGGAAGAGAGACTCAATCCCAAGTATCAAACCATTCTAGTGCTACGATCTCTTTCTGCATAGAGCTGCCAGCAGGGTTGAGATATGGCCTCTGCAAAGGTATGGGGTTAAAAAAGATGGATGAAATTGCAAAAAATACTCGTGAGAAGTAGACAGAGACTTAGTTGATACAAACCTATGAATAGGAAAATGAAGACGGGTGGATCTTCGTACCCCGAGAATAGAAGCTAGAGAACCTAAGTCAGAAGAAGAGTCTTGGTTCGAAGTATAGGGAGAGAGGGAGACCACTGAATCAGTTGGCTCAGCTCCGAAAACTAAGTGACGAGAATCTGTCTTCACAAACCTGCGAAACTTCCCCTTAAGCTGATCACTCTGGTCACCCAGATCTTGCTGACTCTATTAAAACAGAGAATTCTGATGCTGTCTCACATAAACTGTTCAATAGTTCCACCCCTCCCCTCTAAGGGGAGACAGGGGAACATAATGGCCCACCATCACAGGGAATCTCAAAGCCCCGAGCTCCGTAGTAAGTTCGCAAAAGGTGACATGTTGAGAAAGGTGGAATCGTCGTGTAGAAGGATCATTAACACTTGTAGCCCTTTTGAGAGAGGGGTACCCCAACCTCACTGAAGAAAACACATAGAGTGAGATGTAGGGCTCAATTTGTCTTGTACAAGAGATGGGATTTTCACAAAGCACGTGCATCCGAATAGTCATCGATTTGAATAGTCATCTCCTTGAAAGAGAGTAAAACGCCCAAAGATAACGTGTAGAAGAGATCACTCACCAATAATAGGAGACATCGTCTTCTTACTCAGATAAGCGACCATCATTAAATTGGATTTACTAGGGATCCTATAATAGGGAACTTTCATTTCCAGTAGAAGTCCTCGAGCAACTTTACTAATACTAATAAATAAGGGGAAGGCCCAACATTTTCTATTAGTATAAGGAAGGCGCTAGCTAGCGCCCAACCTATACAAGGGCTTTCCACCTTCATTTGGTCGTGCTGCTATGATGTAACATGCAGTCGTCCCAAGGCAGCAGGATGTATGGTATAGGGCCCCCTATTTTATCTCCCTTAAAGTCCTTTATGGATTTCGAGTCGGGAATAAAGTTGTGGCTTATTAGGCGCTATATCACAATGCATTCTCGGGCATAGCTGTTCACGAAAGGTGGCATGGGACATCTGTCAGCGGCGGGAGTCTTACATCCGAGCGAGAGGTCAGACCAATCCCATTCATCCTGGTCTGATCCGAACAGATCTTGTTGAATGAATTTATCCATTGTTGTATGCCCTACTTCTTAGTCAATTTATTCCTACTCGGACCCGCCGTACTTCCTTTGACTACTCCTGAGATATAGTGGAAAGATTTGTTTATGGTGGAGAGTGGGGAGTGAAACGACCAATGCAGCAGAGAAGGACTGCATGAATCGGAATCCGCTTATTAAGACAGATGACCGAGAAAGAAAGGATCCGCGTTTGAACATTGGTTGATCTTAGCTTAGCGTGCTAGCCGCTGCTTTATTTCGTATAGTGATAACGTTTTCTCTTTCTTAGCGCTCCGCCCCCCTTGTATAGTAAGGGCTACTTTGGTTGCGCGGCTTTCTCTTATAGGGTGACTTGACTCAGCTTGAACTACTTGACTCAGCGGTTAGAGTATCACTTTCATACGGCGAGAGTCATTGGTTCAAATCCAATAGTAGGTAAAACCGACCGAAACCCCTGCTTTTGCCAGCATGATAGCAAGCACGGACTGGCAGCAAGGAGTTAATTGAATGATCAAGGCATCGGTTGCTTCCATTTGTGGCCTTCTTTGACCGCCTTGACACCTTAATATCAAGGAACCCCCCCTATTCCACAAGTAGGTGGAGACCTGGAGGGTCGGAAACCTCAACGGGAAACCTTTCACCGCGCGACATCAGACTCAACCCTATATTTCTTAGCATGCATTTCCATCCGTGTCGCAACTGATTTGGTAAGCTACGTGTCCGGTGCACGGAGAACTGCCTTCGGTCCCCCAAACTTACTTACTCGTGGCAACCTTCCGGCCGCCCAACGACCTATAATGCTAGTTACTACTCCCACTGGGGCTAGGAAGTAAGCCCCACAACCCAAAGCAGCGAAGAACCGCTCTTTCCACTCCTGCCCCCGCAAGCAAAGAGGTTTCAAGATAACATAGCAGGCGACCAAAAAGCTCCGAGCAAATCTTCTAGAGAGCGTACCATTAGTTTTGACTCTTTCTCTATTCTAAAACGAAAAATAGAAAAAAGAAAAAGAAAGCGGTGCGGGTCAAATCCGCATCTTTGCGCCCATTACTTACTTCAAGGGATGGTGTGTTCGATACATGATTGGTTAATGACGATTCTCAACAGCATCTGTAAGATCTCGAGGCTTACTATATGGAATTCGATCAAAAATAAAAACTTCGGATATTTTTATTAGAAGGAGATGAACTACCTATAGATTTGTATGTAAGTGCACGAATTAAGAGAAAGATGGCATCCAATCAAGAAAGAATCACTTCGGACAATTAGACTGAGCTTCCCCCTTGTCTCTCTTCTTTAGCTAATGATGAAGCAAATCCCTAAAGTCAAAGTAGTCCATGAAAGCATCTATTTTTACCGTTCAACAAATAGCTTATGTAAAGATGGGGTGAGTCCCTTATAAGATCTTCCTTTCTTCTCTTTTCTTCTATTAGTTAGCTTGGATTGAGAAAGCTCCGACCAGTAGCGCTTAGCCACCCATGTGTGTATACCAAATGGTCTCGCGAAGCTGGTCAATGGTAGCCTACCTAAGAGCAAGTCAAAATTACGAGAATGGCGCGAGAAGTTTTGTGAAGGTAGAGAGAGATTTTCAAATCAAACTTCAAGTTGGTGTGCCGCGTGTTAAGAAGGCAGATAACGCCCCAGGCTTCGCCCTAATTCCCATCTAAGGTTGAATAAGATTAGATTAGTCTCGCAAAATTCGTTCTCGAATGATTCATCGATGGAATTAGGCCTAGTTGTAAGAAATTTCTTGTGGTTCCCCCTCTTTCTTCGACGAAGGCATACACGCATCGATAGGGAACCCAAAGAAGGGCTAGAAAAAGGGAAGCGGCACCTTAACTTAATAGCTCCATTTCTTGTTCCTGAAGTTAAGGTATGCTCAGCCCCTGATACAACGCTATTTCTTAATCTTTGCGTCCACGGATAATGAGTTGGTTGGCTCTTAGAGTATATCCTCTATCGGGGTTAGCGATAAGAGTACACCGGCCCGTGTGGTAGCGGGCGAGCTAAGGATTTCGTGCTTACAAGGAAGCGTGCAAGTGGGTGAATGCATCACCAGCCAAGCTAGTCACTTGGAACATAGGGGTATTCAATCCCCGAGCTTTCGGGCCTTGAGAACCGACTTTGGATTTGCCCCTTAGATAGTGAGTAGCAAAGTCTTAATATGTTTTTCAAACAAGTCTCTAGAGATGGCCTTCATAAAAGTATCTGCTATCATTTCATGCATAATAATGTATTGCAAAGTTATTTCTATACTTGCCACTACGTTTCTATAAAGTTATACTTGATATCGATATGTTTGGTTTTGCTGTGATACTAGGATCCTTTATGTACGCGATAGTCGCTTGACTATCACAATATAGAATCATGGGACTCTTGTAATTCTTTGCAATACTCAAATGCTCAAAGAATCTCCTTAACCAAACAACTTCTTGTACGGCCAACGCACAAGCCACAAATTTAGATTTCATGATTGAAAGAGTTGTGCAAGTTTGTTTCTTACTTTTCTATGAAATAACACCACCATTTAGTAAGAAAGCATAACCAAATGATATTCTATCATCCCATTTACCAGTCCAATCAGCATTTGTATAACCTCATATGAATAAATCAGATCCACTATAACACAGTGTATGATCACCAGTTCCCTCAGGTATCAGAATATTCTCTTTACTACTTTCCAATTATCTTTTTTCACGATTGGATTGATACCTACTAACTATACTCGCGGCATAACAAATGTTTGGGCGAGTATACATCAAACTCCCGACAACACTTGAATAAGGAACTCGAGACATGTCTTTCTTTTTTCAGTCTTTGGACATATTTCAAGACTCAAAGTTTCACCCCACCTACAGGAGTATCCATGGATTTGCAACTATTCGTTCGAAAATGTTTTAATATTTTCTTTATATAAGTTTCTTGAGATAAACTCAAAAAATTCTTGAACGGTCACTTTAGATCTTAACATCCAATATATAGTCTACTTCACCCTATCTTTTATGTGAAATTATTTTGAAAGCCATGACTTGATAATTTTCACATACTCCAAATTATTTCCAGCTAATAAAATATAATCTACGTAAAGAGAAAGAAATACAAAATTTCCATTGGACTTTTTCACATAGATACAATGATCTTCATCGATCATGGTGAAATCAAATGACATCACCTCCTTATGAAATCTCAAATACCACTGCCTTGAAGATTGCTTTAGGCCATAAATTGATCTTCTCAATTTATATACTTTCTTTTCTTGACCTTTAACAACGAAACCTACTGGTTGTTCCATATAGATTTCCTCCTTTAACTCTGCCTTGATAAAAGTGGTCTTCATATTCATTTGGTGTAATTCTAGATTGAAACGTGCAACAATAGCTAAAAGTAATCGTATGAAAGTAAACTTCACAACTGGTGAAAAAGTTTCCTCATAGCCTATTCCAACTTCTTGAGTAAAAAAAATTTTCCACCAATCATGTTTTGTGTCTTTCTATTGACCCATCCGATTTGCATTTAAATCTGAGATTCCATTTATTCCGAATAGATTTACGTTCATTGGAAAGGTCAACTAGATCCTAGACTTTATTGGTTTTTATGGACTCTAATTATTCTTTCATCGCTTTTAACCATTCATCTCTTGAAGGACTTGATAAGGCCTCAGTTACAGAATTAGGTTCATCCAATTCTATATGAGATACTAAAAAACATAATCCTCAATCTCATAAGATCGTTTCGGTATATTGTTTCTTGTACTCTAACGTATTTGAAGTACAGATTCCTCTATAGGATTTTGAGATTCATATCTCTCACTTGGACCATGAATCATTTCTTGATCCATTGAATTATCAAATATATTTGACAACATTACCTGATCTTCTGAATTCAACATTTCGTACAGAGGCTCAATTCACCTATTTCACCATATTTGGGAAAATCATTTTCCAAAAATCTGACATCTCGTGATTCAATTTGAGTAATACTTTCATCCTTCAGTTCATCGATTAACACATATCATTTAGAGCGTTCAAAGTACCTTATAATGATACATATTTTCCTTTTGAACTTAGTTTACCAAACTCACCAAAATGATATTTAATATATGCCGCACAACCCCATGGTCGTAGATCATTCAGGTTTGTTTTATGACTAGCCCAAAGTTCATAAAGAGTGGAAGACACTGACTTTGAAGACACTTTGTTCAATATGTAAGTCGTAATCAATAATGCATCTCCTCAGAAAGAGATAGACAAAGTTGCATGCACCATCATTGATCTTTCCATTTCCAATAATGTTTCCTTCTTTCAAATACATCATTTTGTTGAGGTGTATAAGGAGTAGTTAAATTATGATAATGCCCTTTTTAGTACATAATTCTTCAAAAAAAAATTGACAAATATTCACGTCCTTGATCGGTTCTTAAAACCTTTATTATTTTACCTAATTGATTTTCAACTTCATTCATATAACTTTTAAAACACTCAACTGCTTCAGAGTTATGAGAAATCAAATAAACATAATCGAAGCACGTGAAATCATCAATAAATGTAATGAAGTATGTAGCACCAGACCTTGCATTCACATTCATTGGACCACAAATATCAGAATGAATTAGTTGAAGTGGAAACTCATCTCTCTTAGCCTTTCCAAATGGTTTACGCGTAATCTTTCCAGCAAGACAATTTTCACAAGTTGATATTTCAATTTTGGAGAAAGAACCTTAATTCCCTTCTTTTGTCAACCTATTCATATGATCTTGCCTTATGTGACCTAATTTAGCATGTCATGTAATAACATCAACATCTTTGTTACTTGAATAACATGCCATTACACAACGGTCAACATAATAGTTATAAGTTGAAGGGTTACAATCTAATACGATAAAATGGTCATAACAAAGTCCAAAACCATATAAAACATTATCTCGAGTTATTCTAATACCATTACGATTTAAAAAATTAAAACTAACGTCTAAAAAAATAGACATAGAAGTATCTGGTGTATATAGGACATCATGAAACATCAAAGAACGGTCACCACACAAGTTTACTTTGCAAATGTCTTTCCCTTTGACTTATAGTTTCGCATTATTTCCTACGTAGATCCACATTGATTTAGATAAAACTCAACAAACGCTTCTCGACTCACGTGGTCGATGGATCCTGAGTCTACAATCTACATAGGATAAGATTCAGTTTGTAAAAAAGTGACCGAAACATATGTTGCACTTTGAGATGTGTTTGAGAATGCTACCTTTTCGGCTCATTGCATTCACGAGCGAAATGCCCCAACATTTGGAAGCACTTCATTTTGTTTTTGTCTCTATTCTTGAAACATCCTTTTCTTTCTCAGAATTTGGTTTTTTTCTTTTTCTTAGAGGATCCTTCTTCAGTCTCGTTGTCTTTCCCATTCCTTTTTTAAATTTTCTTACGCTTGAAGTTTGAAGATTTTTTACCACTTGTCTCTTCCACAAAGGCATTAGAAGTCATTTTAGTAGCACCAAGGCGCTCATCTTCAAATTCAACATGGCAACATCACAAAAAAATTGATGCTATCATTATGGTTCAATTTAACCTTAAAAAGTTTCCTTTAGTGGGAAGATCTAAATCATTGTCTGAACTTGTTGCTCGTATGGGGAAAAAATGACGAACACTCTTGAGTTGAGCTACCATGTTTGACATCCCTAAGGTGTTGTGTAGTTTACCCCCTTTTGGTTGATTCAAAAAATGAATTATACCTCGAGAGCATTTTGCTCTTTCGGCACATACCATATCTTACGACTCCAAATGTTGTAATTATCATCATTAAGTTATTCACCTTTGTTTAAGTCAGTAATAATACTTTTGATGTCATGTCTGTTATTGACATATAATTAGGCAAGAATTTTAACAATTATGCATGTGACATACACATTTAAGCAAATCAATTATGTTGATGGTTTCATATTTAAATGTAAAATCAAAAAGACACGTGAGTATCCATTCATCATCTATGAATCAAATATTTAATCAAAATTTGAAATAAATATCGTAATGTGTACACTAATTTTATTTAGGCTATAACCACACAGATTTATATGTCAAATAATTAAACACCATATGATATAACGCAATAGAATAACAATTCACTTATCCAACACAAAAGAGAATAAAACTTAAATATTCATAATAAAGCACAATTAAAGATGTTCACTATAAATTTTAATTTAAATTTTTTTAAAAAATTATACTGAAATGGGGAGTATGTGGTGACATCTTGGATGAAGTTTTACCCACTTAACTCTTATTTTTACTGTGTACTTTCATAATTCTTCATTATCCCCAATTTCGATACTAATTTCATTCAGTTCATTCTTCCAGTATTCGGCAAGGAATGATGCAAAATAGCATATCCTTCTCTCTCTGTAACTTGAATGTCACTTTCATTAAGCTTTTCAAATTTCATGACAAAGATATGAAGGAATCCTATTAAACAACCAAGGGGATCCATCTTCAAATGACTTAAACTCTCTTAGATCTTTTTCTCTTTTCCTTCGAATGATCTTTTCATTACTAACATACTTTGTGTCTCTTTTGGAATACCAATCCGTACGATTTCTCATCCTCAAAAACATATCTTACGGCGAGTTACTCTTCTACCTCGTTCTTTTGCTCGACTTTGAGAACTCCCACTTGGAGTACTTTGAGCATGTTCTTGTTCAGTCATATCTGAAATGAGAACAAAACTAAATATGGTTAATATCATTTAATGTGACAACTTATGTCGCAAATTTCTCATGAAAGGCAAACAATTTTTTAAAGAACATAAGGATTAAACGAATACACAAGACAAATAAGATCCTAAAGATGACACATAAAAATAATTCTAAATAGGACACTAATCTCAATCCAAAAAAAAACTTAAAGAGAAACGTTTCTTTTTTTTCCAGCCCAAATTAAAAAGTTCATATCTTACTCGTTTTAAGTCTGTTTCACTTATATAATATATTTTTGAAAAGTTACAAACGAGCAGATCAGAAAACAAACTAAGTTTCCAACCAAAAACAGTACAACAAATTTCCAGATTGCTCTTGATAGCTCTTAATAGAAGCAATTTATTTTTAGAAAACAGTCAAAAACAACCAATTTTAAACAATTCATATTCCATTTAAATCTGTTTTATATTATAATATGTTTTCGGAAAGCTATTAACAAGCAAATTACGAGAAGAATAAGCTTTCAGCCAAAAATATTACACTGGATTTTCAGATCGCTATTAAACAGAAGCATTTTTTTTTTCAAAAAAATCCAAAATTTCTTTCTTAGTGAGACAAGTCATCCTATCTTTTTCATGAGTCACCGTCAAATAGGGTTCTGAATCTTATTTCCCATAAAATTAATCCACGTTCAAACGTCACAAAAATTTAACATCTTCTATTTTTTCTATTCATTGATCTTTTTTAAAAACAAATAGTCTCAATTATATTTCTTATGAACATACACAGTGAATACACAAGAAAACAGCACATAATGAGATCAATAACGATGGCTCTTATACCAATGAAGGAATTATAAGGCAAATCAACATCGAGATGTGTACCTTGTAATTTTGCAGCGGAAGTCGTTGATTTTGCTTCTTTGACAGGATTGCACTCAAGTCCCTCTTTGAATCACTAGTAAGCAAAGATCTTTGTTCACAAACTAGAAGTCTACTTTGAGTGTTGATTGATTCATCTGAGAAACTCACTTCTCTGTCTTTTAACTTATTCCTTGTTTTTGATTTTCTCTTTTACACATTTTCCCCACAACTTCTTAAACATTTCACGTACTCCCAAGTTACTATCGCTTAGATTCTTTTAAGGAGAAGTTGAACAGTTACATAATGATTGTTCTGCTTATCCTTTATAAGGATTTATCCAAATTAATTAATTAATTGGATAAGGCATAAAACAAATCGGGTCGGTCTACATGGGCTGTCCACGACCCAAAAATTATAAGTAAGAGCTGGAACTTGCAACAACGTTAATGAAGTTTCTTCCTTTTTATCATATCTTTGTTTTACTTTGTTTGCTTTGTATGTTTGCCACTATATACCTATATCTACGCACTCTAATGAATTTGGATATGAATTAAGGTCTCCCCTAGCACAAAGTTGAGTTGAAAACTTCTTTACCGATTATATTTTCACATAAAATTCTACTTAGGTCAACTTAAAATGATCATATCTCTCACCACATAATGAATTGGGTGGATCAAGACCTACGAAATCAAAGGTCTTTGATTCTTCTTTCCAACACCAACAATCGTAAATATGAAGTTATGACCATTTTTGCTAGATTCTATTTTAATAGAGTCTCCAGAATCAATTCGTACGAATCCTTTCTACAAGCCATTAAAATTTCGACAATCTGTATTGTCAACTCGTCAAAAACTTCAGAGTTTGATTTTTAGGGTACAATTCCTACAAATCCATTTTACGGGCAGCAGAAACTTCTACATGTTGTAGATTGGACCCATAGAATGAAATTTTTAGCATTAAAATTCAACATAAATTCCATGGATGAGATGTACGGTTCGTAGAACAACCCACGATCCGTAGATAGACCCATAAAAGGTTTTTGTTATCTTTTAAAAGTGGCAGTTTAGTCTTTTTCCACATCTTCTAAGCCTAAACCCTGACCTTTTTACTCCTAGTTAAGGGTTTATATAGTTTTAATTAGTTCTTATACATTCATTAACACTTCAAGTCATTAAAGCAAGGTTCTAAGAGGAGAAAAGGATAAGTTTTCAAACGTTCTTCAAGTTTTTCCAAAAACTTTGTTCTTTCCGGTATGTAAGGCTATGCATAGTGAAGGACTGAGTTAGTCCTCATGCCCCGCATCTACTTTCTATCAGTAAGAGATAATCTAGGGTTACATTCTTAGTTTTGATAATTCTTGAGATGAGTTGTTGTTGAATTCTGAGTTTCTATTCCAAAAATTTTAGTTGTTATATGTTATACATTGAGATTCGTGAGTTGATTGTTTATTACTATTATTCAGCATGAACCTAGTATTTGAGTCTTCACATAATTATTATAGAGAAGCTTTTTAACCAAAAAATTGTCTTAAACTGATTTTCTGACAAAGAAAAGAAGAGTTTTGCAGAGTTTAAAGAGAGACTTTTTAGTAAAGTTTAAGGGAACTAATTGATCCTCAAATGTATTATTTTACATTAATAAAGAGAATCTTTGTTTTTCATAAAGAGTTTTCAAAAATAATTCACAACATTTACCTCTTTTAAGAGGATAATTTGAGCAATTATCTCAAATTGAGAAAGAGTATGATTTAGACATTTGAGCATGAGTTTGTTTATGTATTGAGAGTAGTTTTGTGAATCAATATGAGGATGAGTTCAGACAACTCAAAATCCTCATAAACCATGTAATCAATATGGGTAAAAGATCTCACTTTTTAGACGACTCCTCGATGCTTTCGAGCAGAGCTTTAGTGGATCCACTTTGTTGAGGTGTCCTATATCCCGACAAGTTATTGGACAGTTTTGGAAGCATGAGTGAGACGGTGTATCATAATGTTTCTCATAGTGATGGTTGTTGATTATATAATCTTGTATTTTCTTTTACATTCTTTGAGTTAGTTATTTTACTTGTAAAGCCTTCTGCATTCTATCTTTTACTTATGATTTGAGATGAGTTGAGGTGAGTAGTTCTTCAGCCTTATTAGTTCAAATATTTATTCATTCATTTTATTACATACTCAAACATTTAATGTGTTGATATGATGCAGATACAGATGTTTAGGATCACCAATAGACTTTTCGTTGAGATCACTTTGCACTCTAGTTATCTCTTGGTAAGCCTCCTTGCGTTTCGGAGGACTGCAATTTTCATTTCAGTTTAGACATTTTAGGGTGTTGTGGGTCTTTTCCTGACATCCATGTTGAACTATAGAGGTTTCATAAATACATAGAGTTGATAACTCTCTAATTTACTTTTCCTCGATATATTTTGCAAACTATTATACCTACACTATTGAGTATTTTATAGAGAGTTTAAGTTGAATATTTACTTTGAGTTTGAATGTTCTAATTCTGTTTCAAACCTTATTATTACTTGAGAAAGTTTTCCGCTAAGTAGTCAGTCAGACCAATAGTTCGTTTGGGAACCAGGAACTATTTTCGAATTTTGGCCACATTGAGGGTGTAGGCTCGAGACGTGTCATGTACACTATATAAGCTATCTATTGTCCTTAGGATTACTAGGTAAAATAGGGATCATAGTCAACGAATGAGATGTGTGACATGTTCCAATACTATGAAACATCAAATCAAAGAATATGACCGAGTAATTTTATCACTGGTATACAAATAGACAGTGTTGTAGAGAGACCATTGAAAATTTATGAGATAATAAATCAGTTGATTTATATTTAAAAAAATCAAATTTCATCAAAGTCGAAGCAAATTGACAATAAATTTCTAATTATGAAGGAACGAGTTTAAAGTTGTCTTATGTCGATTGATCATTTAGTAAAAACTTGATAATTGTGAATCTGCTCAAAAAAGATTTGTCGCCTTAAGTGTTTCATGGACATGTGACTCATGTGGGGGTTGTCAGATTCAATTATGAGCCACTTTAGTGGGAGCTTGTGATTTTCTTTATGCTTTTGACATGTTAAAGTTTATTTTCTATACAAATTGAAGTTTTATGATATTAACAAATTTTATATTTTTATAATAGAGCGATAAAGGACACAGATGGTGGAGTTAAGAATCAGGTAATTAGGACAATTATAGGAGACTCAGAGCAATTTCTAATTGAGATGGGGCTTCAATAGGGATCAATTTTTAGCCCTTTCCTATTTGTCTTTGTGATGGATGAGTTGATACAGTCTATTACGGAAAATATTCCGTGGTGTATGTTGTATGTAGATGAAAATTATTGATTGATGAGAGACGAGTCAAAGTTTATGTTAGATTGGAGGGTTAGAGACAGACTCTGGAGTCCAAAAGGTTCAAATTTAGCAGGACTAAGACAAAATATTTGGAGTGCATATTTAGTAGTGTGTCACATGAAGTAGACATAGAAGCACAGACTATTTCTAAGAGTGACCATTTTAAGTATCGTGGGACAATAATCCGAGATAATGGGAATATCAACGATGATGTCATACATCACATTGGTGCAGCATGGATGAAGTGAAGGCTTTCTTCTAGAGTTTTTTGTGATAAGAAGGTACCACCTAGACTTAAAGGTAAGTTCTACGGAGTGGTGGTTAGATCATCCTTGTTGTATTGAGTAAAGTGATGGTCAGTCGAGCTCTTTCATGTAAAAAATATGCATGTTGTGGAGGTTCGTATGTTGATATATGTGTAGGAATACTAGAAGCGACTACATAAGAAATGAAGATAAAATAAGAAATGAAGTTATCTAGGAGAAAATGGAACTGACTTCGGTGGTGGACAAGATGAGGAAAGTAAGACTAAGATGGTTTGGACTTGTACAGAGGAGGTTGCTGACACCCTAGTGACGAGTTGGGAGAGGTTGGTTGTAGGGGATTATAACATCTTGCAACTAGAAAGAACTAGAAAAGAGTTCAAAATCTGAAAATACTTATTTTTGGAAAGAAAAAAAATCTGGAAAGTTTAAGTCAGTTAAAAAGTGAGTTTTTGGTCAACTTCAAACCACCATTACTTCTATATCAAGATGAGTTAGGTGTATTTCCAGATTTGATTGGATATATCTTGGAATAACCTTTCCAATGCCGCTAAGTTTGCGCAAATCCGAGTTTATATGAGTGAGTTATGTCTTTCGAAAGTTGGGCTGCTGGATTAAGGATAGTTCAATTCGGATTTGGGAAGGGCAAATATGTCTTTTTCTTATCCAATTATTTTATATCATTTTCGGGTAATTAATTGGGGTATAACTGATACTCTTTAGTTTACGCTTTTATAAAAAAACAAGTTAGGGTTTTTAGAGAAGAGAAAAGAAGAGGAGAAAGGAGAACAATGATTCTTTTTTTCTTTTTTTGTTGCTCATGATCAACGACACTAGCCTACAATTTGAGTGTCTACGAATCGAAGCTAGTTTAGTAACTCAACCAAGGGTTGGGGTCGTGTCCCAAGGAAGTGGTAGTGAAATTAGTAGCTACTTAGAATCCCGTACTAAATAGTGATAGTTTAAGACATTTTCGAATATTAAAACAAATTAAATTCAATTTGTGACACCAAAGTGTCAAATATCAAAGTTGCTTGTCCCAAGTAGTAGAATGCAATAAAATAAATGAGAAAGAAGTATGGAGAGAGTTCTTGGGGTGTGATTGCTATATGTGAAGATTAAAGTGGTGGGTACATGCTTTTGGTAGCTAATTTCGCAAGACAATAATGACTAGGCTAAGCTTTAGGTGAAAGTAAGTTCCCTCTCCGGTAACTTACCTCATATTAAATGGGTTCCTCTCGAACACTCACTCGTCTAAACTATCCAGCCTACGCCTTATCCACACTCGCTCTTTTGACCGGAGTGCTTAGATATAGGACTAGGGCTCACCCTCTCGGGCTGAACCTCATGTCGACTCACTCCTTAGGAGATCATTCTAGTGGTCTTAGTTTCACGACCTCTCTCTCGAGCAAGCCGAAAATACATGGGTGGTTTTGTATTTGCAACTATAAACTCATTAGATTAAACCACAACTGCTAGGTGAAATCACCATTAAAATGCAATATAAGCTAAAGCAAGACCTAACAAATTAATCAACCCATAATTGCTAAATCACACCCCAAGAATGGAGGGATTTGCCACATATCAAGTAATAATCAAATATACTTAAAATGATAAAGGAATCAAGTGGGTATAACAGATTAAACCTTAAATGCAGCAAAGGAAGTTAAATGGAGAAGACTCACTTCTAAACCTGGAAGAAGAGCTCCTTTTTCAAGCTTCCACAAAAATCTCTCCAAACTTGAGAGAAAACTTTAGAATAAAGTTTCAAGAATAAAATATCCAGTGTAATTGTTTCACTCTCTAATTTTCTATATCTAAATAATAAAAGAGTTCAGTATTTATAGACTTCAGAATTGTGCCGGCGTATCTTTTCGACGTAGTTAGTTGTGATTTTGTGAGTCGCCCTTCGTTCAGTTCAGCACCGCTTGCAAAATTTATACAATTAAAATAAAAGGAGGAAAAAGCAGTCGACTAAACCCTCTCCACGAATGCAGCCAGTTTCCTTCAGTTCTAGGCCAAAAACGAAAGATTTCTCCGTGGAATTCATCACCGAGTATGTGGGATTTCACTAGTGGGTTTCTTTCACCCATTAGGTCCCTAGAACTTAGTTATATTCTTGATTATATTTATCATGTTTAGACTTAGGATTCTAGAACGTCATATAATTGTTGCAATTTAGTTGTTAGAGTAATACTAATCAGATTATTATGTTTTCGTAATCATGTTGCTTAATCCTTGCATGAAATTCAAAACCCTAATTGTGTAGTTTCATTTAATTCATGAATAACACTTGCTAGGTCAGTTTATACAGATATACATGCTCCAGTTACGGATGTTTCATTACTAGTACTTAATGTTGCATTTTCAGTCAGCATGTCAGAATCTTGAGCTATCCAGTATATTTCAGTTATATTATATTGTACACATTTCCAGTTGGAAGTAGGTTTAACACCAAGTTGGACTAGGGTCAGTCACCCTCATAGTCCTAGAACTATGTGCCTCCATAGGTTTATAAGTCCCCTCAGTGGGCATCAGATTTAGTGATCACGCCAGTCATGCCTTTATACATCTGGCAAGGTATATTGGGTCCTCTCGATGGGATGTATACATCAGACTCTATGTTTAGCTCGCGTGGTTTTATGTCAGTTAGTAGTAGCTTCCACAGTTAGACTCTAGTATATTTACCAAGTTACCAGTTATATTTCAATATTTAGTTTCAGCATGTTATGTACTTCATCATTGCATTTAGTTTAGTTCATTTTCAGTATATCATAATATCTCTATCGTGTTCAGATTATTTCATTGTTCTGTATGCTTTGTTCAGTTATATGTTTGTTCAGCTTTATCCTATCATACATGCTCAGTATCTTTCAAGTACTGACGCATACTCTACGCTACATCTTTTCACGATGTAGGTTTAGGTCCTCAACATTCAGATCACGTGTTGATCGATTCCCGATCCGTATTTAGCAGTATAAGTGGTGAGTCCTCATTCTTCGAGATGATTGACATGTTTTTTTTACATTCAGTTTCAGTTTTGCTAGAGTTAGTTGAGGTCATGTCGAAGAATGTAACACCCCGGAAATTTTTTGATCTAAGACTTGAACCATTCTTCGTAGTTAGTGATATTTTACCAAAGAATTAAAATTTCTTAAGTGTTAAGGTCACTAGATGTAGCACCTTGAGTTCTAAAGAACTAAATTGGAAATTAAAAAAATTTGAAATTTGGAGAGTTAAGTTAAGTATGAGTTTTGGGTCAACTTCAAATGATCATAACTCCTCCTAGCACAGAATGAGTTAGGTCTGCTACAAGATACCATAAGGAATCTTTGAATTACCATTCCAATGCCACCTATTTTGCTAAGTTTCGAGTTCAAATGAGTGAAATATGACCTTTTGAAGTTAGGTTGTCCAGTTAAGGAAAGTTAGCCTAAAATAGTGAGGGGTATTTTGGTCTTTTCCTTACCCATCCAGATTTAATTTATTTTTAGTAATATTTTAGGGGAATAATCCTATTAGGTTTAGTTTTATAATCCTAATATACACCTAGGGTTTTATTTGAGAGTTCAAAAAGAAAAAAGAGGAAAAAGGAGGAAAGGATCAAAGCGTCTGTTCAAGAAATTCAAGATTTCGCCAAGAACCTAATTCTTTGAGGTATGTAAGCTTCCATATTGTTGGGTTGTTCACCCACACGCCAATCATGTTATTTTCAGCGTAATTTCACTCTTAAAGTTGAAAGATTAGAGTTCTTAATGAGTTCTTGATAAGTGTTCTTGAAGTTTAATTAAGTTTTGATGTAAGATTCTACTTAGGTCAACTTTAAACGACCATATCACTTAGAATATTAGGAGTTACGTGATCCATAACCTATCCAATTAAAGATAATTAAATCTACTTTCTAACGCCGCCAATTTTACGTCAATCTAATTTTTGAGTAAA
>CM040618.1:96151138-96206027 GCA_022817965.1 Solanum lycopersicoides
ATGTTATGGCTATTTTAGTAACCTATATACGTGCTATAGCGAATTAGCCGATGGAAAATATTAAAAATAGAGTTTTTTGTTTTTTTTACCTCCAAGAAAACCATAAATGAATTTTCTCGACTAATAAAAGGCTAAAAACAATCAGATTTTCATGTTCACATAATGAAAATCATAATCTTGGTCATACAGAGATTTCAAAAACTAATTCAAGAATTCTCAGAAAGAATTTTTTGATTGTTTACCTTCAAGGTAGGGTTTCAAGACTTCTAATCAAGTTCTTCTTCAAGATTCTTCAAGAACCTTGTTTTCTTTTAAGTATGTAAGGCTTATATATGTTGGAATAGTTCGTTCTCACACCCTAAATCTACTTTCAGATAGTAAAAGAGTAATGTAGGATATTTTTCCTAGATTTGAGTATTCAAGAGATAAGTTAATTTTGAGTTCTTGAGTTCATGTTTCTTTTAAAAGTTTTATTCCTAATTATCAAATTTTATATTGTTATTGAGATCCTTCATATATAAACCATAACTTTTGAATTCATAATTTACATTCAAGAGGGAGTTAAGGGTAGAGTTCAAGAAAGTATTGGGTTCCTTTGTGAATTTTGAGATCAACTATCGATTTGAACAATGTTTTGAGGAAGTAAGTAAGAGAATGAGAAGATTTATATACATGAGTTTCATCTAGTTACTAGACCTTCAAGTCGAGTCGTTGTATGCCTCCTCGCCGCCTCCAACTCAGTGCGCTCTTTCTTCCGTGCCCGAGACTCATCCTCATCTCTAACTCGGTGCCTCTTGGCACGATCTCGTGGGGAAGGTGGTGGCACAGTAGCGGTGGAGAACAGGGCGGCCAACACTGTGTCCTCAGCAGGCTCTGCAGAAGGGGCCTCAAACTCAGGCACGCGAGCCTCTAGTATGGTATCCAAGTCTGCTCTCAGACTCTCCACAGCAGCCTGGAGAGTCGTCAAATCCACTGTAGGGGCTGGCCGGGCAAGAACCTTCAACTCAAATGCATCCAAGCGCTGGTGGACCTCCATGATCTGCCGCTCAGTATGCTGGGCCATCTTCCTCTCTATCCGCTCCTCCGCCTCAGCAATGGACTTCTGCATCCAAGGCAGGATGTGATGCAGAAGTGTGGCCATTTTGGCCTCTAATTTCTGGACCCTAGCAAGCGGGACCAGTGTAGAAGATGGAGTTGAGCGGGAGGAGCTCGTAGCGGTGCTAGCACCCGGGATAGACTCAACCGGGGTGGTGTCGATAGGCTCGGATGTAGCCGGATATCCATTTGGGCTTGCTCTACCGTGGCCGCCAGGTTCTCACCGAGCGGCTGCACCTCTGGACGGCGCCCTTTGTGGGGAGCTAACTCATTTGCCTCATCTCGAATGAGGCCAATATCCACTGTGTCGGGCGGGGTCTTGANAAGAATACATACCTCAGATGAGGTGGTAGAGCCTTAAGTTCTACTTTTGGAGCCTCCTCTATAGATGGTTTCGCGGGTGGAGACTCGCGATGCTTCATATCTAACTCCAACTTCTTTGGTTTAAACCGAACATCACCTCGATCAAGTGCCGCAACCAATGACCCATACTCTTCAATGCAATCACTATCAAAATTCATGATCACTGCCGCTAGTGCTTCTACACCCAGACGCTCTTCTATTTGTACCTCAGATGACTTTTCAACCTGTAAGATATGGCAGATACCGATTGGAGCTCACCACTCTGCCTCATGGACCTACAAATGTTGAAAGTCACTTCTTCATTGTTCAACCAAATTTCATTTGCCCTTTCTCCATATCAACCAAGGCTCTACCCGTAGCAAGGAATGGCCTCCCAAGAATAATAGGCACCTCAAAATCGACCTCACAATCCAGAATCACAAAATCGGCGAAATATGAATGACTCCACCTTTACTAGCACATCGTGGAGTATCCCAATAGGCCTCTTCACCGTTCGATCGGCCATCAGTAGCCGCATCAGTGGGCTTTGGGTCACCCAAACCCAACTTCTTGTAAATAGAGAGAGGCATGAGATTTATGCTTGCCCCAAGATCACATAATGCTTTCGCAAAGTGTAATAACCCGATTGTACATGGAATAGTGAAGGCACCCGGATCTTCTTTCTTTTGCACTAGAGACCTTGTAGCAATAGCACTACAATGCTGCATTCTATCATCATCCTCAAAACTGACCGATCTTTTCTTAGTGACCATATCTTTCATGAACTTGGCATAACCGGGCATTTGTTCAAGAGCTTCTATCAAAGGGACATTGATGGAAAGTGTTTGAGCATAGTGATAAAACGCCGGTATTTACCATCCTCGGTCTTTTTCACTAACTCTGTGGAAATGGAGGTGGTGGTCTTGGAATGGGAGTCACCGTTTGGTGCTTCTCTGCTTCTTTTCCTGCTTCATTTACCAACTCACCATTAGCTTCAACTACTTCATCTTCTTTTCTCATCTTATTTTCTACGCCAAACGGCATAGGTGGATCTATGGTTTGCTTACCACCTCGAGTAATGACTGTCATACAATGTCCATCTTTCTTCGGATTTTGAACAGTGTTGCTAGGAAGAGTACCCGGTTGACGAGGGTTTACAGTAGACGACAATTGGGCCATTTGCATCTCAAGATGCTTGATGGAGACTGCATGTGCATCCACTTTTTGCCCAATGTTAGCCAAATCACCTCTCAATTCCTTGGCGTGCTCATCACTTGCGTCAAACCTCCTCATCATCTTTTGCAACATGTCTTCAACTCGCGCCATACTACCTCCACCATCCCTAGGAGCAACTTCCTGATTTTGAGGTGGAACATAGGGCCCACTTCGATCGTTTCTGTTTCCATAGTTACTCCGATTGAAGTTGTTGTCGCGGTTGTAGTTTCCTTCACGAACGTAGTGACCCTCTCGGTTGTAATTCCATAGTTCCGACCTTGATTTCCTTGACCTTGGCGCCAATTTTCCTGATTGGAGCCTTGGGCGTTCGGTCGGAAACCCCCCGTCTGCTCATTCACTGCATAAGAATCTTCCTCATAGTAAAACTCATCTATCGGCGGTGGTGGCTTAGTCAAATAATTCACCGCATTCACTTTCTCCGCACCCCAGTGACATGTTTCAACACTAACCCAAGCTCAGTTCTCATTTGAGCCATTTCTTCACGAATATCATCTGCGCTGGGTTGTGTGTAGATTGCACTGAAAAAGTGTTTCTCCCAGTATCTGACTTCCTAGTGCTCCAAGCTTTATTATTTCGGGAGATTTTCTCTAACTTCTCAGCGATCTCTGCATAAGTACACTCCCCATAAGAACCTCCGCAATCGTATCCAACACCGCTTTATTATTATCATCTTGCCCCGATAGAAATACTCTTTCAGCGACTCATCATCAATACGGTGATTTGGGACACTTCTCAAGAAAGAGGTGAACCGATCCCAAGAACTGCTTACTGACTCCCCTGGTAGTGCCACAAAGTTGTTCACCCTATCTTTGTGGTTGAGCTTCTTTGAAACCGGATAGTAACGAGCTAAGAACACATCCCTCAATTGGTTTCATGTATAGATTGAGTTATAGGGAAGCTCAGTAAACCATATAGCAGTCTCTCCTGTTAGTGAGAGAGGAAAAACTCTTAGCCCAATGACGTCCATGTCCAAGTTAGGCCTCCCTACACAACTCTTACACACCGACCTCAGTTTGGCGATGTGAGCGTGTGGATCCTCATATGGTAGCCCAGAAAACAGACCTCTAGCTGTGAGCATCTGCATTAAGCTACTAGTTACCACGAAAGTATGACCATGTGGTAGAGGAGGTAGGACAAGTGGCCCATCAGAGTCAGTGATGTTAACATTTCCCTATAGTACTCTTGAGGGTGTGGAGCAGGAGGTTGCCTCCTCTGATTACCTTCACCCGGATTATCAACCATCACTTGATTATGAGCCTCAACTGGCGGGGGGTGGAGGATTGATATTTTCCTCGATATAAGCAGGATTGTTTTGAATGTTCATTCTGCGAAGTGTACGGTTTAGTTCTGGATCAAGCGGAAGTATTGGTTCTCCTCGACTCCGTGTACCTGGCATACACTAAAGCTAGACCTGCGAGAAACAAAAATAAAAAGAAAAAGTAAAATCAGGAAATTATTGACTAAAACTCGGTAATGTGCTTAAAGTTAATCTAAAAGCCACTTTCCCCGGCAGCGGCGCCAAAATTTGATACGCTCAAATTACACTTCCCTAAAGAAGTATAAGCGGTCATATCAAGTAAAGAACCCAAATGTTAGGTTGGGGTCGATCCCACGAGGAAAATGGTTTAGACTTAACTTTAATCTACGATTACTTCTATTTTAATCAAGTCCTTTCCAAAAATAAACAATAAAAATGGGGGTTGTGTGACAAAATTATTTAATTAATTCTAAGTAAACAAGTAACAAGTTCAAATATTTGATGTTTATCAAGTGACGAGAGAAACTAGGGTGTAAGTGTTCCCCATTAGGTTCATAACGCAGTAACCCTAACTATAACAATTATTTCCTAGTATCTTGCATGCAAAGTGATAAGTTATATATCCCGAATTCCTTGGTCCGGAAACTAGTGAATTTCACTCCGCACCTTGGTCCGGCTACGTATGTATACATTGCTAAACCTTACCTTTTACCTCATATTAAGCATCATAATCGATGTATGGCTTAGTAATTACTTCGCACCAATCGACACTAGCCTATTAGATAGTGTATACTAAATCTACGTTGATAATTCTTTTCTTATTATTTACCTCCTTGTTCCGACAAGTAGCAACAAGGCGATTTCTAATGCGTGCACTCGTTAAAAATACTTCTAAACGAAAGAATTATCAATACATGCAAGAAACTATTCGAGAATTGTTATTTTAGCTAGTTTTACTTTGTTAATTACCCATGGTTCCCACAATCCTAGTTATGGATTAAGTTACCCATGTTAACAATCACACAATTCATATTGATTAGACAAGAATTCATGTACTTACTTTGATGAGATTGAAGAAAATCCAAAAAATTACTTGAATAAATCAAAGTCTTCCAAAAATGATTCCGGAAAGTAGAATATTTCCCCAAAATCTCAAGTTCAACACTTAGATAATAAAACTGAAAAAATACCAAAGAGTCTAACCCCAAAAAACGAGGTTTTTACAAGTATTTATAATAATGAAGTCCTAACATAAAAAGAAAATCTATTTAAGGAAAATCTGCCCAAAAACGCGTCTGAGTTGACGACCGGACCGACATACCATCGAGGCCTCCCGTTGTTCCACACTTTGAATCTTTTTAGGCTGCTTTCTTCTCCAACTCACTGTTACCATCGACGGACAAGGATGACGGTCCGTTGAGTGAACGACGGTCCGTCGATGGCTTCCGTTTCTCCACACTTAGAATATTTTCAAGACGGGTACTGGGGCTACTTTCTGTTAGCAATGATGGATGTGCAGGACGGTCCGTCGTGGAGATGATGGTCCGTCGATAGCTTCCGTAGCCCCACGCTTGGTCAAAATTCCCTGATCTTCCTTCAGCAGCATTTTCTTCAGACGACGGTTGCCACCTACGGACCGTCAAGGGGTCAACGGACCATCGATGACTCCGTAGGTCGTATCTTCTGCAATTTCAGCACAGTTCTTTCGCGTTTTCATTCTGGACAGTTTTCCTGCAAACAAAGAGAAAAATACATTAAAACTACTACAAAAAGGCCTTAGACGCACACTAAACTTAAGGGAAAAGCATTGAAAGTACCGTAAAACCACGGTACATCAGGTATGAGATCAATGGTGTTATCACTGCTGGAAGAAGACATGGGTCATGCTGATAGGGGAAATCAATGCTAGCTACTTGAAGAGGAAATGATTATGCCGACAGGGGGAATCAATGCTAGCTACCTGAAGAGGACCTGGTCCTGCCAACAGGGGGAAGAAGTTGAACAAGTTTGTCATCATCAAAAAGGGGGAAAATGATATGTTGATGTTTTGATGAGTTGACAAACTTTGGGATGATGAAACTCCAGTTACCCTAATAATTCTTGTTGATAGGGGGAACTGGTGAATATGTTTATCAACATCAAAAAGAGTGAAAAAGCTATATTGATGTTTTGATGATTTGATAAACTTTGGGATGATTCAACTCCAGTTACCCTAAGAATTCTTTTTGATATGGGGAACTGGTGAATAAATATGTTATCATCAAAAAGGGGGGAAATGTTAGTTCGAAGCTGAGTTGAGATGATAGCTCGAACTTGATATGAAGTTTTTATGATTTAACAAACTTATCGATCTAACAAGGAACCAAATCGTTGTTGTTGGAACTGTTGACAATGAGATGAATGATAAACTCAGTGTGAGGTATATTTGTGTGCTATCATCAAAAAGGGGGGAAATGTTATATTCTAGGTGTTTTGATGATCCTCACAAATGTGGGGACCTGGTCCCTGGTAGAGTGCTCTCGTCCAGATACAAATGAGGTACAGCTGTAAAAGTTGTCATGTGAGGTGGTAGGTGAAAAGTGCAGTGTCCTACACCAATAGGAAGAGCGAACGAGATTGTATGTTTCGGTATCTCACAAATGAAGGGACCTGGTTCCAAGCAGAGTTTCCTCCATCAGATACATAGTTGGTGACAGTTGTAAAGCTGTCACGTCAGAGGTTGGTGAGGCGTCAGTGTACTACACCAATCAGAATGGAGGAGGGTGTTTGTCTAGTGGATAATAACTCTTTATGTTTGATATTTTTAGCATGACAAACACCATATTATATTCATTCATCAAAGAAGGAAGTCAGCCAGCAAGCCTTTTCAAGAACTCACACAGAAGTTTGCAAGGGACCTGGTCCCCGCAAGACTGCAACGTGAAAAGGTGAAAAAACAGTTGTCAGAAAAGTTGCCACCTCTGATGCGGTAGGTGCACAGCCTTTCCAACAGCAGGCCTTCAGCCAATGGGATGGCTTCAACGAATTTATGGGGAATTATATTATCTCTTTCCAACAAACACAAATTCAAGACTTGGCAAATTAAACTTGGATTTTCTTTGAAAATTCACAAGCTTGAACGAAAGGCCATCTTCAAGGAAGAACATTGATCAACTCAACAAAAGGACCTGATAGAGTAAAGAAGAATATTTGTTGTATTTAGAGATTTGTGTCTATGTGCTTACATTGTAAATCTGATCCTCATCTATAAAGGATTCATATCTTGTTTCGGTTTGTAGAAGTCTAAGTCATCTAGAGTTAGGTGATTTAGTGGGCAACATTGTTGTTGCTTAGTAAAAATCTAAATCGTCCAAAAAGTGGGGGTTTAGTGGGCGGTGTGGTATCCGCTTAGGAAAATCTATATTAATCAGTGAGGGTTAGTATAGTGAGTAGTGTTGTATCTACTCCGGCTCAGCTAAGTGATAGGAAGTATTGCTTAGTGTGGAGATTAGCAGGCTAATCTCATTTTGTAAATTGGCTTTTACTTTTGCTTGGAGAAGATTAGTGGAAGCAGTTTGAAAAGTCCTGTTAAGAACAGGTCGTGGTTTTCCTCCCTTGAGCAAGGAGTTTTCCACGTAAAGTTGCTTGTCAATCTTTACTTTCAGTACTTATTTTACTGTCTGTTATTGTAACTGTGCTGAGGACCTGGTCCCATCGAAACAGGTGAACGCAATTTTTAGTTACTGTTCTTGCTGAGTCAAGGAACCTGGTCCTTGACTGATTGGTGGGTTCATACATTCCAATAGACCCACGTGTCGTCCAGGGTGTTCACCCGAACACCCTCGATAAAAAAATACACTGTATATCTAAGGGGTGAATTTTTTGGATTTGTGTGGATATATATATTTTGAACACCTTCAGTCACAAATGAATGAGATAGCCCAGCGGCAGCTAAGCTCAAAGTTATGCGCAACGTCCCGGGTTCGAATCCCTGGGTTGTTGTTTTATTTATTTTATTTTGTTGGCTTATTTACATGTTTATACTTTTATTTTCCGAACCTCCAGAACGAAAATCCTAGGTCCGCCAGTGCTTGGACACATACCTGGGAGGAAGCTGAAGGGGCTGAGATGATGTCAAAGAAGAAGGTTTCTCAAAACCACCATAGTTGTAGATCTGGACTGACCAATGTATTTTGGAAAGTTCCTGTCCGTAATTTCCTTTTGTATTTTCTTTTGTTTGGATGGTGACATTTATGGATATTAATAAATAAAATGTCCAAGTGACTACAATTCAATTAAAAAAAAAGTCTATCACTATCTTTGTCTAGTCTTATATTGCATTCCTATCCAATGGCATATACTCCTACAGTTCATTCTCTTCCTCAGTTAATGCATCTATGTCATTTTTTTACATTCACACAAGTTTGGGGCCTCATCCCTCAGTTCGATTGATGTTGAGCATACTTGTTTATTTAGAAACTACCATCAGGTGTTTAGTTTGAGCCTGAGAGATCTGTGCAACCTTGAGTGAAGATGCTTTTATGTATCGTATGTCTTATTTGTCTATATTTGTGAAATATCTAGAAAATTTGAGTTGTTCATATACATATCTCGCTCTATTTCTTTTTCTTTTCTTTACATTTTGATTTTATCATATAAGTTTCTGTTCGATCTTGTATTGACTTTCACTCTTTCTGTGTATGAATTGCATTTCTGAGTCTTCGAAGACTCACTTTCTTTACCTTTCGTGGTTTGGGCCATATAGGCTCAATTCCACACTCTACATCGAATAAATCCACGAGGTCGACGCACAGGTTTCGGAGTTAGAAGAATTCAGAGCAAACCAAGGAGTTGAAAATTCTGGGCCATAGAGTCCAAAGTTTTATTTTGAAATTCGTATTTTGTTATTTTTGGGCCTAAGCCCTTGTTGTATTTCTTTTTCTGTATTTACTATTTTTGTGTAATTAGTTTAGGACAGGTACAAAGGAAAATAGGCCAAAGGCCCAAAACAAAAGGGTCCAAAAACCGGTCAAGGCGTATAGAAACCGGATTTGGACCCAACTCACTCTCTCTCTCTCTCTTTCTCGTATTTCTTCGTTTATTTATCTGCTATCATTTGTCGTTAGCTTCAGGGTCAAAAATTCCATATCCCCGCAAGACGCCATTTGTTTTAATTAAATGAAGTAAGTCAAGTCTAAATAGGTTAAAAAATAAAAATTTGGAAAATTAAATAGCTTACTTAGGTAGTAAATCAAATACTTCATGTTTTCAAACAAGCTTTAAATAAATTCCTCATCTCAAAAATTAAGTAAAACATTTTAGCCGAATTAGTTAGTTGTCGAATAATTGCAAGTTAGCAAATGTTTTAGGTGCCGTAGAACCCTTCCTAAAATATAAATGTGAATTCTCGAACCCCCGTTAAGTTTTCAAATCGATTTTTCTGTTTAAATCTTTGAAAGCTGAGTTTTCTTGATTTTTCTTTTAAAATTAAGTGGCGACTCTAAAAAATATATAAATTATAAAACAATCTATATCATTTATTTTATTAAATATTTTAAACACTTAAGTTCCTATTTTATGGCGAGTTGAATATATTATTTTGCTTTTTGGGGTACAAGTGTTCTTTTTCCTTGAGTATAATTATATTAGATAAATTTAATAATTTATAATTAAAATTTAGATATTTAAAAAAATATATGTAGAAACTATATAAAAGAATACTAAAAGTTATTTTATTATGTCTATTCAAAGAAAATATATTTTTAAAAATATTGATCGAAATTCATTGTGTTTAACTTTTAAGAAGCTACAACTTTTGGCCAAAACAAAGAAGCAACGACTAATTTAAGGAGGGAAATGAAAATACATTTTCTTTCTACTCAGAATTTCTCTTATTAGAGTTGAAACACTTTTTTTTATTGTATTTTCATTTAATTATTGTATTTTTAGAAATTATGGGACTCACTTTAGCTATGTCCTATGATTTTAAATTGATATTCTTTAGTTATAACTTTATTACTTTAAATGTGTACTGTACATATTTTTCACAACTAGTTTAATACTTACTAAAGAGCGGTTTCGAAATTTTATAATGAGATGATTCGATAATGTGCCCTTTTAACATACGAACCAAATTTCTATTTGAATATTCTGACACATCCAGTTCATGTCTAAATCACCAAATTAGCCCCTTGGATATACAAACCTAATTTTTGGTAGAAATTGGTGTCACTTGATTTGCTAAACTAATCTATTCAGAGTCGAATAATATAAATTTTAATAAATATTTTAAGATATATTTTTTTATTATATTGATATAAAAATAATTATAATTTATAAAACTTTTTACATAAGTTTTAACTATCTACTTTTTTATTTTAAAATATTAAATTAATATAATTTAATTTAGTTTTAAAAGTTAATCAAATTAACTATTAAAAAATACAACATGACAAGTAAAACAACTAAAAAGAGAGGGAGAGCATACCAAACAAGAAAATTGAGAAATGTAAAATCACTTTGTTCATTCAATAAAATAGAATGAGAAATAGAATGATCTCACAGTTTCCAATTACAACTTGACTCTCAATAACTAAGAAAAACACCATTTAAATTTAATTCTAGTAATTAGAGTGGCATAATACGTTATGGATGTACAATTTGGATTAAACCTAAAGGGCAAACCAAATCAAACTAAATTCTAATTTAGATTGATTTTTCTGGATTTTTGTTTGGTTTAGATTTTATTTCTTTTGTTTTTTTTGTTTAATTTCGGATTTAGAAAAAATGAAACTGAAAAAAAAAATTATATATATATATATATATATATATATATATATATATATATATATATTATTTAGTTGGAGTTAACCACTTTTGTCCATTTTTAGTTATTTTCATTATGATTTAGTTTATTTTTTATGTTTGGATATCTATAATTAATATACTTTTAAGTATTGTGTTTTACGTTTTACTTATGATATATATATATATATATATTAAAAAGTATTTTTTTCATATTGCAAATATAAGTTTGTTATGTTTCTGATTATTGACATAACCGATTAACCGAACCAAAAAAATCCAAACCAAAAAGAGAAAAAATAAATTTATTTTGATTCGAATTGGGTTACACTTCTTCAATACATAAACTGAAAAACCGAGTGCACCCTTAAATACATCCAACACTTTATTAATAATAAAATTCAATAGTGGTTAACAGTAACATCAAGCTTAAGAATAGCTTTCAAATTAGGAATATCAATAAAGTGAGTAGTCATTATACCATACCCTCTAACAAATCTAAAATAACCAGTCCCAGACACAATTGAAAATTCCCTTTCTTTCATTGCAAATAAATCAGCACCTTGAATCTCCAAAGTACTCCCTTTATATATCCCATCACTAAAAATAATAGAAAACATCAAATGTAGTCCTTTACCATCCAATTGTGAATTTATATACATTCCTTGGGCTCTACCAATTAATTTTGAGTTTACATCTGGACCTTCTGTTACTGGATCATCAACAGCAATAATTGTACCAAAAGAAAGTACACTTGTTTGTGGCCCCTCTTTACCAGCCACAGTTATTGCAGATGTGTCATGTCCACTTAAATAATCATGGACATAAAATGCTAGTTTTGTTTGTTTGTTAAAGTTGAAAGCCCAGTAGAGAAATGGAAGTGCAACAATAATAAGTGGAAAGAACGAAGAACTAGGGATGTGCATTTTTATTTGTGGGGAAAAAATTGATTTTGAGATGCACAATTTAATGATGTGTGAAAGATGCTTGATCTTGTGAAAAGGATTATTTGGTTAAGAAAATGACAAAGGTATTAATTTGTTGGGTTTCTTTTTTAATTGTTAAATACTACTATATTAGTTTGTTTGTTTTTTTTTGGAGATTCTTGTTAGTAGTTTATTAAGGGTTTTTTGTGTGTGTTAGTTTGTCTTATTAATATATGCTTCTTGAATGAAAGAAACAAAGCAAGTATTGAGCGGATAATGCAATATCAATAGTGGAAAGGTTTTTTAATCATTAAAGGATCATTTGATTACGGTATAAGAGACATTTTATTCATGTATAAAAAGTTGCATTAGCTTTACAATGTTTGGTAGAAGTTTTGTATATGTATAAAAGTCAACATAACTTATACCATGTTTGGTTACATTTTTGTAGCCCTACATAATTAATATCAACATAACTTATGAGGAAATCTATGTATAAAGTTATGCACGGTAGAAGGTGGAATAAGTTATGTGGGTATTAGTTATACATGTATTAAAGTGATAAATTACATATTTACCCTATTAATTTATTTTATTATTTTTGATTGGAAACTTTCCTGTTTTCCTAGATATAGGTTTGTTGTTTTAATTTCTTTTTATATTTTAGACCATTTTTATTTCTTTTAATTTTTTTTAATTGGAAACTTTACTGTTTTCTCTCAACATGTGTTTTTTTTATTTCTTATTATACATAGATTATTTTCATTTCCTTTTATATACTTACCGTTTTGATTGATTTATGTAAATATAAATATTTTTTAATACTATAAATTGATTGTATATTTTTTAACGGTACATATGCAAATCAAATATTAGCATATTTCACATTTAATTAGAATGTATTATTATTTTGTAAATAATGTATATATTAATAATTTACAATAACTTTAATATTCAATAGTGATAATTATTCATGTATTGTAATCTCTACGTAACTAAATAATATCTACATAACTAATACCCACATAACTAAACCCTGCATGGTTAAATCCTGCATAACTAAATCATGCATAACTAATACCTGCATAACTAACCATGCATAGCTAATACATGCATAACTCTGATCAGTAACCAAACAACCCCTAAAGTGTTCAAGTGTACTCACAATAGTGAATGACGAAAATTATTTTAAAAGTCAATATATGAAATGCTCAAATTAATAGATACATTCTTATCCAAAATGATGCATATAACCTAGGCAATGTAAGTAATTCATTCATGTATGAAATCTTTTTCTCAATTTGTTAAAGTTCGATCCATGATCAAGCGATCTTTATTATAATTCAATTAGGATGTTGAATTCATGATTTAATTTGTAGAGATATAACACAATCAGATATTAACTTAAAAAGAAATTTTATACATTTCAAATTATCGATTTGTGAAAGTTTAGTAACAATTGTTCACTAAGGTCAACTAGCAAGAGTATTTAGTAGGTGTAGAAGTGGGTATCAATTTCGAGTGTGGGTAATGTGATTGCTCAAGAACATTAACGGGTAGTTTAGTTGTTGATTAGAGTTATGCAGGTTTAGTTATGCAGGGTTTAGTTATGCAGATATTAATTATGCAGATTTAGTTACGTTGAATTTAGTTATGCGGATATTAGTAATGTAGGTATTATTAAATTATATAGAGATACAATATGTTATTATAATGTTCTATAAATATATTTATATATTGTTTATACAATTTTAATATATAATTAGAATATGATTAATATATGTGCCGATAAAATATATACCACCCAAATTGTAATATTAATAAATAATAAAATATTTACATTTGGATTCCAAATGTAAAAAAAAAAAAAAGTAGTTGATAGTGTGTTATAAAAAGAATCAGAAAAAAAGATTAAGAAACAGTCAGCATTCAAGTTTAGCTCTCAATAAAATAAATTTAAAATAAATTAATAGGGGTAAATATGCAATTGACTATTTTAATATATGTATAACTAATACGTGCAAAATTTATTTTACCTTTTATCCCTCATAACTTACACATTAATTGTTTTATAAGTTATGTTGGTATGTAGTACTACAAAGAACGCAATCAAACACGGTATAAAATTAATAGATGAATAACTTTTATACAATTTTTAGAATCCTATAACCAAACATGTATAAGTTCTTTGACTTTTCTACTAATAAAGCATCTACAAACATAGTGAAACTAATACAACTTTTAATATATGAATAAAATGGACTCTTATAATAAGCTCTCATGGATAGGCTAGGTCAATCGAAATTACAAGATGTATTTCTCAATCACATAATGTTTATACACGAAAGCTTTTTTAAGCCTCTAGTTCAAGCCATGCCAAACAATTTGTAATCTTAAGATAGATTTCTTTCACTAGCAATCTAGCATTTGACGATAAAATCTAAATCTCTTTCTCAAGCAAACGTAACAATTAACGTCAATATGCTAAATATTTTATTATGTATGAGCATATATATGACGTGGCAGACAAAATTTCACTTTGAGACCCAATCGGCAATGTTAGTCGGGCTCGCCAACCAACACATCTTCTTGCATTTCCATCTTTAGCTTCAAGCTTTAGATTTTCAAACCATAGCTCGACAGATATCGCCATTCACAATCAGTGAGTTGTCGAATATCACCAATGTTCAACCCATTGTTCTCTATTTTTAGCAAAACTCTCTGGTATCTTCAGCTATTTCACATTACCTCAAAGACTTGGTTGGCGAGTCGCCGTTCACTTTATCATCTCACCAACCTGCTTTGAGCTTTTTAGTATAAGACTTTCACTTTTAGCGAGGCCTAGCACTATTGGTGAGTCGCCAAGTGCTCTTTGCAAGCTTCAACATCACACTTTCTTTGTTTTTCTATGTTTTGACTTCTTTTTGCATACATTTGTCCTTGCCTTTGTCCTTAGGACTTCATAGCTACAAATCAACACTTACGCATCAGATACAGACATAAAATGGCATTCAGAAACTATTTTGGTGAACTAAAGTGAGTCAGAGGGCGATATGCAAGAATTTGCATGGAAGTCCTAATAGGAGTTCTAGTCAGGAAGAATATCCGGATAGGTGACCACCTACAAGAAATTATACATGGAGGCAAAAGAACAATGTGTATGAGGTGCGGGAGAATTAGCCATACAACAAACAACTATACCTTCTCCACAAAAAGTATCACCACTGAATTAACCCTAGATAATGAAACCGACATACCAAAATGATCAGCCCATGAGCAATGGAAAATCGTCTCATTCCAGAGGAGAAATAGGAAAAAGTAATGGAAACAATGTAACACAAGCCAGAACACAAAGGTAAGAGCATACCGACAATATTGGTAAAATTTTCTGATCCTACAACAGTTAAATTCTTTGTACAAAACTCTTAATGAACTTCCATTAACTCTCATAATACTAATTGTTACCGAGGAAATGTTGGGGCAGAAATAGCCAAGGGAAAAAGGAAACCAGAAGAATGGTGCAATACTCCAAGCAAACATTAATGAGCTAGGGCAGAGATCTGAGCAAAGATTTCAAGCCATCAATATAGATAGACCCCACGTGGTAAAACGCGCCAAAGATCATTGGCCAGGGGCGGATTTAGGTGTACGGGTGGGGTGTCACGACACCCAGTGTTTTCGGAAAAAACGTTACCCAATTGGCAAAGGAGAGGGTTTGCCACTCGTCAACTCGGGTTTGAACCTCAACAACAATATTTAATTTTTTTTGCTTGCTCCTTTTTTTCTTTTTCTTTTCATTTCTACATTCATTCTTATTTATTTACTATTCTTTATTAATTCAAATTGACCCCTTTTCATAATTAATTTTTATTTTTTTTTACTTTCTCTCGCACTAATTATTAATCTATTGATTTGAGTGTAACGTGTTTATTTTGTTTTATCAATTAGTGAGTACTGAATTATGAGCGTCAAATAAATATTATTAAGAATATATTTAAATAATGGTTTTTAGAAAAAACCTAAGTTTCAAAAATATTTTTAAAAAAAAATTAAAGGTTCTTTCGATTTTCACCGACGTTTTTGCTAAGTAAGATGAATAGGCTGAAACTACAATTTTAATTATTTCCCAACTATATATCTCCAACAACACATAAAGTCAATGGAAGATGAATATATTATGTTAATATTATTAGATGGTTTATACAAGCTCAAATTTTAACGTGACTTTTTCTCTCAAAGTTTCAGCGAATAAGACATTTAATTCCAAAAAGAAAATAAAAATTGAATTGTTTAGTTATCTCTGATCACATAATATCTAAAAGAAAATATTACTATAGGCACATTTGATCGATTTGTTATAGAATAAAATAAAATTAATAACCTGAATTGTAACTCAAAATTAAAGCAACCAGTCATTTTATCTTACTTGAATGTTGTGGCACCCCGACCTTCAAATTCTAGATTCGCCTCTGTCACTGGCACAAGGATCCGATACAAAGAGAGCTTCAGTCCTCATTCAATAAGGAAGGCCCTTCACGGCGGCACACCCCCACTGTTAGCCCAAAAATTAGTCATGACTCTGCAACTTCTACTATAGAGCGAAAAACCACGATCTCTCCTATAAACTTCTATCTTAGGTGGATCCACTATAGCTAATATCTATGTAAGATTATCACATTTATGGGATAATGAGATTGCTACTAGAAACCTAGTCTTGACTACGGGAGAGCTTCCATCTCCATATCCTCTCATTGCTAAGCATAAAGCCCACGGAATATTCATATAATTATTCATGTAAAGGCACAATAAAGTAACCGATCCAATCTAGAGTTCATTAGAATAGCTCCTTATTCTTGATCAACTTAAGTGAGAAAATTTTTCAACCTTATGAATCCTTTAATATGAGAAAACCCTTTACCAATCATGTCTTAAGTAGTATGCGAGAAATCCTTTCACAACAACATCAATGAATTACCCTCAAAGCAATCTTAAATCATTTTCATCAACTTCGTAAAGAATCATGCATATATTCCTAATTTATCTTTCATAGTTCAAAAGTTTCATCATATGATCATAGTCTACAAATAATGGATCAAGCATGGTTCATGTGAATTCTATTGTAAATCTTACGGAAAATACCTTCATCACGAACATTTGTACTTAAATTCACCAAACCTTATGCTTCACAGTAAACTCTTGTAGGAACTTCTCATAGCTTGAGGCATGTCGAGAGACACTGTCCTTAAGGATATTTTACCTGGTATAGGTATATCCCCCATGATTCAACAAATTCTTCTAGTATAAATTAGGAGCTAGAAACTAACAAAGATTTAATCAAAGAAAATCCAGCAATAAAATATATCTTGATGTAGAAGGGAAAACTTATACAAAAAATATGTTATTTTCATCACTTTTTCTCCATCTATCTCTTAGGAAGAGAGAATATATATATGTACATATATACTCAAATCAATTCAACGTTCAAACAATAACGTTCCAACATTAAATATGGTAAAATATTAATCACCATTAATCCATAAAAGATTCATATATTGATGACAAAAAATGGTTAGGCCATTAAACAATATAACAACATATCTTTAAAGATATAGTAAAAATAATGATAAAGTTTAATATAAGAATTAATAATTTATTTATAAAAAGTTTCTTTTTGAGATATTATCTTATTTTTTCAACAATCCCCTACATATCTCAAATAAATAATAGAATAAAGTAAGAAGTTTTGTTGGGTATTCATATATGAGTCTAATGCATCGAATCTGGTGTCGTAGACTATGAACTAGACCTAGATAAAACAAGATTAAACATACAGAACAGTTGGTGAAGTTTAGAACTTCTATGAACCAATAATTCTTTTGTAAGTCCAACGTATTATTCTATCACATTATACTCGCACAATCTTTGTCGTTATTGCGGTTTTGCGCTAAAAGGTCACGCACGTGTCCTGGTATTCATGAGTGCTCTAGAAAATTGTCACAATTTCATAAAAGCGGCACCATTTCACACTCATATAGGTCCAATCATCTAATGTATTCTGTAGAGCAATACACCATGTATAAAGGATATGAATTGGATTAAGAGCTCTAACTTTGCCTCACTTTGTTTTGCAGATTATTACACTATTCACACATCATAGGAGGGACATAACTTTATAGTGTTTATTTGATCAACTAATGACTTGTTATTACTCATATAAACCTAATTCATAGGATCTCCGATTACATAGGTTGGGTTACCATCATTGTTGATCTTCTCAAATGACTAAAGGTCTTACTCCCCTCGATGTTTTATTTAGTCAGTGAATTAATCATATTCACCTCCGACTTCACATTATTTATTTACGTAAATAATTCATTTCACTACAGTATTTTTATCACATCGTGTCTCAAACACCTATATCTAATTTAACCACATAATAATTGGTTTTATTCCAATTGAAATACTTACTCAGAGTTGTCTTAACCACTTAGTCTCATCACCAACTTCACAACAATTAAATCTAATTAATTATTTTTATAGTATGACATTCACAAAAATGTCTCAACTTCTTTTACCTTTTTCATCATATATTGTACCGTTCTTGTACAACAAAATATTTAATTTATCTAGTATTGTATTTATCGTACCACTCATGTATTATCAAAAAACTCTTTTCAAAATAATGTATCAAAAATCAATATCATTTACAACAACATGAACATTGGAAGTATTTTCACTTTTAAAAACTCACTGATACTTTATTTTATTTTTCCCAACTCTAACATTATATTCAATCAAATTACAATTGATTACCACAAATATGTATATACAACATTTATTAGCATACAATTAAAAAAAAGAGAGAAATACATTTGAAAAAACACTGAATTTGGCCGGATAACTTACTTTAGTACTTAAACTATACGAGCGTTTAAATACCCCCTTAACATCTTTGAAGTGATTATTTTCCACCCTGAGACTATAAGACCACTTTCACTCGCCACATCATAGTCACGTAAGCGCCACATCATAACCATGTAGGCACTATGTCATTAATTTTTATTTCTTTTTTACTTATTCACTATTTTTTCTTAAACACTTTTGAAAATTAATTATATAAATTGATTAATTTATATATAAAGGTATACCTCAACCCTCTCTTTCTTCTTCCTTATTGTTCACCATTATTCCAACCTTCAATACTTTCTTTTCTTCTTCTTCACTATTCAACAATTTTTTAAGTCACTTTAAAAAAAAAAATTCACTATAATATTCACAATATCTTCTTCGAACACTTCCAACGAATTTACCCACTTGGAGAATGAATTTTTTTGAAATACAATATTTTCTTGACAATTCAAATAAAAAATGAAGATCGCATAAGAAAGTTGATCAAAAAATATAAATTTTATGAGAAATATTTGAATGGATCTAGAAATCAAAATGGGTCACTCAAAATTTAAGAAAGTTTATATTTGTCAAATCAAAACCAATAATATAGAGTGAAATCGGCGTCAATAAATTGACAATGATATTGAACTTTACGGATTAGTAAAAAGTTTAGTGAAATGAAAATAGTGGATAGAGGTGGGGACGAATATGGAGGAGGAAATGTTTCATTGGAGAAAGATATGTATTGAGGAAGAGAAAAAAAATGAAAAGAAAAAAGATTAAAGAAGTTAAAAAGGGGACCCACTAATTTCATTTACCTCTTATTACGTTAATTTACATATTTTAAAGATTTAATATACATAAAAAACTATTTAAATATTTTTGTATATATAGGCCAATAAAAAAAGGCGATGTGTAGGGCTTTAAAAATTCACTCTTTTTTTCTCTGTTTTTACGCACTTTCAAGAGAGTTCACTCACTCTCTCTGCCACATCATCCCTTAGGGGGGTGTTTTAATCACTTCAAGATGTTAAGGGGGTGTGGTATTTAAACGCCCGTGCAGTTTAAGTACTAAAGTAAGTTATCCGATCAAGTTTGGGGGGGTGGGGGGTTATGTATTTTCCCAAAAAAAATTAGACCATATTTTTTTTTAAAATCATGTAGCACAACATTAGCAACATACCCCTACACTTTCAAATATTTCATAATAGATGTATAACACTCATAACCTAAGCAAGAAACCCCTACACTTTCAAATATTTCATAATAGAGGATTAAGCTTTTCATAAAATTTTTATTCGTAACATGCACATTTATAAATTAAAAATTATCAAAAAGTCCACCTCTTTATTTCTCAATAAAAACTTTTGTATATGTAGAGAAAATATTCACGAATGTGACACAATAATATTATTTTACATTTAGAGTGTGTTTGGTATGAAGGAAAATATTTTCTGGAAAATGTTTTCCAATTTTCCCATGTTTGGTTGGGACAAAAGCTATGGAAAATGTTTTTCAAATCAACTCATTTTCCTCAAAATTAAGGAAAATGACTTCCCTTCAAAAATTAAGGAAAACATTTTCCAAAACTCTCCTCAAATTTCAAATTACATTTTTTTTGGGAAAAACATCAATTTTAAAAAATATTTTCAATTTTAAAATTTTATTTTTTCACCCGATCCCTGACCCCCCGACCAGCCCCCCAACCCCAACCACTCCCAAAAAATTAACCCACTACCCCCACCCACCCCCCCCAAAAAATAATAATTTTTGATTTTAAAAAATATTTTTAATTTCATAAATTATTTTTTACTCTAGTAAAAATAAAAGATGTCTCTCAAAAATATTTTTCATTCATAAATCAAACACTAAAAATTATTTCCGGAAAATATTTTCCACTCACTAACCAAACATGAGAAAATAAGTCCAAAATCTACTTGTTTTCCAGGAAAACATTTTCTAGGAACACATTTTCCATGGAAAACATTTTCCTTCATACCAAACACACCCATAGTCATTATTTATAGAAGTCTCATAAAATTCGAGAGAATTAACTCTAATAATTTAGACATTCTAATAAACAAAACACAAATGTGTAATTTATTAGTAAAAGATAAAACTGTAATTTTTATACCTAGCATCCAACAATTCATTAATTAACTAGAACAATTACGAATCTAAGTTTTTGTTCGTATCATGAAAAATATATGCACAAATAAATCACAGTTACACTATCCATAAGTTAAGACACAATATTACTGTTTTTCATAGTATAATCTTATCAACCTCAAAATTTTCATTTTTCTTTTTTTCTAATAATTCCTCGTAACCAAATTGGCTCGGATTTTAGTCAATACCTCCTCAATTAATGTCAATCAGTTTAAAAAGAATTTTCCTTTCATAAACTTGAACATTTCTAAAATCACTAATATAAATAGAAATTTCTGAGTTAATATCTTAAAAGGTCATTTAATTTTAGAAATTAATCTAGCAAAGTCATTAAAGTTTGTATTGTATCAATAAAATCACTCAACTTAGACATTTGTGTTAGTAAAATCACTCAACAAAATTTATCATTAAATTTTTTTTATGTCATATAAAATAGAACCTACAAATATATAAAATTAAAGAAAACTAATTTAATTTTTTTTGGGTAACCTTAATAAGTGAAGCAAATACTCTTATTACATTATCTTAATTTATTAATTACTAAATAAAAGAAATAATTAGGAGTTTTATTTATTGGCCACTAGTGTATCGTTGCTTAGAATTAGCACAAACAAATTGTCGATGAAATTTGTATTCACAAGTCTAATTAGGACTCATTAGATCGAATAAGAGTACTAAAATATTTAAAATTGTAACCTCAAGTAACTACTTTTTAGATATATCATAACTGACACCTTTTCTTCAACAATGCAAAAACTAAACAATAATGCTCGAATGAAATTTGTCTTTTTTTTCTTTTGCAACTTTTTTTAAAAAAAAGTAAATATAAAAAAAATAATTTTATATATATTATAGTACTTTTTCAACTTAATATTTTGCTTTAACAAGTCAGTTTTGCGTAAGTGTTTTTTTTTAAATAATAATAATAATGTCATAATGCTTACATACTTTAATATTATAAAAATATTTATTTTATTAATTAAGTTTGCTCGTAAAAGTCTACTAACGATTTTAATTTTTTTATTTATTTATAGGTTTCATATTTATATTTATACGACATAAAAGAATAATTTATTTTGCTATATCAAATGTTTTTTTAATGATAAATTTACTTAAGTGATTTTATTGATACAAAAATCTAAGTTGAGTGATTTTATTGATATAAAATAAAGTTCAATGATTTTTGTTAGATAAATTTCCAAAGTTGAGTGACCTTTTGAGATATTAACTCAAAATTTCTTCTTCTCCAATTTGGAGGTAGGACACAATAATTTTAATTAGCACAAATTTACTCAACAACACAAAAAATCTAACACTCAATTTCTCACTTTCACATATTAGCCATAAGATTCGCTTGAGAAATCACCACAATAATTTTATATCATCCGCTTAATCAAATTTATTTTAATTTTGTGAAATAATCATTTCTCCAAATCTTCTACAACATTGAGAAATATGTGGATATGTTATCTCAATTTATCACATAAATATCTATTAAATTATACACATATAATATTGTTACATACCTGACTAGCATGAATCGCAACAGTTCAACCATGAAAACCTCCTCTGCTAGCATGGAAACAAAATAGCATCTCTAGTTGCCAAAGAAATGAAGTCTGACACAATATACTAGACCAAACCTTCATTTTGCCCTTCAGGATAGAGATCACTAACTCTTGTCTTAGTACTTTGCATCCCAATGGAAAATAAATTCTTAGAAATTTGAGAGACAAGTGGCTCAACAATAGATGTTGCCATTGGAACCTTGCGGTCACTTCAACATTACTTAGGAGAGATAAAAGAGCACTAACAATCTTATGAGTAGTATTTCTGTAGGAATAAAGTATACCGATATATTCTTAAGATTATTGTAAATTTCATGGAAAATATCTTCATGACGAACACTTATATTTAATTCATCAAATCTTATGCTTCACCATAAACTTTTGTAGGAATTTCTTATAGTTTGAGGCGTGTCAAGAGACACTGTCCTTAAGTATATTTCACCCGGTATAGGTGTAGCCCCCAGGATTCAACAAGCTCTACTAGTATAAAATTAGAAGTCAGAAACTAACAAAAATTTGATCAGAGAAAATCGAGCACTAAAATATATCTTGACTCTGGAGGAAAAAGTTATTAAAAAATATGTTATTTTAATCACTTTTTCTCCATTTCTCTTAGGAAGAGAAGATATATATGTACATATATACTCAAACCAATTCAACGTTCCAACATTAAACATGGTAAAATAGTAATCACCATTAATCCATTAAAGATCTTGCATTATCATATATTAGGTAAATTGTCTGTGCTTCGCGCGATGGTAAACTACGTCAACAATCTATTTCTGAACATTTAATAATATAAATATTTTCGAGAGGGTATAATCCTATGATAATTTTTCAAGAATATTTTATCCAAAGAAGATATGAAAGGTTTTTTTAATCTTAAAACAAAAAAGATTTAATTCTAAGTGTTTATGGATTTTGTTATTAATTTATTTTACTGTAGTTGTTCATCACCAAAGTCTTTCGAAAAGATATATAATTGTTTCATTTTTTATATTTGTATTTTCAAAAAGTTGTACAAATATTTATTCATGAACTGCGAGAGTTTTCTCCTATTCAAGGTCTCTACATACAAAAACTAGATATTATACATCTCATATAATTAGTTGTGTACTTGATAAGTTTATTAAAATATAAAAACACATCTCTTGAATTTCAATGAAATAACGTATATCGCTCAAATAATTTGGATTAAATGATGTCTTGGCAAATCCCTTAATCAAAATCATACGCAGTCGGTAACACTACTTTGATAGACAAAAGACATATTTTGTTGTTTATGTTTCAATCAATATGGTTAAAACTTTATTTTTGGGACTTTTAATCTAAAGTTTGTAAGAGATAATTATTTCTTTAATATTTATGTAATATAGATTCATCCTACTTTGAGGGGTAATTCATTGACTCAAACCCAACATTTGAACCACAGACTTTTGATTAAGGTTGAGTACAATACTTACCATCCCACTACATTCCTTTATTTTTGGATGTCACTAATCGATTGAATGCCTCGATAAGATAGAAAGTTGAATGAATAAAACTCCAAGGTAGTGTGCAATCACCATAATAACTTTTGAACACTCAAAGTCCCTTCTTGGACATCCCATGGATCTTTTAGCCACTGGAAATTCTATAAAGATCAAAGTCATTGATTTTACAAGTCTAAGAATTTTAATCTACATGTGACCAATAGTCTAATGATTACACTAAAACTCTTGATTAACATATATTTACTTCAACGTAATGATCAAAAACATAAACATAAATATCAAAGTTAAAACATGTACTAAAAAAAACATAAATTGATGACTGTAAAAAACATATCAGGATCTTTAATAATAAAATGAAACATAAAGGAAAAAGTCGAGCTCATTGAATGCACATTGCCTCCTTAAGGAAATTATTTCATTCTAGTGCCCAAGGTTTAAGAATAGATCCTCTCAGGACAGAACGATTAATAACAATGGTGTTAGTGAGACACACTCAACAGGAGCAAAGTGCACAAATATTTAATTGTGCAGAAGAAGAAGAAGTAGTTCAAAATTTTTGTTGTGTTAAAATGAAAGAAAATCCCTCTACTTATAGACAACAAAGGGTAGTGTGAATAAATGTTTATTGTGCCTTATCGAAAACTCTTTGAACAAGTCACAATCTATCATAAAAGTCACAATTTAAAAGTTGCAACTCTTCATGGAAGTCGCAACTCTTCATTAAAGTAGTAACTCTACATAAAAGTCGCAACTCTTCATAAAAGTTACAACTCTTCATAAAAGTCACAACTTTTCATAAAGTCACAAGTTTTTGTAAAAGTCGTAACTTTTCATGAAAGGGAAGACTAATTTTGAAAATAAATAAGTTAAAGGGAATTGTGGTTTGTGATGCCGCCAAATAGGCGGGCCTAGAATTCTCTCATATAAATATATGATATATGATATGATTAATGACGAAAAACAGTTAGGCCACTAAACAATATAATAGCATACCTTTAAAGATATATATAATTAAAATAATGATAAAGTTTAATATAATAATTAAGAATTTATTTAATTATAAAACATTTTGTTTTGAGATATTATCTTATTTTTCCAACTAATTCAACTTAAAAACATGCAATTATCTTAATTCATCCATAAAATTATAAAATAATCAATTGAATCATAATTGAAAAGAACTAATGAGATTGAATAAAACTTAACTTCAATTGGAGATTTTAACTTGTAAAATTGGAGAATTTTGGAACCCCACGGAGGAAGGACTCCATAGGTGAATACTATCATACCTTGATGTCAAAATCCCACAATCAATGGTGAATTGGAGACTTTTTTTTGGAGACTTTTTTGAAATCCTGTAAAAGTTGCGACTTTTATGAAAAGTTGCGACTTTTATGAAAAGTTGTGATTCTTATGAAAAGTTGCAACTTTAATGAAGAGTTATGACTTCTATGAAAAGTTGTGACTTTTATGAAAGGTTGTGACCTTTGCGAATGATTGAAACTTTTCCAAATAGTTATAACATTTTCGATAAGACACAATTAATATTTGTTCTCACTACCCTTTGTTCTCTATAAATAGAGGGATTTCTTCTCATTTTGAACCTTCTCTTCTTCTTCTTTTTCACAATTAAATATTTATGTACTTTGCTCATATTGGGAGGCTCACTTGCACCATTGCTTATGTTTCAAATCATGATATGTATTTTTACAATCAATAATTTATGCTTATATTATTAATGATAAATGATAAGATGTAAGAATTGTTATTTTCCTTTACATTATTAATGTTTGTTACTACGTAATATTAAATTCCCGCGAGAAGCGCGGATAATTTTACTAGTAAATAAATTTTAAAAAAATAATTCAACTGTTATGAACCCTCCACGTGTTAGTTTCATGATTTTTTCACAACAAAATTGTTTGCGAACATTTAAGTGGTGTACATTATACATGTCTTTTAGTGTGATAAATCAAAAAGGTAGAAAAGACTATCTAATTTAAAATGAGTCATTTAGCTTAAATAGATATTTTTTTTCCTGCAACAAAATTTGAAAAATCACACTAGAGTTTAACGGTATGTTTGGAAAGTCACCTGCTAATTGGAATTGGTGTAATTACTAGGGTAGTAATTACCAGCCTAGCAATTACACAGTCTAGTAATTACACTGATTGGTTGTCATAGTGTAATCATAATTATACATGATATGTTTGGAATGTCATAGTGTAATTACACATGTTCTGTTTGGATGCACAATATCAATCACAATATTATATTAAATTTTAAAAATAAAAATTAATTATTTAATTTTTTTACTAGACAAATAAGAAAGTATATAAATGATATTAAATTAAATATTTAAGATATATATTATTTTTTGAAAATATATTAATCAATAAACATATATTCTTAATTAATGTTATGGAAAAAATGATTGATTTATATTTTTCCAAATTAATATATTTCAATTGAATTGATCACAAAAACTAAAAGTATGTAGTTTTTACTAACATTGTGAAATGTATGTTTGATAAAAAGATTCATATATAAATAAAATATCATAAATTATTAAAATATTTGACAAAAAGATAATATTCTATCAGGTTTAATTGAAATATGATTTACAATGTAAATTCAATATTACTAAAACAAATGAAACGGAAATATAGCATTAGTTGTAAATTCAAAAACAAAAAATTTAACATAATACTTTTATCTTAAATTTCAACATATTAAATATGATTTATTTATTTTTTATGTTTTTAAAAAAGAAAATATAATCTATAACCTACTTAACAATAAATTCTATTTTAATTTAAAATAAGAATACTAATAGTTATACTAATGAGAAATAAGCATGACATAAAAAAATATATAAGAAAAAATTGCATAGAATCACATGAAGTAAGGTTAAGAACGAGAAGAAAATAAAATATAATAATATAAAATAAAAAATAAACTTTTAGAAAATTTTAGAATAACAAAAATAAAAAAATAACTTAAAAATATAGAAGTAAAAAAATTAATTTTTTAAAAAAGTAATCAACTGAAAATGCAATTACCAGCAATTCACAGCCAGAAGAGTGTAATTACCCCTGCTAATTACACAATTACATGTTGACCAAGTAATTAATGTTCAACAAAACAGGATAAATAGTGTAATTACACCCAATTACGCCAAATACAATTACCAGGGTATCCTTCAAAGAGGCCCTAAATAAATTTAACTGACCAAAAAATCAATTACCGGTAAAAGAACTGTAATTTTGATTTCTCGATAATTGTTCAACATATAAAGAGATTTTATAAGTTGAGTACGGGGTCAAATTGATTGAATTTGATATTTAATAAATCAGGTGTCACGTCATTACCAAGTAATCAGATATATCACCTTTGGACTTTTTGAATGAGGTAGTAGGAGATGAATATTTTTCTCAAAAATCAAAAGACTAATCCATTGGTGGCCCTCTAAATTATTAATTTTTTACTTAGACACTCAAACAAGACTTTGTTCATTTTAGACACCTCATTCATGTTTGCTGTATCATTTTGACACTTTTTGTTGACATGACATAGTGAGTGTGATACACTCCTTACCAGCGTGTGGAGCGCTTATATTTAACATATTTTCATTTTATATTTTTCTTCTTCTTCCCCATTTTAGCCACCATTTTTCAAAATTTAAACTCCTTCCATGGAGAAATAGATCTACTAGTCTACAACACCAAGAGATTTAAAGCTCAACAATGTTTCTTATTGTTGCGATTAGGGCTGTTCAAACGAACCAAAATCGGTAAGCCGAACCGATAAAAGAGTTATTGTTTTATAGTATTGGGTATTGGTTTAGTGGTTTTGATAACGATTTTGATTTTTTTTGTTATCGGGTTATCGGTTAAACTGTTTGAGTTTTTCTTAACGGGTTAACCGATAACCCGATAGTAAAATAATAATTATATTTTTACATTTTGTATATAAAGTCTCGACTATGAGTTTAATTTCTACTTTTATTTTTGGTTGTCTCAAACACTTGATTATTCTACAATGTAAAAGTGTTTGCTTTTGAAAGATTAACTTGTGAACTCAAGTGCATGATTTATTTGGTTTGTCACCTTGTTTCTAAGTGATTTTTAATGTTTATTCTTTTGTGTCAAATCTTAACGGTTAAACCGATAACCAAATCGATAACGATCAAAAATCGATAAACCAATAACTGAATAGTCATATCTTAATGGTTTATAACGTTTAGCATCTCTACAAACCGATAACTAATAAGCCAACCGATAAACTTTAAAACCGAACCGGCCGATACACAGCCCTAGTTGCGATTCTTCCTCATTGAAATATTTTGAAAAAATCAAAAATTTTTTAAAAGAAAATTTAGGAAATTATTTTAAGGAACTCTTTGTTTAGATTTAATAATTTGATTTTATTTGAAGTTATAAGTAAAAGAATCAATTTTTACAAAGAAATTGTGCTTTTGGAAAATAATTTTTTTCAAACAGTAAAATTACTATGAAAGTATATGGAGAAAGACAATCTGAATTGGCGAAAGGTTGGGGTTGGGGGTAGGTGGTGGAGAAGATGCTTTGAGTGTGGGCGTAGGGGTTATAGACTGTGGAGAAGACAATCTGGTGGGGGAAGGGGTGAGGATTAGGGGGGGGGGTCGTGGAGAAGACAACATAGAATGAGCTTGTATGTGGTCAATTTTTTTAAAAAAAAAAAATTATTTGGACAAATATTTTCACGTGTCATTAAGTCATTGACCTTTTTTTAAAAACTCAAAATTTATTATTTAAAAATTATTTTTCAATATGTATGCCACATGTTTTTGTTTAATTCATCATTTTGACACATCATCGACAAGTGTGTTGCACACACCTTACATATTTGGCTGGATTATATAAAAAAAATATCAAAATGACACACCAAAACATGACATGAGGTATCTAAAATGATATAAATCTAGTTAAAATATATAAGTGAAATTTAGTGTCAAACTTTAGGACTACCAATGGATTAGGCCAAAATAAAAAGTGTGACATAACCAGTGACTAAATTAATAAAATTTAGTGGCCCCTATTTAATAGATCATTAAATATAGAGGGAAACGTTACCTAAACATCTCTTACCACTAACTTACCGTATGTAACGTTTCTCAATCCAAATACTGATTCAAAGAAAAACACAAAGTAACAAAAGAAGAAAGATTTCATTATAGGAAAAAAAAGAAATCTTAGTTTTTGAATCTCCATTTTTGTATGCTTTTTATCCTTTATCCATGGATGAAATGCATTAAAGGTGTGAGACTTTGTTAAACTTAATGGCTAATAAAATAGCCATTATATGTTGAATATCTATCTATTGCATGTACTTTGATAATCAACAATGAAATTTTACACATTTTTGGTTATCAATCCACATTTTGTTCCCTCTTAAGCAAGGTATATTCATTAACAAATGTTACAAATGTTACAAATTCTTATTCTTTTGTTTTGTCTTGTGGAGCTACAAGTAATGCCACAGATTCAGATGGAAGGATTTGGAGTCCAGATTCTACATATTTCTCCTTCTTCTCTTCTGGTAATTCAATCACATCTAAAGCTAAATATCAAGACCCTTCATTGATTTCTGATATTCCTTATATGACTGCTAGAATTTTCAAGAATCAAACAACTTATTCCTTCCCTGTTTCTCCGAAATCTCGCCATTGGATTAGACTTCATTTTTATCCTTCTTCTTATGACAATTTCAATTGTTCCAATTCATTCTTTTCTGTAAATATTGCGGGTTTTACTCTTCTAAACAACTTTAGTGCTTCAATCACAGCACAAGCATTAACACAGGCTTATATCATAAGAGAATTCACTCTTGTCCCTCTCCAAACTTCTACACTTAACATAACATTTACCCCTTCTTCCGTGTATAATGACTCATTTGCGTTTATCAATGGGATTGAGATTGTTTCAATGCCTGAAATATTTGAACCCGCGCCTATGGTGGGGTTCTCAGATCAGACTACGGAAACACAAGCTTCTTCTATGCAAACTATGTTCAGGTTAAATGTTGGTGGACAGTATATTCCAGCTAATAATGACTCGGGCTTAGGGAGAATATGGTATGATGACGCGCCATATTTGTTTGGTGCATCTTTTGGTATCACATCTGCAGCTAATAACAGTATGAAAATTTCGTATCCTTCTAATTTACCTAATTACATTGCTCCGGAGGATGTTTATAGGACAGCACGAACGATGGGGCCAAATGCTGATGTTAATAGGAATTATAATCTGACTTGGATCTTCCAAGTTGATACAAATTTTACTTATCTTGTGAGGTTACATTTTTGTGATTTTCAGATGAAAAGGATGAATCAGAGGGTGTTTAAGGTATTTCTTAATAATCAGACTGCTTTAGAAGAAGCTGATGTGATTGGGTGGTCTTCTGCTCAAAATGTGCCAGCATACAAGGACTTTGTAATATATCAAACTGGTGATAATGATATGTGGGTAGCTTTACATCCTACTGATGAAACAAAGGCCCAGTTTTATGATGCAATCCTCAATGGATTAGAGATTTTTAAGATCAACGATACAAAGGGGAATTTGGCAGGGCCTAATCCTGTGCCATCACCACCCCTAGCAGCTGCAGAGACTGATTCTCAGTCAAAACCAGCATTTGCATCAAACAAAACTAGTAAGAAAGGCATAATAGTTGGTTCGGTGGCAGGAATGACAGCTGGACTTAGTATCGTTGTTGTTGTACTTGCTTGTGTCAAGCGAAGGAAGAATATAAACAACGGAGGGAATAAGTCTAGCAGAGGTGGTTGGTTACCTATTTATAGTTCTAGGAGTACAGAAACTAGAACAACTATCTCAGGTAAAAGCAGTGGCAGTAGTCACATTTCCAACATTGGTGGAGGCCTTTGTAGGTACTTCACCTTAGCTGAGATAAAACAAGGTACAAAGAATTTTGACGAGTCACGAGTTATTGGAGTTGGAGGATTTGGTAAAGTATATAGAGGAGAGATTGATGGAGGGACTATGGTTGCTATTAAGAGAGCAAACCCTTCTTCTGAACAAGGTCTTCATGAGTTTCAAACTGAGATAGAATTGCTTTCAAAACTTAGACATAGACACTTAGTCTCACTGATCGGGGCTTGTGAAGAGAATGATGAGATGATATTAGTGTATGATTACATGGCTAATGGGACATTGAGAGAGCACCTTTACAAGCACAACAAGCCACCCTTATCATGGAAACAAAGGTTGGATATCTGTATTGGTGCAGCGAGAGGTCTTCACTATCTTCACACTGGTGCAAGGTACACTATCATCCATAGGGATGTGAAAACTACAAACATTTTGGTGGATGACAAGTGGGTGGCAAAAGTTTCTGATTTCGGGCTCTCGAAAACGGGACCTAATCTCCAACAAACTCATGTTAGTACAATGGTAAAAGGAAGTTTTGGGTACTTGGATCCAGAGTATTTCAGAAGACAGCAACTGACAGAAAAGTCTGATGTCTACTCTTTTGGGGTTGTCCTATTTGAAGTATTATCTGGAAGGCCAGCTCTAAATGCTAGTCTTCCAAAGGAACAAGTCAGTCTAGCAGATTGGGCATTACACTGCCATAGGAAAAATACTACCAAGGAACTTATGGATCCACATATTAAAGGGGAGATTATACAAGAATGTTTGAAGCAATTCATCGATACAGCAGTGAGTTGTTTGTCTGATCACGGAACTGATCGTCCTTCAATGGGTTCAGTGCTGTGGAATCTTGAGTACTGCCTTCAGTTGCAAAGTGATCCTGATGAACCAAAAATGGTGGCGGAACAGAAAGCTAATGATGCCTATGCTATGCATACAGAGTTGTTAACGGTTGCAGAAGAAGGTAAGGAGTCGCGGAGGACAGCACGGACACTGTCTTCTCACAAATTGTAAATCCACAAGGTAGATAGTTGCTTAGTTCTACCGTTGTGCTTTTGTTTTTGTTTAGATGTTTCCTGTCAGGATTAGCAATGATGAAGAGAGTTTATAATTGACCATAAAGCTTGCTTAGCTTGTACAGCACCTCCATTTCCAACAGGTAGTTTTGGTGTTCGAGTCATGTGGATGGTACATGGAAGTACTAATAATCCTCCTAGACTGGGGGGTGAAAAAAATATACACTTGTATCTTGTACCTCTGTTATTCTTAGTGCCTTCATTATTGCTTCCCTGCGAGTGAAGCATGTTCAATGTTATAGCTACATTGCTTATGGTTAGCACAAGTCTATTTCCTGAGATTGAATCTCTATATGTCTGCGTTATTATTCAAGAAAAAGTAAACAGATAAACTAGTAGAATAATTTACGGTCAAATACACAAATTGGTTATATATCATGCATGTGGAAAATAGTAGAATTGAGGTTAATTTTTTTACATACAAACAAATAAGAATCTCATCATTCATCTCACTTAACTAGTGTGATATCATAGCATCTTATTTCAGTACTTTTTCATCACAAGAAAGCAATTTGCTTGCTGCTTTTATCACCTTGGAGAAGTGTTGTTTAATTTATCACATACTTGCAAATAACAAGTTAATTATATTGCAAGAGAAAAGGGGTGAACCAAAAAAAGCTGAAACCCGTAGGAAGTTCTTACTTGCATTAAATCAGGACGGTCAAATACAGTTTTGCTTAAAGGCATCGCGTTGGCGCTTAAAGCAATGGTTACGTTAAGCTAGATAGTTGAATATCACACTTGAATGCTTTTACTTTCCCCCGTGAACTCCGATAGACTAACCTCTAAGTCTTAACATCACTACCCTTCCCTCATCCATAATCCTGAATAACACTCCATCGCCAACACACTTTTCAATTACTATGATGCTTTAACATGCTATATAGATTCTGGAAACTTCCATTTTTCTACATGATACCCACATCCTCATGAGTCATGACTTGCCAATTTTCGCCCACCTCTCTTGTGAAGTAACTACTACTTTTCCTGCTTAGGCATACTACCATCTTCGACTGCAGTTCTAAAAGCAGTCAAACGCACAATCATTACAGAAAAACCAAGAATGGAGAAGTTGTTATCTCATTGAATTAGAAGACTCACAAAAGGCTCAAGAATGAACGGTAGTGTCCACATTCATTTCTTCACGCATCTTAGTCATTTATGACTCATTTGCCTCCCCAACATGATTGGCTTCGTTGTTACCATTCTGAATATTTATGCAATCTTTCATATTTCTAGAACCGAAGACATCATTTTCATTGTTAACTTCAAGACTGTGGCGAGTTCCTCGTTCATAAGTTCCCATCCCTTTGTCTAAACCAACTGAATCATTGCAGCTCTTCCTTCTGCCCGACCTCAGTGATTTGGCACGAGTTGGCGGTGCCTGCAGTTCTAAGAATTTAGAATTAGACGGTGTTAATATATCATAGACAGATAGGGATATCAGTATTTCTCAGACACTCTTAGTCCGCTTACAACTATGTAAATTTTATTCCCTCCGTTTTAATTTGCTTGTCTTACTTTCCTTTGAATCCGCTTCAAAAAGAATGTTGACTTTCCCATGACATGTATAAGACCACAAGATTAAAAAATATTTTGATACATTCTACCGATATTTCGACTTTCACAGTCCCTTACACTTGCACAATAACACTTAATATCCTTCATATTACCAAATGTGAATTTAATAGCCTTTTAAATGCTAGATAGCAATTCTATCCATTTTGTTAAGAACACCCTCAGGATTTACCAAATCTAGTGCTTTTGAAGTCTTCCTTACCGAAATTTATACTATGCATAAACCACTGATTTGGAGCTTCGTCTACACAAACAGAAAAAAATCAACACACTTTAGGATTAATGCAAGGGTTTTAAATGTTTGCTAGACTTCTTGATCATTTTTTTATGGATGCATGCATCCTCCATGCTGACCAACCAACTTTGTCCTAATCTTAAAAGAATCCACCTTCACTGTAAAGTTAATTACAGATTGAATTCTTCAGGCTCCATAAAATACCCCCATCTTTGAATTTCAGAGTTGTCACGACCCAAAGAACACCCAAGACGTGACATGGCTTATATAAGATCCCGAGAGGTCCTATACAAGCCACTTAAGATAATAGAAAACCCAAGGAGTTCAAAAGTAGTTTTTCAAATATAAGAGTTTGACAAAAGTAAAGCCATCTATTATATCAAAGGAGTGATCGGAGCATAACTCATACATCACATACAATATTCGAAAGGAAAAGACATGAAAGCAATAAATGAATCTCAGTTCTCGGAACATGAGGACTCATCAATCTTCAATCTCTATATGGGATCACTAGCCATGAGTATGGAGGTAGGAGTGTTGGACCCTACATTAGTGAAACAATATAGGCTGAAGTATGCTTTAGTACATGGAATGTACCAAGAATTCATAAGAATTATGAAATCATACTAAAAAGTAACTTTAAATGACATGCAATGACCAAGCGTAAATCATAGAACAACATGTTAGAAAACATAAGTCATAACCATGGTCAATACAAGCTAAAATCTTTAAAAACCATTTGAGATACTTTTAGAAATTAATCTTAGTTCATTATTGTGGGAGATTTACCTTTAACCGACATTGACCATGGGAGATAACATGGAATCCGGTGTCTATCTCATACTGAAAAAGAGATGTCCTTACTTGTTAAGGTAAGAACCATGAACTTCTAGCTTAGGTGGATCCACTAGCTAATGTCTATCTAGACAACCTATGGTGGGACATGGGTAATGGCGACTTGTCCACTAAGCATAAATCCCACGAAATAATCATTAATCTTAACTTGTCTTATCATTGGGACATGGGTAATCGCAGCTTGTCTTATCATCCATGGAAAGGCAAATTAAGTAGTCAATCCAAGCTAGATTCATTAGAGTAACTCCTTTAATCTTGTGTCATCTTAGTTGAGAAAACCTTTCAACCTTATGAATCATTTATGTGAGGAAATCCTTTCACAATCATGTTATGAGTGGTATTCGAGAAATCCTATCACAATAACAACAAAATTGATGTTTTACTCAAAGCAACCTTAAATCATTTTTATCACTTTCATAAAGAACATGCATATCTTCATAAATTCATATTTCATGATTCAAAAGCTTCATCAGATCAGATGATCAATTCTAGAAATCTTGGATCATGCATGAGTTCAAGTGAATTCAACTTAAAAACATGTAATTATCTCAATTCATGCATAAAAACATACAAACTTATCAATTAGATCACAATTGAAAAGAACCCATGAGATTGAATAAAATCCCAATTTCAATGGAGATTCTAACTTGTAAAATTGGAGATTTTAGGAACCCTATGGAGGAAAGGACTCCATAGGTGAATACTAACATACCTTGATGCCAAAATCTCACAATTAACGGTGAATTCTGAGACTTGACCTTGAAACCATAGCCTTCTTCTTCAAGCTTCAAAGAGAGAAATATTAGGAACGAACTTGGAGGGATTTGGGAAAATTTGAAGAATGATCTAGAGTAGTTAGGTATTTGGTGTAAAAAGGCTTAAGTAGGGTCTAGGATTATCTGTAGTTCAAGCACTGGACCTAAAATTTTACCTTCTTTTGACGGATCCCATGTACGATATGTTTGTCTTCCTATGGCACATACATGTCATCCTTCGTTTCCAGCTTAGACCTTCAAAATTTCAAAAAGTCTAAGACTCATCTGTGAGACCTATTTACGACTCATATATTGACTAAACGAACCATTTTGGTAAACCGTAAAAAGGTTACTGGAACTTGACTTTTAAAAAACATTTACCTCTATACCTTTGGTTCCTACCTACGGCACCTACGACCCATGATATTGTTTTCATGGGAATCAAACCATTGAAGATATTGACAAAGCGAAGAAGCTAGAATCTTCAAGTTTTGATGGCATAGTTCATCTTGATGAAGTTCCTCACACAAGTGTGCATGATGTTGCTGGACTTAATGATCATGGTGATGCCATAATCATGTATAGAATTAACATGTTGATGTTGATAGTTAAAATGATGTTATTATTGATGATCCTTCTGCTCATGAACTTGTGGATGAATCAAATATTCTGCTTAGGAGGTCCATAAGAAAGTTGGTTCCTTCATTTCGTTATTTACCTAATGAGTATGTGTTACTCGATGACATGAGGAGAGTCTAAATGTCATGAAGAGGCCATGGAAGATGAGCATATGGATTAATGGATTGAAGTCATGCAAGATGTCTACATGACAACCACACATTGGTAAAATTGCCCAAAGGCACGAGATCTTTGAAGAACGGGTGTTCAAAGTTAAAGTTGAAGAACACAACTTGAAGGATAGGTATAAATCTAGATTGGTTGTTAAGGAATTTGGTCAAAGGAAGGGTATTGCCGTTGACAAAATATTTTCTCCTGTCGTGAAAATGTCCTCTATTCGTACAATTATAGGTTTGGATGCTAGTCTTAATTTAGAGTATGTGAAAATGACTTCACTTCATGATGACTTAGAAGAAGAGATTTATATGGAACAATCGCAAGGATCAAAGTAAACGATAAAGAAAATTTTGTGTGTAAGCTCAGAAAGAGTCCCTATGTCCTAAAACAAGTCTTGGACGGTGGTACAAGAAGTTTGAATCTGTTGTGGGGGAGCAAGGCTATATGATCACTTCTTCAGATCATTGTGTATTTGTATACAAAATTTTTGACAATGATTTTATCATATTTTTGGTGTATGTGAATGATATGTTGATTGTGGACAGAAATACTTCAAAGATTGACGAGTTAAAGAAAGAGTTGTGTAAGTCTTTTGCTATGAAAGACTTGGGTCATGCCAAAGAAAATTTTGGACATGATAATTACTCGTCTCAGAAATGAAATGAAGATTATTTATTTGTCACAGAAGAAGTACATTGAACGTATACTGGAGCACTTCTATATGAAGAATGTTAAGTCTGTTAGTACACCTATTGCTGGTCATATGAAGTTAAGCAAGAAAATGTGTCCTACAACTAGGGAGGAAAAATATAACATGATCAAAGTTCCATATTACTCCGTCATTGGAAGTCTAATGTTTGTAATGGTATGTACTAGACCTAATATTGTTAATGTAGTTGGTGTTGTCAGTAGATTTCTCAACAATCCCGAATAAGAGCATTGGGAAGTTGTGAAGTGGATACTCAGGTATCTTAGATGAAGCTTAGAATGCTTGTGTTTTAGTGCATCAGATTTAATCTTGAAGGAATATACAAATGTTGATATGACAGGTGACCTTGATAATAGAAAATCCACTACTCGATATTAGTTTACTTTTTCAGTGAGAGCTATATCATGGCAGAAAAAGTTGCAGAAGTGTGTTGCACTATCTACAACTGGATTTGAGTATATACGGCTACTAAAGCTGGCAAAGAGATGATATGACTCAAGTGATTTCTTCAAGAACTTAGGTTGCAACAGATGAAGTATGTTGTCTATTGTGATCCAGAGTGCAATAGACTTGAGCATGAACTCCATGTACAATGCAAGGACAAAACACATCGATGTCAAATATTATTGGATTCATGAGCAAATGGAGAATGAATCACTTCACCTTAAAATGATTCACACAAGTGAAAATCCTGCAGATATGTTGACTAAGGTGATGTCGAAAGACGAGTTCGAGTTATGAAAAGAACTTATGGGTATGAGCTCTCTCTAAAGAAGATGAAGATATCTCTTTCTGGTACATAGTACTGGAGGAGAGATTTGTGGGTTCCACCCGTGTTTCTTATTAGTCAAATTTTGATACTCAATTGCTACAAGCAATTGTTAAAAAGTAATAGTAGCTACAAAAGTTAACAAATGTCATTTTGAATTGTTACTCCTTATTGATGTCATCAATGACATCAATAGGCAAATTTTTTCTTCTATAAATAGAGTACTCTATCTCATTCGTAGAACCATCAAGATTGAGAGAAAAAAATCACTTTGAGAGCAACGTGAGGTATATCATAGACTATACAAGAAATTAGTCTTTGAAGAAAAATAGAGTGTGAGCGATATTTTAGTAAGGTCGTAAATCAAAAGAGTGTTATTCTTTTTGAGTGTGTAGTAGTCACTTTGAGTATTATAGTCGTGACTATACAGTGTAAATTCCTTATAGTGATATCTATTGCTCCTCTTGATCCGTGGTTTTCCCCTTACTTTGAAGAGTTTCCATATAAAATTCTCGGTGTCATTATTTTTCCATTTTATTTCAATCATTTTAACCATAAAATTTTTTGTGTTAGTCTGCGTTTTCTCAACAGAAAGATGGTGTTTCTCCTATAGTGTATAGAATAACAACATTTGTTCACTCCTTTGTTTGATCCATTGTCTCGCTACTCTCCACCACCATTGTTGGTTTACCATTAATAACAACCAGATGGATAAAATGGAAGGTTATACCCGCCGTTCATTATTTGCAAATAGACCAGTTTAGCATACCTTGTTTCAGTATCTCTTCAGTCATTGTTTAGCTGGCAGCTTGTCTTCTTCCCCTCTAGCTCATTTTTTTTAGATGTAGCGTTCAACTCTGCCTTTCGATCTACGATTGATTCCACAATCCCACATAGGTGCCTGGACTTTAAGCTTTATGTTGTTAAGAAAACACCTATTTTCGATGGCTTCCATGAAAATGCCTTTTTCCGTCTCCGCTCTATCTCGGGTGCAATTGTTTGCTGGGTAGATTGTCACGCCCCGATGCTAATCCCCTACGTAACACGAGACCTAGAATCACGAGTGACCCCAAGCTAACCCTATGTATGACATCATAAGCATACTGAAATATAACTAAATAAACAAGACCTATGCGAAAGCTAAAACATTACATAACTGAGAATGGGAAATGCCCAACTAGTCTAAAAGTATAAACCATACTAAGACTTTAATAACAACTAAAAAGATTAAACTTAACAAGTCAAGCTGATACTACTACTAAATCTAAAAAGCCTCTAACTGAGTCGAGTTTTGGGACATGCTCCACAGCTAACTCTAACAAAACTGAAACTGAAATATAAAGACTGAAATGAAAGCATGTCTATTGTCCTCGAAGTATGAGAACTTACCACTGTAGCTACTGAGTACGGATCGAGGATCGATCTAAGCGTGGTCTGAATGTTGAGTACCTGAACCTACATCATGAAAGGATGTAGTGCAGAGTAAACGTTAGTACTTGAAATGTACTGAGCATATAAGATATAGATACTAAGCTAAGCAAAAAATATATATACTGAACAAATCATATTTGAGCAATGATATAAGTTGAACAATGAAGTAATTACTGAAACATGACTGAAAAGATCAACTAAATGCAATGACCAAGTGTTAATCATGAAATTAACATGTTGAACTGAATGCGGAAATATATGCTAAAAATCTGGTCAAATGCACTAAAATATTAATCATGGGAGATATTATTAATCGACATAAAACCAAGGGAGCTAAATTTGAAGTCCGATGTATACACCCCATCGAGAGGATCCAATATACCTTGCTAGGGGTATAAAGGCATGACTGGCGATGATGCCCTACATAAGGGACTCCACGAGCGCACGTAGTTCTGCGACTATGAGGGTACATTGAACCCTAGTCCAACTTGGTGCTAAGCCTACTCTCAACTGAAAATGTATACGACACAACATAACTGAAATAATAGATAACTAATGCAACATTTAGGAACTGACAATGTAACATCTGAAAACTGGAGCATATTTATCTGTTAAAGTGATCTAACACGTGTAATTCATTAACTAAGAGAATCTACACAACTAGAGTTCTGAGTTTCATGCAAGGAATTAGCAACCTTTCCAAGAAAACATGATATTTCGATTGCGAATACTACAATAGCTAAATCACAAATTATCCAAGGTTTTAGAACCCTAGGTCTAAACAAGATATAGAGAATCAAGAATCTGACTAAGTTCTAGGGACCTAGTGGATGAAAGGAACCCACTAGTGAAGTCCCACATACCTGGTGATTAAAATCTACGGAGAGATCTTTCGATTTCAAGGGTGGAACTGAAGAAAATCTTCTGCTTGTTCTTGATAGGCTGGTCGACTTTCCTTTTTTTTGCTCTAAATTCAATGAATTTGGGTGAATAATGATTTTGTTTAGGTTCTGACTAGATTATTAGGCTTAAACTGAGTAAAACAATGTAGTTTAGGTGTAAGACGACGTAGTTCAATGCCCAATGCATAGGGAAAAAGACCAAAACGATCCCAACTTAACAGCTGATGAGGCCCATCCACGGAGCCATTGACGGACGTCGTATGGGTCGTGGTTGCTAGCCTGAGCTTACTAGTTTCAAGTACTCCCATCTACGATTCACTTCACTGACCATGTGAAGGACCACAAACCGTGAAGGCCATCGTGGTTCTTCACTTGGGGATAGGGTTCACTTGCTCAAGACGACGGACCCATCCACGTTCCTTCATCGAGATCACGATCCGTGGTGGGCTCTGTGGTTTTGGTGCCTGAGCTTGTTTTGTTATGCCTGGCTCCCACGAGCCTTCTCATGTCTCGTGTAGTGGTCCACGTCCCGTGAAGGGCTCCGTGGTCTACCATTTCTGGGTGGGTGTGAACCACGATAAGGGTGACATACCGTGGCCCTGATCACAGCCCGTGAACCTCTATGTGGTTCACCTGTTTTTGCTGAAAAGTCCAAGTCTTTTTTTTCTAGGTGTTATACATAAATGTTGTAGAGGTAGTATCAGTTTGTGTGTCCTTTGTAAATTCAAATTCATGATCAACGTCCTCCTTCATTGGCCTTCCTCGATCGCGCTTTGCCATAGCGAAGGTTGGTAGTTTGATTTTAAAAGCAAAGTTGAGGTGATAACGATTTTGCACTTAAATCAAATATTTTCATTTTTATTTTTTAAATATAAAATAAATGTTTTAAATTAAATATTATTATTAACTTTCAAGTACACATAATGCTACAAAATTCATACTCAAATAAATCAATAATAGTAATACGTAGTTATTTTGAATATACAATTTTTTCACACCGAATATGATCATTAATATTTTATAAAAATTTAAATTTACTTGTCAAGTTTTATCCTTTTTTTTTTTTAAAAAAAGTTGAAGTCATTACTTGAAATTTTAAGTTGTACTTTTTGGATCGATGAATTTGAAACTTTAAATCGTGATTAAAAATTAAAATTTTATTCAAATTTGAGCCAAAATTTTTATGAAAAAATTGTTTTCATGCCAAACACACCCAAAAGGGACAAAGTAGTTTGTCAATTAGGTAAAAGTCCTTCAAGTTTTAAAAATTAGGTAAAAGTGACAAAAAAAAAGATTAGTCCAACAACTGTCATAGTTGTCCGGACAACTTCTTTAATCGTCCGACAACTATCATAGTTGTCGGAACAACTTCTTTTAGTTGTTCGACAACTTCAACAGTTGTCCAAGCAACTTTAGAAGTTGTCCAAACAACTTCAGTGGTTATCCACACAATTACGAAAATATTACTTAGTTTATTCCTTTTATTAATATTAAAAATAAAAAAGTAAAAAAAAATTAAAAGGCCACACTTGTCCTATTTTTTTAATTAAAGACTTGAAAGGCACTATAAAGCTCATTTTCTCCAACTACTATCTGCAGAACTTTCCCGCGCTAGAGTTATCCCCTTATACAAAGAACCCGCCAATTCCACATCAAAAATTAGGGTTTCGAGTTCAAAAACTTACCGGAGAAGCTCTATTTCATATCAGGCATGACGGACAATGAGGCGTCAGCCATGGAAGTGGAGCGCTGCCAGTGGAATGGCGGAGGAGAAAGAGAAGTAGCAGTAGAAGAGGAAGAAGATCCATTTCTTCAATTCATTGAATACGCTAAGTCTGTTCTATCTCCCGATAGTGACGGTAACGGAGATGATCAGAAGGGACCTAGTTGGAGATGGATCGTTTCAAGGATTCTCAAGACTTGCATTGCTTATTCCTCTGGAGTTACCTCCGCCATTCTCCTCTCTGATCTCTTTCAGGTTCATTACGCCCAGTTTTGGTGAATTTTGTTAAATGAATAAATGTATTTGTATTATTTGATTGTTTCCTTTAGTAACTTTGTGATTCAGTAATTTGCTTGCTCTCTGTCAAGAATTTCACTACTGCTTATAAAGATTTAAATTAAAATGGTTTCCAATCCCTCCATTTGATTAATTAACATTTCTTTTGAACTAACCTCCTCTTCGATTATTGTGCAAGTTACTTGACGATCTATGTTATCCTAATTCATCTAAGAAAAAAATTCAAGCTTGTTGGTTTAAGAAGGCTTAACTCCACTACATTTCGTATATCATATACTAGAATAACATGATAAAAGTAAAGAATTATGTCCAATTTGAAGTGATCTCAGTTGATCCATCGTTGCTGTTCAAAGGAGCTAGAACAGTTAGGGATGACATGAATTGGACTTGTGACATTTTGTACTCAAAACAAACAAATGATTACAAATATCTCATCAAGGATAAAGTGAAAAGTTTGAAATCAAATCCTTGTATAGAAAGCGATACTATTTTTTGGGACACACTAATGAGGAGCGTGCATCACATAAATTGGACAGTGGATTAATAAAATGATCTCTGATTTTAGACCGGAAGCTAAATGTGGTTGTGCTCGTAACCTGGGCGTTGTCACTTTATTTCGGGAATATTTTTTTCTTTTTTTGTTCTATAAGTAATATGCTAGGTTGAAGTTGTATTTTGAAATTTAAATGTATTAGGGATTTAATAATAATGATATGCAGGCTTGGAATGAATTGAATAAGTGTGGAGCTCCAAAGAAACAGTCAGAATGTATTTTTCAGTTGAAGAAGAAACACAAGAGGGCAAAGCTTCCTAATACTGTCACCATTGACTCCATATATGAGAAAAAGTTTTTATCTTTGAACAGTGTAATTGAAGCTGTTATTATAGACACTTACATTCTTCCAGGTACATTTGAGCTTTTAGGTTTGGTTCCACCAATGTACATTTTATTTCAGGAGGTGATAATACATGGATATTACGTTTGTGCTATTTTGAATAAACTGTCTTAATCTGTTGTACCTTGATTGATAAATTATTACATCTTCAGATGTCTTTCACTTGTCTATGCTTCGATTTTATTTCACTATTATGAAACTTGTATTGTGCTAATGATGCTTAAAGTCTTTGCACTTGAAAAGTGTTTATTCTTGGAGAACCCTTTTTGCATCACTTGCATTGTGTTCAAATTTTAATAGCAGTTCTTTTATTAATTAAATAATGATGATAAGAAGAACACATATGCCAAGTTTAATCCATGTATTGTTTCTGAAATATTGTATAAAAGAAAGTTACTTTTTCTGCGTGGAGTTTCTGATCCAGTTCATTTTCCATACACTAGCTTTCTTGTAATTGGCTCACTCTTAAGGTTGTATTAACAAATATTATATGCTGGATTTCTCCCAGGAACAAACATTTATATGCTTCATCTGGGTGATTTTTGGAGTTCTAATACAATAGATCTGTATCTTCACCGCAGGTATTGAGCTTTTTTGCCTGATAGAGTTGAATTATGATGACCCTTTATTAAAATTTATTTTGCTACTTATTGGAAATAGTCTCCTTACCTCTCACAAGGTAGGGATAAGGTCTACGTGATCCCCACCCCACCCTACCCAAACCCCCACTTGTGGGATCACACTAGGTATGCTGCTGTTGTTGTAAAGTCATTATTTGATCCGTATCGTCTTCTATAAATTTCATTATGTTTCCACCCTGACCCTCAACCAAATTTAATGTTCCCTTGTCCACTATATATCATTTTCTAGCTCAAATTACTTACTTAGACCCTCTTCTCTCTCTCTCTCTCTCTCTCTCTATATATATATATATATATATATATATATATATATATATATATATACACACACACTGTAGATGTGTAACATGTTGTGTAAATAAGATTCCATAAAGTTATGCTGTCGTGTAACTCAAGCTTCATGAATGTAGTTAACCTACAATTGTTTATGAATGTTGTATATATAAAGGATTGATCTGTTTTCAATAAAAGATTGCTAGTCTTTATGTGGTAATGATGATTTGACATAATACCAATGTAGTGTTTGGCCTTACTTTGCTCGATATTGATATATTATAAGGACTTGAGCACAAATATTAACGGCGATGCTACATAACTTACGTGATCTGATATCCACATAATAAGAATTTAAGCTGTATGTAAAGGAACCAACATGTTTAAATTCCAGGGCGTAGCTAACATTTTTTGCCTCTGAAAATTGTCCTTCATGTCCTTTTGGTTCTACTTAACAGCCGCTGCATGATTTGTTTCTAGCTATTGTACTTCTCAGACTTCTTCATAGATCTTATTTGTTATAGAATAGATGTTACAGCTTAGCGGATCCAAAGAATGGTATTTTGAAGAAAGGTCGTGAAGTTTTCCTCACAGGATGCCGCCTCCGAACTGCCACTGGAGGTTCAGGTCATGCACGTCTTTTGCCAACTGAATATCTTGTGATACTGTTAGACGAGGTAATATCAAAATCTCTGTGTTTCTGTGCTTCAGCAATTAATGGTAGTTAGTTTCATGTTCCAGTGTTATCAAAGATTTACTAATACTCTGGAAATTGTAGGCATAGAATGTCTTTTATTGTCTTTCACAACAAACTGTTGTGAAAGCGCAGCACCTCAGTAACCATCCTTCTCTTTCTATCTGATAACTTAGCAGATATTTTGCTGGATTACTGCTAGGGCTAGTATAACAACTTGAAGGGAGGATAAAAGATGAGATTAGTAGGTTCTGTGGATTGCTGGCTCAAGGGCCAATCGAAAGAATTGGCCTCTTTAGGCCCCTTTAATCATAAAAAGTATGCCTTTTTGCAAAAAAGTATTGAATACTTCAATGAAAAAAGACCAGATCTATAGGACTATTTCTTAGGTAATTGAAAGTGAATGTATATACATCTTGGGTAATTTACATATATAATCCAAAATTTTCTTGTTAATTTCTTTTTTTCGTTTCTCATAAGAAAACTTGCACTTTATTTAGTATAACACAAAAGAAAACTTGTACTGTATACAGTGGCGGACCTAGGATTTTCGTTCAGGAGGTTCGGAAAATAAAAGTATAAACATGTAAATAAGCCAACAAAATAAAATAAATAAAATGCCATCCCAGGGATTCGAACCCGGGACATTGCGCATAACTGTGAGCTTAGCTGCCGCTGGGCTATCTCATTCATTTGTGATTGAGAGTGTTCAAAATATATATATCCAAACAAATCCAGAAAATTCACCTTAGGTATACAGTGTATTTTTTTATCGAGGGTGTTCGGGTGAACACCCTGGACCTTAGTTGCGCGGACTCTTCACTTTTGATGCCGCACCCGTTTCGGATTCTTAAAAAATACACTACTTTTGGCGAATCCGACACGCACCCATGGCATTTTTAAAGAGTCCGAGCAACATAGCCCTGGACGGCACGTGGGTCCGCCCCTGACTGTATACTCTCTTTTCTTCCTCCTAAGCTCTCTATTCTCACAAAAACAAGGGTTGAAGGGCTATGGATAAATCAAATTTCACATTCTTCTTCATTCATTCTCGAGTTTTCAGGCATTGCAACAAAGCAAACAAAAGCAATGCCATTTTTTACAACTTCTAGAATCATGTTTTGTTGCTCTAACAGTCTAACGTGCTATTCTCTTTTCTTTTTTTAGTTTGAAATCTGTTATTTATTTTTATATTCTTACTTCATAGGTCTATATATACATATTTTTTTTGATAAAGAACTTCATAGGTCTATATTTCTTTTTATAAACTCATTAGAATTAAAATATGTCAACTAGAAAATATGAATCAGATTAATTGCTCAAAACTAAAAAAAAATCGAGTTGGAACTTTAATATTGTAATTGTATGGAAGAACTTGTTTCTCTATTCATGAATATACAAGGTATTTATACAATTACAAGGATTCTATAAAAGGGAATAAATTAAAATAAATAAAAGGAAATATTCCTGAATTACTCCTATGATTTGGTTGCCATGTTCCGATATGTCCTAATTTACAGGCAAAAATGTAATTCTTATTTGAAATGTAGGACCAAAATGATGATGCGATGTTGCTTTTAGCACAATTTTGTGAAGATAACTTCTCTGCCATTTCTCTCAGTGATGTCAATCGGGGGGTCTCCTATTCATTACGTGGAGGGTGCGTCCTCCTGCCCTATGACTATTAACAATTCAACTATAGGTCTAGTATTCCACATCTGGTATTGGTGTTGTGCATTTTGCTAAATTATTGATGTACCCAGTCCCAAATGACTATAGGATTAAATCTATTACTTCTCTGGAGGTTCAAGGGAAGTATGGTAGTTTGCAGAGGAAGCAAATTGATCTTGTTGATGACGAAGGTGTCAGTTCCAAATTTCTTTTGTGGGGTGAGCAGGTTCTGCTTGCAAACCTATTCAGGTAGAATACCATATTTCCCTTTAATCATTTTTTTTGCTTTGTTTGCTTTTTTCTTTTCCTGTTTTTGTACCTGGCTGTAACTTTGTTCTATTCAGTGTGGGAAGTACGCTTGCCCTGGATAGACCATTTATCTCGAGTTCAATGGATAGTGCTGTTGAAACATCTCAAGAATGTTGCCTTGAATATGGTACTGCAACACAGCTATATCTGGTGCCTTTTGTTCAGAATGAGGAGCAAGTAAGTCCTGAATAATTAATGTAAGAGATGTTAATTTTCGTAACTGCATGAAAACTTAGATCAGGGTCTTCTCAGGTATCCCTAGCACTGACACAGAACCATAACAAAGGACCAAAACTATCAAGAGCTTTGGATCCAAGTCAGGGACTTGTAGTCTCCCAGGTTTTCTTGCCTTGTGATCCTCAAGGCTCTATTGACTTCAGTAATTATCCTTTCCGAGTAAGCCTGTGCTCTTTAACTTTCTCTTATCAGATGCTATAGTTGAATTTATATTTTCCTTGCATTTAGCTCTGAATTGCAGAATTAAAAAGAACGGCTCTTTTTCAGATGTTTCTGACTTTTAATCACATATTGATTGACATGCTAGTTCATTCACCTCCACCATAAGATGTTTCGTTTGCATGCCTTTTTATCTTCAATATAGGGTTCTTACATCCTTCGAGGGTGATGCCACTGCTTCTGACTTGACTGTGTATTTGTTATTTATGGCAAGCTATTTTTCTGTTCGTATTTAGATTTCACAAAAAAATCAATTGATGTCTGTTTCTTATACATTGAGCTTTAAATGCTTTTTGATGCACTGTATAGAAGTGTAAATGAAGTTTTAGAACCCTTTATGTTTACCTTAGTTCTTACAAAGCATTCTCTAAAGTGAACAGTTTGAATAGTCTGTAATCATGTTTGTTGGTGATAAAATAATCTGGATGGTCTTTTTGTTGTACACCATTGCTCACTATTATGCAGTTGCTTTTGTTATTGACATCTTACATCTTTAAAGTCTGCAGTCATTTGTTGTTGATCTTCGGGAGAAGATGACCGGAATAAGCCTCTACGGTATTGTTTCTGACATCACAAGTACTCAAGAGCCAGTACTTTCTGTTAAGATTCAGGATGTAACTGGTACAGTTTGGGCGAGACTACATTTTGCTCAATCCTGGTAGGAAGATTTTTCTCAAACCTTAAAGTCACATGCTATTCTCTTTGATCTATCAATTTGAAAAAGATATCTCTCAAACCAATAAGTTACAAAAATTCTCTTTGATCAATCACTGTGAAAAACATATTCACAGAAATATATCCCTTGCAGGTCACTGGGGAGACTAGGACTGGGGCACACTATTTACATATCTGGTTTGACGTGTTCTGTGGGTACAGGAAAAAGGTGAATGTTCTGATAATATGTGATCTTCATAGATGTTAACTTATATATTTAACTTTATCTTCCATGGATTTATATAAAGAAAAAATAGGGAAAAGTAACTTAGCCATCTGTTTTTACAGCTTGATCATCTTACTGTGCTACTCTTTCTACTTTGACAGTCTAGAATTGCGGTGGGTTGAGAATGACGCTGGAGCTTCATTTATTAATATTAGCTGCTTACCGGCGCTGCTTAACTCATCTTGTCTTCACAAATTATCCTGCCTTTCTGATTTATCAGCCGAGCCTACCGGTACTCGTGTAAGTTCTCTTGCTTTAAACATTGACATTCATGTTCAAGATCTCCTTGCAAAGGGCTAGGATTTTTTTATATCAGTATCTTTGTATTATATCAGGGATCAAAGCAGTACTTGGGTAGTACTGAACCTATTTACAATGGAGCTCTAGTGTCTTCCCTCTCAAGCTATAAATCAAGAACACCTATAATAGACACAATATCATTAGAGGTAAATTTGATTACACCAAAAACATAGCTGTAAGATGAAGTTCAACTTGATCTTCTGCACACCATTGTCTAAGCTCGTAAAACATTTGGAATTCCTCTCTTTCCAGATTGTCCACCAGATGCTGATACAATTCTCCATCTACCCCTATCCTTAGCATGTGAACATGTTCCCTCCTAGCTGCTAAGAGCCTTTGTGACCTTTCCTGGTACTCTATGTTATTCCTTTAGGGTTTGTTTGGTGTGAAGGACAATACCAAATAGTCCAGAGATTAAATTATAGTGCCATTTAATTTGTTGTTTGGTTGGCAAGTCCCGGGATAACTTAGCATGAGATAAATAATTAGTACCGCGATAAGTTATCCTTCCCCCTGGGTGGTATAGTAATCCCAGGAGAAAATAGGTAAACGACAAAGTTATTCCTTTAAACCCTTTTTATACATCACTTTTCACATTCATGAAGGGTATTTTTGTAAACAAATAATTTGCTCTTAAAATTTATATTATGCACATTATTTTTTTTTTTGAATACAACAAACCTGTAAAGACATGACACTTGGAATCCCAAAAGCTAGCCTTGAGGGAGGATTGCCCAAGTCCATATAAGGAGACCACCGATCTATCCCCCAACCAATGTGGACTTTTACCCACTGTAACACCCCCTTTACGCCCAGGTACAAATGGAGTGTGGACCAGGAGTTCAAACGGGATGAACCTAACTCTGATACCATGTAAAAATATGACACCGGGTCTAGCTCAACCCCAAAAGCTAGCTCTAAGGAGAGGATAGCCCAAGTCCATATAAGGAGACCACCATTCTATTCCCCAACCAATGTGGACTTTTACCCACTCTAACAAAACCAAACACTCAATAAGAAATAATCTCAGCATAACTTATCCCTTCATAACTTGTATTCAAACCAAACGACCCCTTAAGGTTTAGGTGATTCTCCACAAATGAGTTGTGTATGGTCAATGCAGAAACAGATTGTTGACTGTCTCAGCTGTTTCTTTACACACAAGAAGCATCGAGCACAATGTCATACCTCTGCTCATCAAGTTGTCCACTGTTAAAGTGGCCTTCTTTGCTAGTAACCATACAAAAAGTGATACCTTGCAGGGAACTTTTATCCTCCAAATCTGCTTCCATGACCAGTTTGCTTTCTGGTGGCTGTACTGGTCATAACTTTGTAGGCATCATTGACCTCAAAAATGCCTTAGTTGCCCTGCCACCACAGAAGATCTTCACCAGCTTGTACCCCATGAAATTGATCAAGTTTGCCGAAGAAATCAACCACTCTTTGAACCTCCCAATCATTGAAATGTCTTCTAAAATTCAAGATCCACCCGTTATATGTCAACTATAGTTTTTGTTGGTGAAGGAGGGCTAGGATTCTGGCCTCCCTTAATGTCAAAGTTTTTTTTTACTTTATATGAGCACTGATTTATAAGATCTGGGTTTATTGCTTTTATGCTAGTGTTGACTTCCAATGATTGCATGTGGAGAAAACAGACAAGCGTCATGACAATCTAACAGTACTATTTTTGAGTTGTCTCTTAGTACAAGCAACTTAGATATTGCTTCTTGCTTAAGCGTTACAGTTTCTGCATCACATGTAAAGTTGTACAACTTTCCGTATAATTAGGGTCTGTTCAGCTACTTGATCATAGTTATTAATTGCTCAGTTACTGCAGTAACTAGTCAATAGAAGTTGCTGGATTTCTCCAGCTTTTTAGTCATCTTCAACATTTTAAGTTTGTTGTTGTTTTTAGGAGTTAAGTTGCTATTTTTAAGAGTTTGTTTATCATAGAGTTATGTGCAAAATAGTTGCTTAGATATAGGCCTTAGTTATTGCTTTTTCTCTGTATTTAAACACCACTTCAGTTCAGCTAAAAATCATCTTTCCTTTAGAAAATATTTCTTCTCTTCTTCTTGCCTTTATTTCTGTTTATAGAGTTGAATAGGGGTGTACATACATCGGTATGGTTTGGTTTTTCATTAAAAAACCTAAACCAATTGTTTCGGTTTATTAAATCTAAAAACCAAATCAAACCACGCAAAGTCGTTTTTTTTATTTCGGTTTCAGTCGGTTCTTTCGGATTTTTTTTTTGTTTTTTTGGGTTTTTACAACTATACGGTGTTTGAAAAAGATATCAAATATATTTTCACTTACTTGTGTGATAAGTTAAACTTAAGAAATGTTAAATGAATAAACATTTTCATAAAGACGGTAAAATTAACACGAGTACAAAGTTTTTTTTTTGAAATATCAACGTTCATTATGTTAAATTAATAAAATTAAAGGATACAGTCAAACTGAATGCAAAACGAAATATTTACAAAGTAAATTGTAACTTCAAATTTGAAAAACTATAATAATATAATTGTAACTTCGGATCTTAATACAAAATAAAATATTTACAAATTTTACAAGTCCAAATTTGAAATAAAATACATAAACATTGAAAACTATAAACTTAACTAAAAATATATTATATTATAAATAATATCTTTATATATATATATATATATTTTTCCTTGTCGTAGTTCATATTCAGGAAAAATTCCGCTTTTTCTTCTTATTGTGGAAACGGAGGGAAGGCAAAGGTCCGTAGGAGGACAACTATCAGTATTAGCCCTCTTGACCATCGGAGGGACGATCAAGAAAGTGTTGAGACCCAAGGAACTGTTGACTATTGATGATGCCAGTGTACTCCCCCACATGCAGGACATGAAGGTGTATATGACACTCAATGGCCAGCCCCCCGGTTACACCAAAGCACATCAGTCAACACTGTACTATAGCGCTTACACCTGTGAGTTGGCAAAATAATATCGTATGTTAATAAAAGACCTGAGTTGGCGGAAAAAAAAAAAAGCTAACGCTAACTAAGTGTTTAGTTACCATGCCCAAAAGCCCCATGCCTTTCCTGGTTGGATAACCAAATCCAACCGGCGATTTCCTACAAGACCAAGAACAAAGCCATACCATGCCCTCGGGAGAAAGTAGTGATGATTGCCATGAATGCTGCCCTCGAGGACGTGTACAAGAAGGTCTTTGCCGATTCCTATCAACATGGTGCATCTCTTAGTAGAGGGGCGTGAAAAGTGGAGACTTTGACCGTAGGGGGAATTAGCCAACTTGCACGATTGAACTCTCTTCTTTTTAGAACTCGAGAGAAATTTGACTTTCCTACTAGAAGTGATGCCATGCTGTTCTAAACCTTACTTACGTCATCCAGTAAGCGGGCCAGTGCAAAGATAATCATTGATGCTGGAGTTTGGATAACATAGCGTCCACGGAGATGGTAGATCAGTTGAGTTGGGGCTGAAGCCCTTTTAAGTAAGGGCCTCATCCAGAGCCCTATCGAATCCAAGATTTGGTATTTGATGGAGAACGGGAAATCCTTGAGCGGGCTGTTATCCTTAATTGGATGAAACAGTGGTTGACTTGGCTTTCTTGGTATCATACTGTAGCATTATCACCAGATGTGACCATTGATCCGGATTCGAGGTTCGAACACAAAAGCCCACTAGCCGAGCTGAACTGGTTAGTGATGGAAGCAATTCCCACGAACTGAGAACAAAAGGATGTACTTGCCCCCTTCCCCAGCCATTACCGCTCATCCACCTATATATATATATTATGTTGGTTTGGTTTGGGTTCAGTTTTGACTTTTTTTCTTTTAATACCAAACAAAATCAAGAGTGATCGGGTTTTTTTTCAACCGCCAAACCAAATCAAAAATCATTTTTTTCCGATTTGATTTGGTTCATCGGTTCGATTTGACTTGTCACACCCCTAGAGTTGAAGTTCAGTAAAGAACTCCAACAATCACTTATGTATTTTTCTTTTCAAATATTAAAGAGCTTAATGAAGTTATAGAATTGTGCTTTCGAAGTAAGAATGTCTTTCCTATTAAGCCCCTATGGTGCCTGTTAGTTGAAATGCTAGAGATGCACAGAATATTATCAACTTATTAGAGTCTCATTAATTCTCTATTCTGTTGTCATTATGCTACTTACGCAGCACTGAAGTGATTGGAGAATCTGCACTTTCAGTTATGGTTGTGATGTTGTTTGTATTCCAGGTATGTAGAGTCTGGCTGGATCAAATTGAACATTGTCATGTCACTGCGAGACTATCACATACATCTTGTGGTTACTTTCTTGATGATGGTTCCAGTGAAGACCTCAAGTGCAACTTCTGTCAACGTAAATGCAATGCAGAACTAGCACGGAGTTTCCATTTAAAAATAACTCTTGCAGATGAGAGTGGAAAACTCTTTGCTTGGTGTACTGGTCAAACTGCTGTGGAGTTGCTGCAAATAACTCCTGATGAATTCTGCGAACTACCAGAGGTAAACCCAACTACCTGACATGAAAACTGGAATTTGGATTATAATTTTCTGAATTCATTCCGATATATATACCAGCTGATTTCTTTCATGAGAAATTTGTTTCACTTGCCACAAATTTTAAGTAAATGGTGAAATTTAACTACTTTGAATTTTTTTTCCAATTTGTGAGTGCCATAGACAGGCAATTAAAATATTCCATATGTAGTTTCCATAATTTTATCTTACTTTGGCACTTCAAACGGATTACTGTATACATGTTTCTTCAAAAAGAACAAAGTATCTGCTGCAGATTTCTTTATAGAACGAGTAATGATTGACCTTTGATGGGAACTGTGTTTGATAGCATGAAGAAGTTGCATTTCTCCTCTTACCATTTTTCATTTCATGAATTTGACATATCAGGAAGAGCAGATAATGTACCCATCATCCCTTGAGCACGAAACATTCAAAGTTGCATTGGTGAACTGCAGGAAAAAGGTTAAAGGACTTCTGAATCAAGATCATGACACAATTGAATGGGAGATCACCCGCGCAATGAAGTGTGAATAAACGTAGAACCATTACTTGCATCTGAAATATGATAGTTGATAGAGGTTCTGCCAGCTTCATAGATGAGATTTGGAATTTGAAAGAAAGATATTGCCAAAATTTTAAGACATACAAAATAAATACATGTTCTACCTGAGGTCTATGTTAGTCCAGACTCCAGAGTCTTGAATCAAATTAACAAAGCGGTGTTATGCTCTAAACAAGGTGCTTGTAACAGCATAAATCATGTAAATTTTGTTGTATTTTGAAACATCTGCATTTTAGAGATACCCTCTTCAGTATCGAAAGGATGATTGGTTGATGTGAAGCTAAAAGGCTTGTTGAAAACATTTAATCATTTTACACGAACTTGCATAATGTTAACTCATTGTTTATCCCTTATTCATTGCAACATTTATACGTACTAAGATGTACTGGTGATCATCTTACTTTTTGGCATTTTACAAAAGCATGTCATTGCAGTTGGGTAGAAGTTACTTTACTTTGTGAACTATAAGCAGTGTCATGAACAAAACCAAAATTTGGTGATCTAGGGTGAGTCTGGTAGGCAGGAAATGTTTTCCCAGAAAAATGAGTTGAATTCTCAAGTAAGCAAAAAAAATATTATTCCAAGTTCAGTTATATGTAATCTTAGCAAAACATTATGAGGTGAGTGGAAGCTTGGAGTGGTGAGGGTAGGATGGTCAAAGGTTGGGGCCATTGCGTGGGTGGGTGGGTGGGGAGGAGAAAATCAAGGCTTCAAATGACATTATCTTAAATTCTTAATGTTTGGAATGATAAGTGCTATTGTAAGAAAACTTTGCCAAAGGTCAGAACTACTCGCAATGACCTCCAAATATCAATACTACATGCTAGAAGCAAGTTCTCTAGCACCCTGAGTAGTCCGCTCAGTCTAGTCATTTATCTGAGGATGAAAAGTTGTACTAAGCTCCATTCAAGTACCCAATTTTGCTGCGTAGACCTTTAAAAATGAAATGTAAATTGAGTATCTAGATTTTAAGCACAAATACATAAGTAGGTCCCTAAACTTCTTGGTGTTTTTTCCTCAGGTATCTCAACTATGATATTTTCCTATTGAATCATTGAACCACATATAATTTGTTCCTTTTAACATTGTTGGCTGATGCGGATTCATATTTTGTGAGGGGTATTGATAGATGGTACATATGTTAATCCAGAACTCATTAGTCCAACTGATAGTGAAAATGTTCGAGAATAATTGTGTTTTACTTCAAGTCATTTGAACACATCAGAAAACAATGAGACTAACACATAATTAGTCTTCATTTCTTCAATCAAAATAATTACTATACGAACACAATTAAAGGCATTTATAATAGAAAAGCCGATCAAAATCAGTCAACAGTGTTTAAAAGGAACAAATTATGGGTGGTCAATGATTTAATAAGAAAATGACGTAGTTGAGATACCTAAGAAAAAACCCAACAAGTTTAGGAATCCGTTTATGAGTTTGGCCTAGATTTAAAATGATGGAAATAGATATACCATGCAAATGAACAATCTTCTAGATCATAATTAGCCTCTCCAAATTATAGGTACTCCGAACCTATACAAAGAGTTCTCATTAGGGATGACAATGGGGCGGTGTAGTAGGGCGGGGGAGGGGGGGTTGAGCTTAACCGCAAATTTTTAATCCGACCCACCCACATAGTAACACTTGTCATTTCCAATCCCCCACATAATTTTGTTTAAAATTTTCTTTTTCTAGTTATGTTTGATATTAAAAATGAAATTCATAAAATAAATTTATTTTTTCATTAAGTTCTATTATAACATGTAAAAGTTAAAATTAACTTTGAACCCACATAAATTACATATAC